>JAVJIF010007179.1:0-123433 GCA_038442645.1 Agave tequilana
ACTAAGATCTCAACTAGACCTTACCCTTGATGAGATTGAGATTTTGAAAAATAAAAAATGATTGCAATGATGTTGTGAAAAACAATGAGGTTTTATCTTCTAAATTGGATTTGTTTTAAAAGATAACCTTGTTTGAAAAATAAAATGATTCTATTACAAAAGAATTGGATTGGTTTAAAGAAAAATGAATCTTTAAAAATTGATATTGATTCTCATGTGTGCCATGCTAGTATAGCTTCTTCTTCTCGCACACCTATGCATGCTCCACTTTGTCTTCCACTATTGAAAATGATATAAATATTTTGAAGAAAGTGTTGAATGTTTGGGCTCCACTTTGAGCAATGCACATTGAATCATACACGTTTGGAAACCTTGGTTCGCAAGAAACAAGGTCCATCTTTGCATGCTCACTCTTCACGGCATACACATGCTTTCCACGGTCACCACCATCGCACGTATGCTCATGTGTACACATGTACACATTGTGGCCGAAAAGGCCATCTTGCTAGATTTTATTATGATCGTATCTATCATGAAATTTAGCAACTATCTTGTTTGGGTTAGAAAGGATACTAACCCCCGTGGACCCACAAAGAAATGGGTAACAAAGACCACCTCTATACTTTTTGATGTAGGTGGGAGCTCTCGCAAAACGTGAGAGTGTTGGTGCCTTGGAGTGGATGCGTTCCGTGCCTAAAGAGAACCATTTGGATGCTTCACTCTCAAGGGGATTTGGTGGGAGGACCACCGTGGTTTGGAGAACTAGAGATGCACCTTCATCGGTTTTGGTATCATTCTCTAACTCCCGTTTTATTATGCTTGTCTTTCATATTCACCAATTTATAGCATGTCATGGTTATTGTTCATTATGCTTATGCCATGCTTATTAGAATAGTGCTATACATGTTTAGTTACTTGAGCACCCATGTTTATATGAATCTATATTAGTGTTCTCACCTTGTTTAAACTAACATGTATGCCCGAGATCTAATGCACATGCATATACATAATGATCATGTGGATGTTTATGATTTTTATTTTGTTGAATCATGTTTTATTGTTTCATGTTTAGTATGATATTTGCCATGTTTATTAGACTTATGCTTTACATGATTAGTTGTTGAAACACCCATGTTTAGTATGGACCCATATTGTATTTAGCTAACATGTTAATCATAGATCTAATGCACATGTCTTTATCATGCTAATCATATGGTTGACTATGGCTTTTTTGTTTTAATAATTCATGTTTGATAATTAACATGTATTGTAATAGCTAAACAATGGTGATGTGTTTTATGATTTCTGTTTTTGCCACATGTTTTGATGTTTATAGACTATTATGTATTTCATGATTCTAATAGCATGTGATTTTCTTCATGATCATTTTTATGTCTTTCATGTTGATTTATAACCCGTTTTGTGCTTAATGATTTGATTACTTGTTTTGATGTTAGTTTTCATTAAGACTAGAATTTATACTTGCACATGTAGTAGGACACAAATAAATATTTATATATGTTTGGGCTTGATTGTTATTTGTACCCATTAAATGTGCTAGTATAGCCTAGTTTTGATGATTCATGCATTTTAAACTTGTATTCCTATTTTTGGAGTTGTTTTATGTGTATGAGTTTTCATTTCATGTATATGTTTATTTTGCCAAACCTTAAGATATACATGTATACCCTTTGAGTCATTTGCCTTTCATGCAAATCTATATATATGGACTCAATTGTGTTTAGGGATATATATGTACACTTATTGTTTTGGCAATTCATACATATACCTTGAAATGAAAATTAATTGTGGTGAAAATTTAGTTTTTCTTGATTTCGGTTTATTTGTTTAACTTCATGTATATGTCTATCTTATCCAAACTATTGATTATACATGTACATCCTTGAGCCACATGCCTTCATGCATATACTTTTGTGGACTCATTATGTTTAGGATATGTATGTATACTTTAGTTTGTACATGACATACATATGCCTTGAAGTTTAAATCATTTGGATGAAATTCATGTTTGCTAAGTGATTTCACATTTATAATGAATCTCTTGTTTTTAAGATGATTTCTATTGGTGATTCACATCTTAGATGAACTTCATATTTTCAAGGAATTTCATATGAGCCTAATTGAATATTTTCATGTTGATATGTGTCACATTATACTTGTACACTCACTTTACTAGTTTACTCATGATTTGTTTTCATGAGACTATGATATGAGCTTTATGAATTTGAGTGTTTAGTGATCATGTGATTTACATGTGTTTCATGAAAAAACTATTTTGTTTTATTCCTTGCTTGAAGGACTTCGTACTAGTTTTAAAAAGCTTTTCCTATAACTAGTTCGTATTCTTCACTATGGTAGAGATTTTCAAACAAAGCTTATTTTCAAACCTATTTTGAAAACCCTACCATTGATGGGAGGATGGATGGGAGATCATGTTCATGCATACTTTATAATGAAAATCATTTAAAACTTGAACCATGATTGGGAGTAGTTATATGAGATATACATTTGATATTATTGTTATTTTAATTGGTATCATTGAATTCTTTCAATTGGTATCGATCTTGACATTTCTTGTATACTCATATGTGTTTGTATGTATGTATGCTTCATTCCAAGAATATCAATTTCTATTGGTATCTATTTTTCATACATATATATGTTTTATTTGTGCTTATTATATCCCTATATCTTTAAGCACAAAATCTTGTTTATGCTAGTGCTTGAGCTTCAATTTTGTTTTAATTGATTATTTTTAAATTGGTATCAAGCCTACACATTTTTTTAGTTTGTATTTCATAAAGGGGGAGAAAATTTGATTTTGTCTTTCAATTGGTGATTTCTCAATTGGTATTTGATTCCCACTCCCTTTTTATGATTGAAAATTTCAAATTGGTATCATATGTTTAAAATGAAAATGATTTACAATTGGTATCAAAAATGTGTGTTTAGACATTCAAGATTTATTATGTTGATTTTCAATTGGCATCAAGATGTTTCATGTGTTTTTGCTTGAAATTGGTATCAATATTTTGTTTGTTTCCTTTCAATTGGTATCAAATGCTATTCTTTGACATATTTTCAATTGGTACCTTAATTGATTGTCACCCTTATTGGTTTTGTTTTTGTTTTAGACAAAAAAAGGGGGAAAATATATTTTTTGATTATTGATTCATTGTTTCGAATAAAAAAAAGGGGAGAAATGTTTATTGATTTTTCTATTGATTTGGTTTTACTTTTACCCCTTATTAAAGATTGACTCTTTGTATTAAAAGGAAAGAAGATTTTGTTTTGTTTTGGTTTTTACCCCTTTGTTGATGATTGACAAAAAGGGGGAGAAGAATTTGGGTTTATATATGCATGTTTTTGTTTTGCATATATTAAGTTTAATTTAGTTTAATTTTAATTGGTATCTAAAGCATGTTTTGTGATTGGATGTTTTGTAATTGGTATCTAGAGTGTAATTGGTATCTAGAGCATGTTTTGTTTTAAATATTTCATTGGAATTAGTATCTAGAGCATGGTTTTGTAATTGAACATTTCATTGGTATCTAGAACCCTTTATTGTTTATGCATAGATATGCATGTTTCATGTTTCATGTTTAAGAGCCTTCATTGCACATTCATTATGTTTATTTGGTTATGCATGAGTTAAGGGGGAGCTTCTTTGAAGCTTAACTTTAATCCATGCATATATAACTCCATGAGTTTTGTCATCATCAAAAAGGGGGAGATTGTTGGCCCAAAGGCCTTCCACTTTAGTTTGATGATGATTAACTCATGCAGTTATGTGTACTAATAATCTTGTGAGTTTAGTTTCAGATCATTAATCAAGTTATTAGTTGGTGAAAGCTTCCACACATCTTTCACATGTTGATTCAAGAGCCCGAGCGTCAAAGATCACATATAGCACTTGCTCGATGGATCAAGGAGTTTTGGATCGAGTCGGCTTGGAGATTGCGCTCTACAAGAAGACTTCGGTACCATAATTAGTTTTGTGTTTAGATCCAAATTGTAAAGATTAGAATAGTATGACAATGCTCAAGTTCACAACACACACGTTTCATGTTTTGAATATTGGTTTTTGGTTTTTTGGTTTTAGGTTTAACCGATCTTGGTTTTCATGAATAGATAGATCAAAACAAGTTTACATGGTTTAATGTATATATGATTTGTTCTATATACATACATGCTTTAATTTCCTAGACAAACTTAGTTTTGACTCACTTATCATGTGTTTATGTTTTGGTATTTTTGACAAAACATATTTTGGAATTAAATGACAAAAACATGGATATATAGTTGATTCATGTATATAGGATTATATCCATATACATCATGCCTAAATGTTGTTTAATATCATGTTTTTGTATTTGGAAGTGTTTTGGACAAAACGTATTTCTATTAAAAAAAATCCAAGTTTTTAGAAAATACAGTTTTCGGTTTTTGGTAAAAATGATAAGATACAAAAATAGTTCATATTGATTGATATTTGAGCTAAACTTGTTACCACATGTTTATATATCAATGCAAAATGATAAAACTATTTTTGGTGATTTTTAGAAATGATAAAAGAATTTTTAAATATGTTTCTTACCCAGTTTTCTGGTCCGGGCTTCACCAGTCGACTAAGTCAACAGACCAAGTCGACTAGGAAGAAGTCGGTCGACCGGGCCGGTCGACCGACGTGCACAGATCTGTGCACGTTTGGAGACACTGGGACGGTCGACCGGTCTGAGAGCAGAGCTCTCTGTTTGTTTGGGTCGACCGGGGCGGTCGACCGGCAGCTGCGAACGGGTAAAAATTGACCGTTGGGCGGTCGACCGGACCGGTCGACCGGCAGTGTATTTCTGGCATTTCTGCTGCCAACGACTATATTTTTCTGGGGTCTATAAATACCCTATTGGAAAGAGTTTTTCTCTAAGAATTTTTGTGCGAATTTTTCCTTACTCTCTGGTGTTTTCACAGCAATTAAAAGAAGTTTTTGGATTCAAATTGAACAATCTTTTTGGTGTTTTTGCTAGGGTTTGGAAATTCAAAGAAAAGGGTTTTTGGGAAAAAAGAGTTTGATTCATCTTCTATATCTTGGTTTCAGTTTTTCCCAAGGATTCTCTTTGTGATTTTGATTTCCATCCACTGGTTTTCTCCACACTTGAGCTAAAATCTATTATCTTTTCTATAGGATTTTTGTGTGCGAGAAAGAGATTGTTTGTGGTTGTTATTGAACCACCAAGTTGTAAACCCTCTATACTTTGCTTTGTGCTTTTCCCTCTTGGTTGAGGAGGTTGTTTGTGCAAGTGGTTTGTATCCCTCAAGTTGTGAGGTGATCCTTGCTTGGCTTTGTGCTAGTCCCTCGGGTTGTGAGGTGATTGTTTGTAGGCTTGGAGTTGTGCCTCAAGGAGGAGGTTGTGTTTGTAAGGAGAGGAGTTGGGTACTCCTTGTATTGTGATTGCCCCAAATCCTCGGTGGAGGTTCCCTTTGTGGGAGTCCTTGTGGACAAGCTAGTGGACTTAAAATCCTTCTGGGTGAAGGCGGGGATGTAGAGCTGGGTGCTCGAACCTCGAAACATATCTTGGTGTTTGCGCTTATTCACTGACTCTTACTCTCTCTCTCTCTCTTTTTACTTTGTGCCTTGTATCTATTCATATTGCTCATCATACTTATATGCTTGGCTTGGTTGTGTGCATCTCTTGTTGATATTGTAAATTAGTTTTTAATTCCGCATTGAGTTGACTAGATTAGCATAATCACCTATTCACCCCCCTTCTAGGTGATCTTTCAATTACTATATCTCCAACATAATCATAGTCATTACAAACTACCTCCTCTTACAAAAATATATCTAACAAGAATAATACCTGCTTCATGTACATATCTCTATAGTTATGGGTATGTACAACAAAAATCTTTCAAGGTAATAACACGTAACTATATCTGTAACAAGTTTACTAGTAATGAAACTTCTCCTCAAACGCCCAAAGCTTAAGCTGGGCCTCTATCTCACCGCAACCTGAAAACATAATAATCTGTGGGAGGGTGAGCTCAACAGCTCAGTGAGGAGAGTAAAAAGGAGATTAAGAAAATGCTATACATGTCAAAGTAAAAGGTAACATGCTTTTTTTCAAATAACAAAACAAGTGTGGATAAGGAAAGAAAACAATGATATCACAGTAAATAGTCAACCCAAATAATCTCTATACTCTGTACTAAGCCTGACTCCTTCGGTTAATGATTCTATAGCTCAAATCTCTGAACTATATTTTACAGGGTTTATGATACATTGAATATTTTTTAATGCCTTTATTTATTTCTGAATTCTTCTATGTATATGTACTTCATGTACCGTTCACAATGGTGCTCTAATCACAATAAGTTAATTCAATTACTGCATAAAACACAAACATACTATTATGTGTGTATATATATCGTATATCGTATCACACTTCAAGTGTTACATAGATACTCTCGTAAACATACACGCATCATATAATACTCTATTATCTCCTATAACACGGCAGAGTCTCACAATCCTACATCAAGGACAGCATACAACACTATGCTTTTAAATAAGCACATCTTTACTTCATAATATATGACCCATCTTATATCCCGTCTTCACACCTACTGTAACGGTCCCAGTCTTAAAAATTTTCATTTTCACAATCATCACTGATTATCCTTAATCCAAGCGTGGGACCCATCAAGATACAACACTTCGATTTCGGCTAACGTCAGCCTATTTATGGCTTCACAACATTTTCACTACTAGAGCATATATTTTCAAATCATTAATCTGACAATCCGGTAAATAACACATAGAAAACTCATTCACTGTTCCATAAACTCTATAATATTAACAAGATTCAGGTCAAGCACCTATTAATACAAGCATTTCAACATTTTACAAAAGTTTATGGAAAGCATCAACATAGGAGTTTTACATAGTGTTTCTTAAACAATATATACATATCAAAAGTATATGCCAAAAGGGTGAAAATATCTCCCGCTGCGACCTATCCCGTATATTACCATTAAGGTCCCTTTCCTTTATTCAAACCTGAAAGTGATTAATATAACAGAGTGAGCTCGACAGCTCAATGAGTAAAATAATAATCATATGCATGACCTTATGTATGTCTATTGGAATTTATTATAAAAGTAACAATTGTAATTTATACTATTTTTCGTATTTTTATGTATTTGCTGAAGTCCTGACCAAAACATAGTAATTGGTCCTATTAGTCGACTTCCCTTACTTATAGTCGACTAATACTATAATTAGTCGACTTAGCTTAAAGCTATAGTCAACTGAACTCTGTCCAAAAAGATATCCATTCTCTGTTGGCTGCCAGTGACTCAACTAGTCGACTACCCTATCTTGTATAGTCGACTACTTTTTGTTGGCCCAGAGGCCTTCCACTCTAGTTTTGATGATGATTAACTCATGTAGTTATGTTTACTAATAATCTTGTGATATTTAGTTTCAGATCTCTAATCAAGATATTAGTAGGTGATTAGCTTCAACAAGATGTTTTGGAAGCTTTCACATAGTGATTCAAGAGCCCGAGCGTCAAAGATCATATATAGCACTCGTTGGAGTCAAGCTCGGTGGATCACGGTTTGGATCGAGTCGACTTGAAGACGGAGTTCGTCAAGAAGACTTCGGTATATAGTGAAAAACACCTAGAGGGGGGTGAATAGGTGTAATTGCTAATCTAACAATCTTTTTAAAACTAGGATGGGTGAATGATGCAACGATCTCTCAAAACAAGACTAAGAGCCGAATACCTCGTGAGAGGTTCTGAACTCCTTCCTCCTGATTCCCCTGAATGGGTTAGAGGTGCGCAATGCAACCTTATTGTATGAGAATTGATCGAACAAAGAATGAATAATATGCAATGATGAAATGCACACAAGATATATCACAAGTATCACAAACTAGAAGCAATAGCACAAGGAAAGAAAACTAGATCTCAAGCAAGTAATTGAAAGCAATAGAGTGCAAGAGAAATTTAAAACAAAATGGACACAAAGCAATCGCAAACACAAGATGTTTGTTTCGAGGTTCGAGCCACCGCTCTACTCCCCGCCTTCACCTCCGTGGGTCTACCAAAGACCGAACACCGAGCTCCACCACTGACCTCTTACCGAAGAGGTGTCTCCACAAGAACAAGATGAACACAAGTAACCAAAGTGGTCACAACAAGATCACTAAACTTCTTACAAACTCTCACTCTTTTACAACTTTCTTATAGATTGAGTAGGAAATTTTTGGCTCTAAGAAGTGTAGTGAGAAAACTCAGTTGTAGAGATGATTTTTGCTAGAGAACACAACTGAAAACAAGCTCAAGAAAGAATGGAAAATGGAGAGCTTAAAAATTTTTCTTCTCTTTTCAAACTTAGGTATTTTTCTTGGTAAAAATGCAAGAGGCTATACTCCTCTATTTATAGGGAGAAGAAAGGGTTAAAAACAATTTATTTTAGGTTTATTTGACCTGAAAAAGTTCTCCAAAACCTCAGAAAAAGTCTGCAAAAACAGATTAAGAAAACAGTTTTCAGAATTGCACAAAAGAGGAAAGAGCCGTTGGGCATTTGCAGGCCTGGCGGTCGACCGGTCCGGTCGACCGTCCGCTCAGCTGGCAAAGAGCCGTTGGGCTCCGGTCGACCCCAGGGTCGACCGTCCTCTAAAAGAAAAACACAATTTTCTACGGGCGGTCGACCCGGCGGTCGACCCAGAAAACCCGAGAGCAAGCTTGCAGACAGTCGGTCGACCCGGGCGGTCGGTCGACCCGGGCGGTCGGCCGACAGACATGCACAAGCGTGCATGTCCTGTGCAGGTGCCGGTCGACTGGGCCGGGCGGCCAGTCTAGCCTGAAACAGAAAAACAGCAGAATTCTAAACTTGGGAAATTTTGTAAAAATGTTTTGAAGTAAAGAAAACTAAGTAATATGCTGGAAAGAGTATACATACATGATCTAAACATGATATTCATTTTTGTAAAACTTAGGGTCATGTATATATATATACTAAGGCATGAAACAAAAGTTTTGACCATGAAAACTTGAATACAAAATCGTGTGTGTGTGTATCCTAGAGCCAATTTTTCAAACTCAAACTTTAACAAACTATTCTTACATTGGTTCTAAGGACTACAAGTTCTTCAAGTGGGCTTCTCCATATGATCTTGAAAACTTGATTCTTGAGCCCGAATTGAGGTGACTTGAGTCAAAACGCCTTCCTTTAGGGAAGAAACCTTCTAGTTTAATTAGAACCCTGAAACACACTAAAACAACAAGTATTATTAGTACAAATAAATAATATGTTTTGTAATCATCAAAACACACTAAAAACGGGTGATTGTAACCTTGGGCCAGCAATCTCCCCCTTTTTGATGATGACAAAACATATTGGTTATTTAAACAAAAATGGAGGAAGAGCTTGGAAGCTCCCCCTCAAATAATGCTATGTATAAAGAATGACTATGAAAAGGAAGATACATAAAGTATTGAAAACACAATAGTTTTTGTCAAAAACTCAAATAAACACTAAACAACAAACTTATTCTATTTAAACAACAAACTTATTCTTTTTCTCCCCTTTTTGTCATACATCAAAAAGGGTCAAACAAAAACAACAAAATGTTTTAAGAATCTATAATGCAAACATTCAACTCACCACAAATAAAAGAGAATCTAGCATAATCTAATGGTTTAGTAAAAATATCGGCAAGTTGAAAATCGGTAGAAACATAATCAATATCAATATCACCTTTTCATAATGGTCTCTAAGAAAGTGATACCTAATGTCAATGTGTTTGGTTTTACTATGTTGATTTGCATTCTTTGTCATGTGAATTGTACTAGTATTATCACAAAATATTTTAACATAATCAAAGTGTAAATCATAGTCAAGGAGAGTATGTTTCATCCAAAGAACTTGTGCACAACAAGCTCCGGCTACAACATACTCCGCCTCGGCGGTTGAGAGGGCTACCGAATTTTGCTTTTTGGAAGACCAAGATACAAGACAATTACCTAGGAATTAACATGTTCCACTTGTGTTCTTCCTATCTACCCTACAACCCGCATAGTCGGCATCCGAAAAACTCTTCATTTCAAATAGTCCGGTTTTCGGATACCACAAACCCATTTCAATAGTGCCCTTAAGGTATCTAATTATGCGTTTAACCGCAATTATATGAGATTCTTTAGGACAAGATTGAAAACGTGCACAAAGACAAACGGAAAACATAATATCCGGCCTACTAGCCGTCAAATATAATAAACTACCATCATGCTACGATAAAGTTTAATGTCTACACTTTTACCTTGTTCATCCTTATCAAGCTTTGTGGTTGTTGCCATGGGAGTTTTGCTCACTTTAGATCCTTCAAGCCCGAACCTTTAGATTAATTCCTTTGTGTACTTGGCTTGATTGATGAAGATCACATCCTTCCTTTGCTTGATTTGGAGTCCAAGAAAATAGTTGAGTTCCCCCATCATAGACATTTCAAATTCTTCCTTCATGCATGATTCAAAAGCTTGGCAAAGAGATTCATTAGTAGAACCAAAAATAATGTCATCAACATAAATTTGCACAATAAGAATATCTTTTTCTACATGTTTTGTAAACAAAGTTGTGTCAATTTTACCTTTCTTAAAACCATTTGAAATTAAAATGAAGAAGAAAGTCTTTCATACCAAGCCCTAGGGGCTTGTTTTAAACCATAAAGAGCTTTATCTAATTTAAACACAAAATTCGGATTTGTAGGATCAACAAACCCGGGGGGTTGTTCAACATACACTTCCTCTTCAATAAAACCATTTAGAAAAGCACTTTTAACATCCATTTGAAACAATTTAAAATCTTTATATGAGGCAAATGCTAGTGTCATCCGTATGGCTTCAAGCCGTGCTACGAGTGCAAAGGTTTCTTCAAAATCGATTCCATCGATTTGAGTGTAACCTTGGGCAACTAACCTAGCTTTATTCCTAACAACGTTACCCGATTCATCCAACTTGTTCTTAAAGATCCACTTAGTACCAATTGTTTGTCTATCGTGGGGCCTAGGAACAAGGTGCCAAACTTGCTTGCGCTCAAATTGATTGAGTTCCTCTTGCATGGCTAGCAACCAATATGAATCGCCCTCGGCTTCGAGGACGTTTTTGGGTTCAACATGAGAAATAAATGCATAATGTCCACAAAAATCATGAAGTTTAGAGCGAGTGGTTACCCCTTTAGATACTTCACCTATGACGAGGTCCTTGGGATGATGAGGATTGTATCTCCAATCCTTTGGAAGTTGTTGAGTAGGCTCTACTTCAATTGATTGAATTTCATTTCCTTGAGCCTCTTCTACTTTAGCTTCACTTCCTTCATCATCCTTTGGCTTGTCTCCTATAGTAGGTGTATCCTCCAAGGTCACTTTCTTCAAGCCTTCATCCAATGCATCTATTTCTACAACATTCTTAACAAACAAGTTAGATTCTTCAAACTTAACATGTATTGATTCCTCAATAGTCAAAGATGATCTATTGAAGATTCTATAAGCCTTGCTAGTGTTAGAATAACCAACAAAAATAGCCTCATAAGAGCTAGCATCAAATTTTCCTAAATTATCTTTTGTATTTAAAACAAAACATTTGCATCCAAAAACTTTGAAATATGAAACATTTGGTTTTCTAGAAAAGTACATTTCAAAAGAAGTTTTTAAAGTATTTTTACACAAGAAAACACGATTTGATATGTAGCATGATGTATTAACGGCCTCGGCCCACAAATAATGTGGTAGACCATATTCACTTAGTATTGTCCTAGCCATCTCTTGTAAAGTGCGATTTTTTCGTTCAACTACTCCATTTTGTTGTGGAGTTCTAGGATAAGAAAGTTCATGCGTAATTCCATGTTCTTCACAAAAAGTGATAAAGGGTAGGTTAATGAACTCACCTCCTCTATCACTTCTTATTCTTAAGATTGAAGTATCTTTTTCCTTTTCAACTCTTTTCTTAAAGGCTTGAAAATGTGAAAAGGCTTGATTTTTATGTTCCAAAAAGAAAACCCAAGTAAAACGTGAAAAGTCATCAACCAGAACAAATGCAAAACGATTCCCACTTAGACTTTTGGTTTGTGTAGGACCAAAAAGATCCATATGGATTAACTCCAAAGGACATGATGTCATGATTTCCTTAATTGACTTGAAAGAAGACTTAGTTTGTTTCCCAAATTGACATGCGTCACAAACTCGGTCCTTTTAAAATTCAGACAAGGAATACCTTTCACCATTTTCTTTGTGTTTAACCTAGATATATGGTCAAAAGAAATGTGGCCTAATCTTCTATGCCACAACCAAGAGTCATCATCGAGGGCTTTTAAATAAGTAATATTGTAAGACATGTTAGACAAGTCAATCATGTACATATTGCTATCATGAAAACTGGAAAATATACATGTATTAGATTGTCTATCAAAAACTCTACAAGTTATGTTATCAAAAACAATATCAAAACCTTTATCACAAAGTTGACTAATACTCAAGAGATTATGCTTGAGTCCATAAACTAAAACAATATTTTCTATTAAAGGGGATGGACCAAGTTTAACATTACCAATGCCGATGATTTTACCCTTGGCATCATCTCCGAAGGTGACGGTGCCACCTTCATGGTATCTTGATAGGGTTGCAAAGTTATTGATGTCCTAAGTCATGTGCCTTGAGCAACCACTATCAAGATACCACAATCCTCTACGTCGTTGGGCCTTGGAAAGTACCTACATCATTTAACAAATTCATTGACTTTGGTACCCAAATTTTCTTGGGTCCTTGAAAGTTAGTGTTTCGAACCCAAACATTATGACGAGATGCATTTAGTCTATCATAGCAAAACTTAACTAAGTGACCTTTACGGCCACAATATGAACATGAAAACACCTTACCATACATGAATGCATGATGAGTGTGTGAAGTGTGAGCATGTTTTGGGGGTTTGCCACGATGTAAAGGTTGTGTGGTATGAGCATGAGCATGAGCATGGAAAGCATTTTTCTTAGGGGCTTGTTTCTTAGGAAACATGGCCTCAATTTTCTTTTTATCAAACTCACAATTTTTCAAAATAATTCCTAATGAGTCTATTCTTTCTTTAAGCATGGTAATCTCATTAGAATCAACTAGTGGGGACTTGCCTTTATAAGAAATCTTGTACTTATCAAAATCTTTTTGAGTAGTAACTAAAGTAGAGAGCAAGTCATCTTTTTCTTTAGAAAGAGTAAATACTTGATGATTAAGAGACTCATTTTCCTTTTTCATTTTTAAATACTTTTTCTTTAGGAAATCATAATTATGTGATAATTCTACAAAAGCTTCTCCTAGTTCATCCATGGAAAGTTCATCATTAAGAGAAGTGGAAGGGGTTACCTTGTTTGTGCTTTCATTGGCCATGAAGCACATGTTGGCGGTGTCAATTTCCTCCTCGAATTCGCTCTCGGAATCCCATGTGGCCTTCAATGCTTTCTTCTTGTAAGGCTTCTTTGAGGTGGAGGGCTTTACTTTATCCGGGCACTCCGCAACAATGTGTCCCGGTCTTTGGCAATTGAAGCAAATTATCTTTCTTTCTTCTTTGCCTCCTTGCCATCTCCTTCTTCCTTAAAATTTAGCCTTGTTGTACATCCTCCGGACGTTCTTCACAAGAAGTGAGAGCTCTTCGTCATCTTCTTCTTCATCGTCTTCGTCGGAGTGTGTGGATTGACTTTTGAAGGCTATAGTCTTCTTTTTGGAAGGAGCCATGTCCTCCCTAGCTTTTCTCTCCATCTCATGGGTTTTGAGGTTCCCAATGAGACCTATTAGCTCCATCTCCTCCTTGTCATTGAGTTCCTTCAAGGTGGTTGCTTTGACTTCCCATGAAGGAGGAAGGGCCCGGATGATCTTCCTTACTCTTTGGTCATTGTCAATACCATCACCTAGAGAAGAAAGTCCATTAGTGATCTTTATAAATCTTGTAACCATATCATCTATGGTTTCATTTTCTTGCGTGCAAAAATTTTCATATTGGGACCGAAGAAGGTCTATCTTAGCCCTCTTCACTTGTGAGGTCCCTTCATGTGTAACTAGCAAATGTGTCCAAATTTCATATGCGGACTTGCAATGAATAACTCTAGCTATGTCATCATCATTGAGGGCTTGAAGTAGTGCATAGTGAGCCCTAGCATTGGCATTAAACTCCTTAGTCTCAATTTCGGACCAAGTAGATTCATCACCGGTGGGTGCGCTAAAGGGTTTGGTCACGGCCTTTGCAACTCGACTACCTAGAGATTGCAAGAAAACGGTCATCTTAACCTTCCATATGGGAAAGTTAAGTCCATCAAACTTAGGGGGTGTCTTAATACCATCGGCCATCTTTACTAAGTGAGAATGAATGAAATGATTAGCAATATTAGGATCTCTCTATGGTTGTTAAGCCAAGAGCCTAGAGTCCAAGCTCTGATACCAATTGAAAAACACCTAGAGGGGGGGTGAGTAGGTATAATTACTAATCTAACAATCTTTTTAAAACTAGGATGGATGAATGATGCAACAATCTCTCAAAACAAGACTAAGAGCCGAATACCTCATGAGAGGTTCTGAACTCCTTCCTCCTGATTCCCCTTGAATGGGTTAGAGGTGCGCAATGCAACCTTGTTGTATGAGAATTGATCGAACAAAGAATGAATAATATGCAATGATGAAATTCACACAAGATATATCACAAGTATCACAAACTAGAAGCAATAGCACAAGGAAAGAAAACTAGATCTCAAGCAAGTAATTGAAAGCAATAGAGTGCAAGAGAAATTTAAAACAAAATGCATACAAAGCAATCGCAAACACAAGATGTTTGTTTCGAGGTTCGAGCCACCGCTTTACTCCCCGCCTTCACCTCTGTGAAGGGTTTCCACTATCCACCGAGGACGCTTACAACGGTCTACCAAAGACCCGAGCACCGAGCTCCACCACTTACAATAACCTCTACCGAAGAGGTATCTCCACAAGAACAAGATGAACACAAGTAACCAAAGTGATCACAACAAGATCACTAAACTTCTTACAAACTCTCACTCTTTTACAACTTCCTTATAGATTGAGTAGGGAATTTTTGGCTCTAAGAAGTGTAGTGAGAAAACTCAGTTGTAGAGATGATTTTTGCTAGAGAACACAACTGAAAACAAGCTCAAGAAAGAATGAAAAATGGAGAGCTTAAAAACTTTTCTTCTCTTTTCAAACTTAGGTATTTTTCTTGGTGAAAATGCAAGAGGCTATACTCCTCTATTTATAGGGAAAAGAAAGGGTTAAAAACAATTTATTTTAGGTTTATTTGACCTGAAAAAGTTCTCCAAAACCTCAGAAAAAGTCTGCAAAAACAGATTAAGAAAACAATTTTCAGAATTGCACAAAAGAGGAAAGAGCCGTTGGGCTTTTGCAGGCCTGGCGGTCGACCGGTCCGGTCGACCGTCCGCTCAGCTGGCAAAGAGCCGCTGGGCTCCGGTCGACCCCAGGGTCGACCGTCCTCTAAAAGAAAAACACAGTTTTCTACGGGCGGTCGACCCGGCGGTCAACCCAGAAATCCCAAGAGCAAGCTTGCAGACAGTCGGTCGACCCGGGCGGTCGGCCGACAGACATGCACAAGCGTGCATGTCCTGTGCAGGTGCCGGTCGACTGGGCCGGTCGGCCGGTCTAGCCTGAAACAGAAAAACAGCAGAATTCTGAACTTGGGAAATTTTGTAAAAATGTTTTGAAGTAAAGAAAACTAAGTAATATGCTGGAAAGAGTATACATACATGATCTAAACATGATATTCATTTTTGTAAAACTTAGGGTCATGTATATATATATACTAAGGCATGAAACAAAAGTTTTGACCTTGAAAACTTGAATACAAAATCGTGTGTGTGTATCCTAGACCCAATTTTCTAAATTCAAACTTTAACAAACTATTTCTTACATTGGTTCTAAGGACTACAAGTTCTTCAAGTGGGCTTCTCCATATGATCTTGAAAACTTGATTCTTGAGCCCGAATTGAGGTGACTTGAGTCAAAACGCCTTCCTTTAGGGAAGAAACCTTCTAGTTTAATTAGAACCCTGAAACACACTAAAACAACAAGTATTATTAGTACAAATAACTAATATGTTTTGTAATCATCAAAACACACTAAAAACGGGTGATTGTAACCTTGGGCCAACATATAGTTTAGTTTGTGTTTTAGATCCATTGTTAAAGATTAGATAGTGTGATATGCTCAAGTTCACAACACACACACGTTTCATGTTTTGATATTGGTTTTTCGGTTTTGATTTAACCGATCTTGATTTTCATGAATAGATAGTATCAATACAAGTTTACATTGTTTAAATGTATATTAGATGTGTTCTATATACATATATGCTTCATCTTTTAAACAAACTTAGTTTGATATGTCTATTTCATGAGTTTGAGTTTTATGTTTAACAAAACATATTTTCGGAATTAATATCAAAAACATTGATAGATATATATATATATATATATATATATATATATATATATATATATATATATATATATATATATATATATATATATATATATATATATATATATATATATATATATATATATATATATATATATATATGTTTTATGTATATTGGATTTCTATCCATATGCAACATGCTTCAACGTGTTTAAATATCATGTTTTTGTATTTGGATGAGTTTTGGACAAAACGTATTTTCAATTCAAAAATTCAAGTTTGAAAAATACGGATTTTGGTTTTCGGCAATATCTCCATAACACAAAAATGGTTCAAAAAGTTTGAAATTTGTGTTGAAATTTTTCACACAAGTTTGTATTTCAATGTATTATGCTAAAACTATTTTTGTGGATTTTTAGAGAATTTATGGGATTTTTTAGAAAGTAAAGAATCAAGTTTTTCAGTCCCTAAATGGTTTCTGCCAGGCTCTGGCGGTCGACCGGACGTGCACAAGAATGTGCACTTGGTCGGTCGACCGAGCGATCGACTGACTGAAAGCAACCCACTTTCGGGTTGCTCCGGTTGACCGGGCGGTCGACCGGCCAGAGAGCCGTTGCTCTCTGGTTCCGGGCCCGGTCGACCGGAAGCAGCAACGGTCAAATTTTGACCGTTGGTCGGTCGACCGGCCGGTCGACCGGATGGTCAAATCTGACCATATTTGCAGCAACGGCTAGTTTTTCCAAATGGCTATAAAATGGGTTTTCTCTTAATAGTTTTCAACAAGTTTTTGGAGAGCTTATTTTCTGATCTTACTAGTGTTTTTGCAGCAATCAAAAAGAAGTTTTGGGCTCTAAAGTTTACATTCTATTTGGTGTTTTTCTAGGGTTTGGAAAATCAAAGAAAAGTGATTTTTGGGAAAAGTGTTTTTGATTCAACTCTTCATCTTTAATTCTAGTTTTTCCCAAGAATTTTCTTTGAGTATTTATTTTTCATTCCTTTGGTTTTTCTCACACTTGAGCTTATTATTCTATCCTCTCTATAGGATCATTGTTTGTGGGAAAAGAATTGGTTTGTGGTCTTTTGATCACCAAGTTGTAAACCCTTATCATTGCTTGGCTTTGTGCCTTTCCCTCTTAGTGTAGAGGAGATTGTGCAATTGGGTTGTATCCCTCAAGTGTGAGGTGATCCTTGTTTGACTTTGTGCTTATCCCTCAAGTTGTGAGGTGATTGATATTGGTGGCTTTGTGCCTTAGCCTCTAGTGAGAGGTTGTGTTTGTTAAGAGAGGAGTTGTGTACTCCCGGTTGTAGTTGCCCCAAATCCTCGGTGGAGGTTCCCTGTGTGGGAGTCCTATGTGGACAAGTTAGTAGATTCGAAATCCTTCTGTGTGAAGGCGGGGACGTAGAGCTGGGTGCTCGAACCTCGAAACAAATCTCGTTGTTTGCGTTTGATCCATTGACTCTAACTCTCTCTCTCTCTCTCTTTATTTTGTACATTGATTCATATTGCTATATCATATACATGCTTGTGTGTTTGTGTGCCTCACTTGTGCTTAACCACGAGAGCTTCATATAGCACCTCAACTCTTATTCAGAGGAATCAAGAGGAGTTAGTCCAGAGCCCTTCATCGGGAATTCGGCTACACTCGTTGGTTGCATTAAGTGTTGTTGCAATTAAGTTTTTAATTTTCCGCATTTAGTTCATTAGATTAGCCTTATCACATATTCACCCCCCTTCTAGGTGATTTCACTTTTGGTATTAGTCGACTTATAAGCCATCTATAGTCGACTATGTCTTGACCAAAAGAATATGTCTACTCTCTGTTTGTTGCCTGTAACTAAAGCTAGTCGACTGCCCTATTTTATATAGTCGACTAACCTCGGTACTAGTCGACTACCCTATCTTGTATATTCGACTAAGGGTGGTTTTCAGAGACTTACGTAACAGAATATAGGTGATTAATTAAGACAAGTGTTATACCTACCAGCTCCTGCTGGCCCCTTCCTTCGTTTAACAACACACAATATCATACCCCATCTTCATGCCTACCAGCTCCCGCTGGCCCCTTCCTTCGTAAGATATATATATACAAAACAACAACACCGTCTTCTCCCTCCCACCGGCTCTCGCCAGCCCCTTCCTTCAATGCATAAAATAACATGACATGCACACACAACATCACATACACATCAACTAACAAGGTAACAAACACAATGTCAGTAGCGTTGTGATATAGTTTTTTCAATCACCAATCATGTGATTGATATGCATCACACAACCAAGTTCGTGTAAATATCCATTATATGCATGCATTCAGACATACATACCACTTACATTTATCATTCATTCAATGACGCATCAAAAAATTAATTACATTCTCAATGCCCGTCCTAAGTCATATGATTAGTTCTGTTAACTAGTTATGATTCTTATTCACATATCAGGTATTTGGTGAATGAAATGACTACGCTGCTAATCCGATCAGAATCTTAGTACGCTTTGAAGTTAATAATAGTCCACTAGATTCACACTTACACACATCATATATTTCAGTGGGAATTATTACTTAAAAACGAGGGTACATACTTCACTAGTCATCAAGCATATTAGTCGACAGTCATCATCAACAAGTTATCAATGGTATATGGTTATATGATATATCACAATTGAATATGTATATGTACTGTACAATTAGCTGTATCCATAGCAATTAGGTAATAATTATAGTCGGCATATATCGGTTAGATCATTGGTATATTAATTGATAATTGTAACCAGTCCATGTTCATATCTATTTAGTATTCATACTTGAGCACAAACTAGCTCGTTGCCCTATGATCGAACACTCATATCATACAATTTAGAGATTTAGGGTTGACCGAGTTTGGACTAGCCAGTAGTGAAACCCATCACTGGATTTTCTGGTTTACTTACTTTATTTTCATAGATCCACGACATCCACAATTCAAAGTAGTCCATGTTCTTAGTTTAATATATATTACTCTAGAAGAGATACTGATTACCCAGTATTGGTGTAGCAACAATTATTATGGGCGGTTCAATATCGATATCCACGTGTGGAGTTTTGATTTTTGTTACCATCCCTAATAAAATTCATTTTCATGGTTCACGGTTAGTTACAGTTTTACTTATTATCACCTTATTTATCTCACAAATTTCTGAATTTCATTTGCAATAATTGATTATATCCGATTTTTGCTATATGGTAACTTGCCTCTTCGGGCTGTGATAAGTCCCTAATTAGTTTATACCAAAGCTAACATTAAAATAACAGATAATTATTACACCAAACAATTTACTTCTCTTCATGAGATACTTTCATTTAAGTTTCCTCTTACTATCACACCAAGATATATAGGTCAGAGATTAAATGTTTGGTTTGAAATATGCACTTAGTTTGCATTCAAGAGATTACCTGTTAGTAAGAAGTCTTAGACCAATATGCAGGATATATTTTACACCACAAAAATCAAGAAGTAGAACTTAAAAAGAAATCAACAACTTCTGTATAATTAACCTTCTCCTTCTGATCAGCACGGGATACTATGACATAAGCTGATATAATATCTATACACTTCAACCTTTTCCTAACTTGGAACCGATAAAAGGGTGAATGAATTACTTTCATCGGTGATATCCAAATAGATTTCTTAAATCTAGTCGACTCAATAGTAGAAAATAGTTAATTACCAATGATTTAACAATTTAAATCAGTATGTTATTAGAACATTTTATTCTCTCATTCAAAAGCAAATCATGAGTAAAGTAAAAATATTCATATAAATTGATGTCGAAAAGTTGACCCACTATATAGGGTGCTTCACCGTACCAGGCATCACTCCTATCCCTAAAGGAACATAATATTATTAGCACTGTGAAAGGTTTTTTCTAACAATTCCAAGGATCAATGACTTACATGTCTCAATATCAGGGACGAAACTAATCGGTTCGTCAACTCAATCAACTTGGCTATCCTCCTCAAGTTTTGAAACGTCCAATCTAATCCCTTTCACCTTCACCTCATCTCATCTACACATTAAAAATGTATAAAAAAAACTAGTTTTAGCTTGTGCACTAGGGCCCATCTTCATTCTACATCAAGAAGAATCAATTTCTGATTTATCTAGAAACTAGAAGTAACTAATGATTTGTACAAGCTATCCATATCCCATCAAAGACTATTCCTTATTAATTGTGTTTAGTGTCACTTAGTTTTTTAGGTACATGGTCCTTAGACATGAACTTGCTGCTTAAATATCTTTCATGGCTCAGTCTTTCTGTACAACTAATGATGTTTTTATAATAACTTTCATTTTACATATTGAAATAGAACATGGAAAAATTTATTAGAAACTAAACTTCACTACCTTTTCAACGATATATTACATGACATGTTTTATTTAACTAAACTGCTTCAAATATTCAGAAACTCATCAGCTGTGAATGAGTTCTGCAGCACAACAGTTTCAACCAACATGTAATGTTTCAGCCATAATTAAGATACATGTATCCAATAAGGACATGGTATGAATCGTTGGAAAGTAGACTTGATTGTCTTTCTAATGGTATATTATACGATACTATTTAACCCTAACACACTGATGAACTGAGCCCAATTTTATAGGTTATTTTGTTCAACAGATTTCTGCACCTATAGGGAAGATCCGCTATTTTATTCAAGTGAATGTTTTGTCCAGAATTTTATAAGAAAAATATGGGGGAAAACATAGATTGTAGATTCCTTTAAATGACACATGTTGATCATTACATGTTCATGGAAATTCCTTCGAACTTTCGGAGAAATACAAAATAGACTAAGATGATGAAGATCTTCCTCACCTATAGATTTTCTCTCTTCTACCATTATCGTATACTAGTGATTGTAAGAATAATAATCACTATACATACATAGAGCCATAATTAGTAGGTGATTTATATATAGATAGAATCATACATAAGACATCTTCAACTTAAAGCTATTAACATAATCACCTCTCATTATTAGTGTACAACCTAAGAGTCAAGATGAAATTTTGATCTTCATTCCAACACAAGATTACTAATGAAATAAAACCCATGAAAGTTTCATGGTTCATGAAAAACAAGAAATTAACTAGGGATAAAATTGAGTTCAATAATTGAGAAACCCCTTCATATACTCAAGAAAACTTTTATCAAATAATCTAGATCTAGGTGCAGCTGAAAATCAAATAAAAAAAAAATCTTGAATCAATATTTCAAGTTTACTCCCTCACCTATAGATCTATAAGAAGACCCGCTGCCCGCCACCGCCTTGAGTGCCGCCGGCACTACCGCGGTTCTGGCCGCGCTTGGCCGCGGCCCTGGCCGCGCGCCCCCTTCTTCGGCCGCTGCCTGCTTAAGGAGAGAGGGGAGAGAAAGAAGTTGGGGGAGGAAAGAGAGAGAGAGAGAGAGGGGAGAGAGGATTTGAGAGAGAGAGAGAGATGTAGGGTTTTAGGAATTTGGGAGAGATGAAAGTGAGACTTATTTTAGCCCTAGAAAATGAAGGAGAAAGATGAGAAATTTCTCTCCTCCTTTTACCCAAAAACCCCTCAAATTTATTATTATACACATTCACAATCTCTCTCTCATCTCATCATGCCACCTATGCACACAAATTTCAAACAAAATCCTAGCCATCCATACACCCATCTCATGTATACCTACTGTAACACCCCAATTTTTAAAATCCCGAATTAATATTCAAATCCTTGATCTAAAGAGATTATACAGTTTATCAGCGGCAATTATTGAATTAGTTTGTATATATTGGAGGGAATTTGAAAGTGAAATATTGTTGCATAATTATGAATACAAGGATATGGATATTAATTGTATGTATACATGAATGTAGTGTATATGTATGTGTATAATGGTATTTCATGGAAAGATACAAATCAAATAATAATAAAAACAAATAATTGAAAAATAAAGTTTTATTTGTTTCTATTATAATGAGTGGTGGAGATGAGAACTTGGAATTTGAAGAGTGAAGTGGAGGGTAGAGATTTTATTGGAATTGGTAATGGGTGAGGTGGCAATCAAATAGAATTTATGAAATATTTTATACTAATAAATAGCACCCTCTCTCTCTCTTCATTTCCTAAAAGAAAATTTCCTTATTTTCCCCTTCTCTTCTCTGTTAGGATTTACAGAATCCTTCTTCCCCAAAATTGGAGTTTTCTCCTCAATCTCTCACCCTCAATCACTCACTCACTCTCTCTCTCTCTCTCTCTCTCTCTCTCTCTCTCTCTCTCTCTCTCGCGGATCGGGGCGGCCCGAAGGGTCGGCCGGCCATGGGCGGCCAGCCATGGGCGCGGCGACCAGCCATGGGCCGCGGCCGGCCGGCGGAGCAAGGTGAGGGAGTTCCAAAAGTTTTTTCTTCTTCTTTATTTTCTTGCAAATTTTGATGGTATATCCTTAGATCTCTCGGTAGATTGATTGATCTCAAATGAAAATTTATAAATTTGTTGTGATTATGATATTAGATTATGAGAAAGAGGATGGGAAATCCTTCGTCTATTTTGATATAATTTTTATATTTCCTTGACAAAAATAAAATAACTTCATGACCTAACTCATTTTATTCTGAATAGAGTAATCAAATAAGAGAACTATTACTTGTGATTCAATTTGGTGAATGGATTAAAGACATTTGAAACTAACCCAAAATTTGGGGACACTAGAAATGTGTGCAAATCTGTCCAGTTATTATGATCTGTAAATTCAGAGGGAGTTCGCCTAGGTATTATGAGTAATAGGTATCATATTATATGTCGTTAGAAAGATAATCAAGTCAGATTTCTAACGGTTCTGATATATGATGTGCCAATGAAAAACTCATTCCCTCTTTATAGGAATTAGGAAAAAAAACTTTGTAACTTACTTAGCCTTGAAATCAATTTTTCCCACATCACAATCATCAAAGATCATCTATTATCCTTTATCGTCTTGAAACTTCGTGAGTCTTTCTATGTAGTCTTGAGATTTATATATATATATATATAAATCATGTGTGATAGTTGCACAAGTTGCTCTTAATTGAAAGCAGTTTCTTACTCGAGTATCAGAATGCATGAAAGAATCTAGGTATTGAAATAAAGATCAGTAGTAAATTAGAATTTAATTTGTGAAATTGGATATTCAAAATATGATCCGTTCAAGGCGGATAGTTGAGATATATAATTGGAGCACTCCTTCCGATCTTTTAATCTAAATCACCAGTTGCAGTGAAATAAAATTATGGTTGTATAACACTTCTCTTTAAGTCTTTGACCTTACTTATATTAAATTACAAGCAGTTTGACACTCCTGACTTCGGATTGTCGTAATGGTTTAGTATCTGGCCATGTTTCAAGATTTAGTGCACGTATCCATCTACCAATATTTCTGATATAATATATCATGTTTATAAATAAAGATGACTCCCTTTCTTTAGTATAGGATTTCTTATTTCAAACCTTATCACATTTTCTCTTCTTGTGGGCTTCTCCGTGATAAGGAGAAATTTAAAAAGTTTGCCTCTTGGTGACACGAACTTAAATTGATTATATGTACATGTAACAAACCTATGATGGATACAGTAAAGTGAGTCCTATAAACTATTCCTAACATTCAGGTATCAAATCCTTGTATGACACTTGAACGATAGATATATAGAACTACGGTAGATTTAGATAAAATTAAGCTTCAACTAGAGAAGACAGCTAATTGGTATAACAACTGTGTAATTAAATTAGTATTTGAATATAATATAGCTAGTGAAGTATGATGATGATTCTATAAGAACGATACTCATAAATTAATGTGTCAGTTAATAATCATAAAATTTTTAGTAACATCGATAGTGGAATAGATTATCAATGAGTAGTGTGACACTAATCCGAAGTGTATATATATATATATATATATATATATATATATATATATATATATATATATATATATATATATATGAGACACACAAGAATTGGATTAAGTAGTCGGTTACATCATTAAGGAGTATGGGCGTGGGTGTGTGTATAGTACTTGTACATATACTCTTGTTTTACATCGTAGAACCATATATATATAGTCGATACCTTATTAATGATTGCTTATTGATTGTTATGCTGGATGACTAGTGGACTATTATTATTTTCAAGACATGCTAAGACTCTAATTACGAATAAGTAGTGTAGTCAATTTCATGCCCAAATATCCAATATGTGAATGAAGAATCATAACTAGTTAAAAGAACTAATCTTATAAAGAACGAGTATCGAGAATGTAACTGATGTGTCGTTAAATGAATGAGAAATGTAAGTAGTATGTATGTTTGAATGCGTGCATATATTTGTTAGTTACACGAACTTGACCATGTGTGACACATCAATGACATAATTGGTGAATGGAAAAAGTATATCACAACACAACATGCACTGTGTGTGTTACCTTGATAGCTGATGTGTATGTAATGTGTATGTGTCGTGTTATTCTTATGCATGCGAAGGAAGGGGCCGGCGGGAGCCGGTGGGAGGGGGAAGACGGTGTTGATGCTTTGTGTGTGTGTGTGTGTGTGTGTGTGTGTGTGTGTGTGTGTGTGTATATATATATATATATATATATATATATATATATATATATATATATATATATATATATATATATATATATATATATATATATATATATATATAATGAAGGAAGGGGCCAGCGGGAGCTGGTAGGTGTGAAGACGGGGTATGATATTGTGTGTGTTAAACGAAGGAAGGGGCCAGCGGGAGCTGGTAGGTGTGAAGACGGGGTATGATATTGTGTGTGTTAAACGAAGGAAGGGGCCAGCAGGAGCTGGTAGGTGTGAAGACGGGGTATGAGATGGGTCGTGTGTCATGAAATAAGATGTGCTTATTCAAATTGAATAGTGTTGTATGCTTGTCCTTTATGCATGACTGTGAAACTCTGGTTTATTAAGAAATAATGAAATATTATATGATGGGTGAAAGTGCAAGGGTTAATCCATGCAGTACTTGAATGGTGATATGATATACAACATATAAGTATATTTTATAATATATGTACTATCTGGGTTAACTTATTGTGATTGATGTACCGTCGTGTATAGTGTATATATTATGTATACATGAAATGAATCTAATAATAAAGTAAGTCACTAAAGTAAAGTATTCGATACAACTCATAACCTTATAAATCACAGTGCAGAGATTTAAATTGTAAAGTCATTGGTGAAGGAGTCAAGTCATTTTGGCAAACTATAATGATAGTCGGGTCGACTGTTTAGGTTGGTATAATTATTTCTTTCTTTATTTCATTTTTGCCTCGCCATTTGAAGAAAAACATACTTCCTTTTATTTTGACATGTATCATATTCTTAATTTTACTCTCCTCACAGAGCTGTTGAGCTCACCCCCTACAGATTATTATTTTTCAGGTTATGGTAAGGCGAAGGCTCAATTTAAGGTTTCAAGCGCTTCGTTGGATATTCTGTTATATAGAGCAGTTTTGGAGTTGTAATTGTATTTGTAAAACTTCATATTGTATATGTTTGTATGACCCGGGAAAGGAGAGAGACAGTGAATTGCAGTAAAAGTTTTCCTTGAATCGAATGAAAAGGATTACAACAACAACTGTTCCTTCCGGTTACAAGGGAGGGAGGATATTGAATCTTGAATCCCCCCTTTGTTTAAGGCTGGGTTCTTCGTGTGGCGATGGAGAGTGAATCTTGTTCTCCGTTGACCGGATGACCGTCCTTCAGGGATCTCCTCTTCGGCGGTAGAAAGAGTAACTCAGCTCCGTCTACCAAAACTAGTCGAGTTCTCTCTCTGTTGATGATCTCTCTGTTGTCCTCTACTCTTTCTCTTTTGATTGCCAAAAGTCCGACCTCTTCTTCATAGCGACGGGGCTATTTATAGAGGTCTTAGGGGTGAACGTGCCACCCCTAAAAGCGCTCCACAATGAGGGCCAACTTCCCCGCTACATGGGCGGTAACCAACCCACGTGCCTGCTAAAGACACGCCACGATGGGAGCTGGTTTCCCTTACGTGTAGGCAGTGATTGGTCCCTTAACAAAGGCGGTTATAACTGAGACGCGGGTTTCAGGCCGACGAGCCTTGATGTTGAGACGCGGGTGTCGAGCCAACGCGCCTTGATGCTGAGACGCGGGTGTCAGACCGACGCGTCTTGATGCTGAGACGCGGATGTCGAGCTGACGCGCCTTGATGCTGAGACGCGGGTGTCAGACCGACGCGTCTTGATGCTGAGACGCGGGTGTCGAGCCGACGCGCCTTGATGCTGAGACGCGGGTGTCGGGCCGACGCGTCTTGATGCTGAGACGCGGGTGTCAGGCTGACGCGCCTTGATGCTGAGACGCGGTTGATAGTCCCTCGCGTTTAGAGCTTGAAACTTTGCTTTTCAATGGCTTGTCCTCCAGTAACTTTTGGACAGCCTACAATGTTTACATTCTTATTGATGTTATTTATAGTATAAGTTAGATGGCTAAAATCTTGATGAGTTGGAGTTATAAATAATTTAGTGTTATATTGTGGATGCCGAGAAGGATGCTCTGAATGTCGAGAGGAGTACTCTCGAACATATGATTCTTTTGTTTTCATATAAGTAGGCGATGTCAAGCCAAAATTGTTATTGGAGAATAAGTAGGCCGTCATGAGCTGAAATATTATTATGATTGTATGGGCAGTTATTGACTTTGATTTACATGTTTGAATTGAGAATAAGTAGGCGGATGTTGGCCGAAATTATTGTGGATCGAATTGTATATTTGGGCATATCAATATTTACAAAAAAAGTGCAGCAAATTTTTTTTAAAGATTGGAAGATGATTATGATAATCTATCAGTTTAAAAGAATGTTTATGTTAATTGAGGATCTATAAAAACTGGGACCGTTACACCTACCCTCTTCCACAAGTTATTCGGAATATATTATTATAGTATTTTTCTTGGTATTTATTTGTATTATCTTGTATTTACACAATATACCAACACATCCATGTAATGTATATATTTATACACACACATATATTCCATATCCATATATACATGCCAAAATATTCATACATCTATATTTGAAATTATTAAATATTTATGTCTCTTCAGATTTCCCCCATAATAAAAATTAAAATATAAATAAAAATTCTATTTTACACAAAACACGTTCAATCATCATCTTAAATAATTCTGTCTGATCACGTTAATCAAATATTAGGATATTAAATAGGATTTTAATGATCGGGGTGTTACACGTTTGTCCTGCTCAATCCGCTCACCACCGGTGAGGTGAGTCACGTCCTCTCGCAGGGCTTGTTTGGTTTGATGGAAGTGGGAGGAAAAGGTGTAAGTAGGAAATATGGATGAAAAATGTCGAAGTGTAGTGGGAATTTGAGATTTGTACAATTTCAATTTTTGGTATTTAGTTGCAATGTGAAAGTGTAAGTGAAAAAATATATTATATTTTCTGGTGTTTAATTAGTAATGTGAAAGTGAAAGTGAAAAAATTGACCACAAAATTGACCATAAAATAATATTAAATTAAAAATTAATTTGAAGTGATGTTTTAAGACTGTAATTGAATTGCACGTGGGAATTACATGACATCAAAATTAACTGTTTTAAGCTGCAACTTATTATAAATGAAATTTACATGTCACAAAATTCACTGTAGTACCCTGAAAGTGTAAAAATTATAGTGTAAAAGGGAGGTGTAAAAGGGAAAAGAGAAAAAGAAAACGTGTTTTCTCATTTTCGATTCAAAACAAACAAGGAAAGTGGGAAATGAGTTTTCCCACTTCCCTATAACAAACATGTCTGGTGGGCGTGTTTGGATTCATGGAAGTGGGAGGGAAATGGGAAGTAGGAAAACCCATTCTCACTTCTTTTGTATTTTGAATCGGAAATGAGAAATGAGAAAATCTACTTTTTCTTTTTTATCTTTTCCCTTTTACACATCCCTTTTACACTACAATTTTCCCACTTTCAGGGCGCTACAGTTAATTTTGTGGTCATGTAAACCTTATTTGTAATAAGTTGTAACTTAATGCATTAAATTTTGATGTCATATATATATCTCAATTGCAGTCCAATTGCAGTTCAAAAATGTTATTTCAGAATTAACATTTAATTTAAAATTATTTTATAGCTAACTTTGTGGTGAACTTTTTCACTTTCACTTTCACATTACTAACCAAATACCGAAAAACACAATATATTTTTTCACTTACACATTCACATTATAATCAAACATCGAAAATGAAAATTACACAAATCTTAATTTTTCACTACACTTTCATATTTTCTATCATCATTTCGCACTTACACTTTTTCCTCCACTGCTATCAAACCAAATAGGCCCTATAACGAAGAAACGAGATGGACCACACTTCACCCAAAAATGAAAAAAAGTAATTTTATTCCCAAGCTTAACTTATTATTCCAAACTAATTCACTCTAAAAGAATGTTGGCCTTATTTGGCACAAGCATTAACGGCCATAATATTAATCAAAATTTGTGACATGTAAACCTCATATTCTGATTGGCTGAAGGAGAATAAAAGAGAAGGAAAAAAAAATATTCTCTTTTTAGATTTGGGACCTCTCATCTTTTCTAGGTTCCTTCTTGGACTTTAAATACCCACAATCATTAGAATTTTTTTTTGATTCTTTCCAAGTGTGAAATTAAGCATACAATGTAAGTTAAAAAATATATAGTGCAGTTGTATTCAAATTGAATCACAACAGTCTCAAAAATAGTGAACGATTATGATTATGAAAGAAGAAAATATGCAAATTTCACTTTTAACTACTTCTTTGTTTATTTCTGGTCAGCAAAACGCCACGTCATCTCACTACTCATTTGGCACCATGGGCGAAGTGAGACTTTGTACCTCAATTGTAAATGGCTTGTTCTTGATATAACTTTTGGTTTCAAAATTTGATGAAATTGAAATATTTTGGGTTGCTCAGCCTAAACATAGGGCTTAAAGAGTAGGATTATGGTTAATTTATAAAGCTAATCTAGATTAAAGATAACTCTAAACATTGATATTTTTGTCATTTTGTCTGATTAATATACGTCTTTTATACGATTTATTTTACTACTCGATCTAACTCGGTGCTAAAGAGGTGAGACTGGATTGTGGGAAGTGTATTTCCAATCTGCATTGTTGAAAGGAAGGATAAGGGTGGAAATTTAGAAGAAACAAGTTTTGTTTAAGGTTTGAAATATCATCCGATACTAATACGACTGGTTAATATTATTAAGAACTGAGACGAAACAGTTGATATTTATGGATTTTGCCAATTCTGATACCATAAACCTACAGGAGGATACAGATACTGAGACATCAAACCTTGATATGTTTGTTTTGATGTTTGCCTTGAATGGAGAAACTTACATGATAAGTCTATATTGGGCTGCCAAATTTAATATGATTTGCATGATTAAGAATCCTTTCCAATGATGTAAGAGAATTAATAGTCAAGGTTCATGGCACAGCATGAAGTGTTAATGATTCCAAGCATGCTTCATTGTCTTGATCTACAAAATTAAAGTTAAGCATCAATTTTTTTTTTTTTTTTGATAGTCAGAAGTATTACAAAGCTAAAAACAAAGAAAAAAACAAAAGATAACAGAAAGATACAAGGCGATCAAGTAATCCCCTCGAAGAGGGGATCAATTTCACGCATAATTTCCTTGTCGTGATCGGTCAAGTCTTCAAGTGGTCCATCAAAATCAGAAAGAGCGATTAGAAGCGAAAAGGATGATGAAGAACTACTCTTCTTCTTGTTCTTTCCCAACTTGATATCAGATTTAGCAATTGCAGACCGATGACATCTCAATGGATCCATAATATCTTTTTCTTTACTTTTCTTCTTCCAAAACTTCTTGAGTGGAACAGCTCCAGGTCATCATTGTCCAGAGTCGAATCACAGGAGCCCTGAGCTAACATCACTTTGAAGGCGTCCATATCAGCAGCATTGGGTTGCAGTGTCATTGTCGAAATAACCGTTGTATCTTCGTTAATGGAGTGTTGGGCCTCAAATAGACCAGCTCCCATTTGCACTCCAATTTTTTGAGGGCCCAGATGGAGTGATGGCCCGTTGGGTCAGCCCACAAGCCCTCGTAGACCCATCTGAGTCTGCAACGCTCATAGGCTGAGGGCCATATGCTCCTGAAGGCCCAAGAGTATCACCAGAGCCCAATGGCTCCAAAAAACCGCAGCCTGGTTCCACAGAACCGTTCTCACGTGCCGAGAGAGAAGCATGAGAGGCACGTGGCCGAACACGTGACAAAGAGGAAGCAAAAGGATCAATTCCAGCACGTGAGGAGGCACGTTAGGCAGAAGGGCCGTGTTCGTTGGAGTTTGTCGGCTGCCTAGGGTTGCGGCCACGCCGACGAACATGAATCCAGGCCATAGGAGCTGTCATCATCGGCAACCACAGGGGCATCAACAGGTGCCATGGCTACATCCTCATCCAAAGATGAAGACATGTTGGGTTGAGAAGAAGACAAATTATTAGTTGGAGAGGCAGAGGAGACTTACAATCAATCGAACAGTGACTGATACAGCCACATCGAGGACAGAAAAGATGAATATGTTCGTATTCGAAGCGCCGCCAGAAGACGGGTGCTATGATTTTGCCTTATTTTCAAGAAGAGATAATGGTCCAAGAAAATCCAATTGAGTTGGAGAAGACGATGGCTTAAAGCAGAAGAAGCAAATTAAATGAAGCAGTTCCTTTTCAGACGATTGCGAGTTTCCTTTTCAGGAGGAGCATGAATAGAATTTAATTCCTATTCAATGAAGGTTTGTTTTAAAGATTAAAAGGTTTAGAATCCTTCTATATCAAGGAGATCAATTCCTAAAAGGATTGATCAAGATTCTTCAATCATCCAAAAGCCAAGATCATCTCATAGTCGAAATAGGAGTTGTATTGTAAAATCCTATAAATAAAGGTTATAACCAAGTATTATAATTATCTCAACCAACTCAAGGAGTTTCTACAGCAGAGATTCTCAAGTAAAGGAGACTAGAGGAAGGCAAGAAAGAGAGGAGCAAGTTGAATGTGCATAGAGAGAAGGTAATACTCTTGTAATCTAGGGTTAGATTCAAGTGAAAGGTAAATACTCTTGTTGCATCAATAGGAAGGTTAGATCTCTTTGTACCAAGTCTATTAATAAAGCTTTCTCAAGTTTTATCCCGTGTACATAGGCCAAGTTTGGGCGAACCACGTTAAATCCTTGTGTTCTTTCTTTATTACTCTTTTGTCTAGGTATTGCTAGTTTATTTTACATCAAGTTTTTCTTTTGCAGTATTGTTCATATTGTCAAGTTTCGCTAACGTCGATTCTAGGAGTCACAATAATTGGTATCAGAGCATATCAATTTTGCAACAATTGGTATCAGAGTATATCAATTTCGTAACAATTGGTATCAGAGCTAAAAGTTGACGCAAAGAGATATGTCGAAGATAGGAAGTTACGACAAAGTTCGAGGTCGAGAAGTTCTCAGGCAAAGGAAACTTCAGCTTATAGCAAAAGAGGGTGAAGGCATTGCTGGTACACAAGGTCTTCACAAGACCTTGTAGGGTAAGTCAGCAAAACCTGCAGATACGTCAAACGAGAATTAAGAAGAGATGGATTTAAAGACGAAAAACATGATCCAACTATGTCTCGCAGACGAAGTTATGTACAACGTGATGGATGAAAAAATAGCTACGGGATTGTGGTCAAGGTTAGACACATTGTATATGACGAAAAGCCTCTTCAACAAGTTGTATCTCAAGAAACAACTATATGGACTACGCGTGAAGGAAGGGACAACAGTGTTAGAGCATCTAAACTTATTCAACAAGGTCATTAACGAGCTTTTAGCTGTTGATGTTAAGATCGACGAGGAGGACAAGACGTTGATACTTCTCAGTTCTCTTCCAGAGTCATATGATCATATCATCTCCACCATGCTTAAGGTAAGAAAACTCTCATCTTGGAGGAGGTCACGTTAACCCTCTTATCTAATGAGATTAGGAAAAGGTCAAATCAAGAAGAGCAGACAAGATCAGGTTTGGTGGTCACAGGAAGGAAAGGAAGAGGAGAAGGAAGAAAAAGTTCAAGCTCATCAAAGGCGTGTCATTTTTGTCACAGGGAAGGTCATTGGAAGAATGAATGCAAGCATCGGTAAGAGTGGTTGAAGAAGAAGGGGCAAGCTGCGGAGGCAGACGTAGCAGCGATGTAGAGGATACCAAAAATTTAATGGCTTCTTACGAAGATAACACTTCTCAAGGTAAAAGTTGGATATTTGATTCAGGTAATACGGTTCATGTATGTTCCCAGAAAGAGCTGTTCAATAACTCCTTAGTTGCAAAGAAGGAAGGGATTGTCAAGATGGTGGATGGCTCGACTTGCGAGGCTATCAGCACTGGGACAGTTAAGGTTACAAGAAGAGATGGGACAGTGCATACTCCGGAGACGGCCTAGTATGTCCCGGAGACACGATATAATCAAATATTTATAAGAGTGCTCGACGAAAAAGGATGTCGGATCCAAGTGCAATAAGGCGTCTTCACAGTCAGCCAAGGGACAGGGTAATCCTGGAAGGAAGAAGTGTGGAGGGTTATACAAGCTAAAGGAAGGAAACTCAGTTCGAGGTGGAGTTTCAATGATAAGCTCAGAAGGGAGTTCATCGCGAGGTGGAGCTTCAAGGAAGACTGCAACGGGACGTGAACCGGGTCAAAATGTTGCGAGAAAGAGAAAGGTGCACTCGAGCAAGGCCTGAGATAGCCCAAGCCATGGCGATAAATCAGCCAAAGGCTCCGGGGAGAGGGGGTAAGAGTTAAAAGCTTCATAGTATGGTTACAACTAAAGAAAGAATCAAAGTATTAATCTGAAATCTCAAGTTGTTTTGCTAAAGGCTAGAAAAACAATCAAGATGGAGATTGTTAGGATTTGCCTTATTTTTCAAGAAGAGATGATGGTCTAAGAAAATCAAATTGAGTTGGAGAAGACGATGGCTTGAAGCAGAAGAAGCAAATTAAGATGAACCAGTTTTCTTTCAGGCGATGGCGAGTTTTCTTTTCAGAAGGAGTTTGAATAGGATTTAATTCCTATTCAATGAAGGCTTGTTTCTAAAGAAGGTTTAGAATCCTTCTAGATCAAGGAGATCAATTCTTAAAAGGATTGATCAAGATTCTTCAATCATCAAAAGGCTAAGATCATCTCATAGTCCAAATAGGAGTTGTATTGTAAAATCCTATAAATAAAGGTTATAACCAAACATTGTAATTGTCTCAACCGAAAAAGTCTCAAGGAGTTTCTACAATAGAGATTCTCAAGTAAAGGAGACCAAAAGAAGCCAAGAAAGAGAGAAGCAAGTTAAAGGTGCATAGAGAGAAGGTAACACTCTTGTAATCTAGGGCTAGATTCAAATGAAAGGTAAATACTCTTATTGCATCAAGAGGAATCTCTTTGTACCAACTCTATTAATAAAGCTCTCTCAAGTTTTCTCCCCGTGAACATATGCCAAGTTTGAGTCGAACCACATTAAATCATTGTGTTCTTTTTTTATTACTCTTTTATCTAGGTATTACTAGTTTGCTTTACATCAAGTTTTCCTTTTGCAAGTACTGTTCATATTGCCAAGTTCCGCTAACGTCGATCCTGAGAGTCACAACAATTAGTATCAGAGCATATCAATTTTGCAGCAACAGGGGCATCTATGCCATCGAGCACGACATCAGTGCTTGGAACAAGTGGTCTACCAGAGTCTACCTCAACAGCAACCCGAGCATACCGTCGTTAAGCATCGATTATTGATGTTACACAAACTTATGCAACATACCAACACAAAGGAATACAGTGTGTATCAATTATTGATTTACACAAAGAAAACATACGTATTGGTATTGAAATGTACAACCCTGCGACATGGCGATCTAAATAGAATATTTATGATGCCGACATTTTGTATAGGAAACTAGAAACAGTCATGCATAGGCTGAGATGTGGGAATTTAACAGGACCATGTGGGATGCCCATATCAACTTGTATTCATTCATTCAGCCATTAAATTTCACAAAGTCACACAACAGACCAACATGGGCTACTTCATATCTTTTTGAAGTTTGTCTACTCTCTCATGTGCATCTCTCTCAACCTGAGGCCAAATGGGATCCGATCAGTGTGAAAGCTAGAAGATCACACTGGGGAGATCGAATTGAACTGTGTGAACAGAGTCCGAGGGCTTTCAGGCAAGGGTGGAATATCCGAGAAGCAATGAAAAGGAGAGAGAGAGAGAGAGAGAGAGAGAGAGAGAGAGAGAGGAGTTTGAATTTAAGAGGAGGAATTGGTCAGGCCAACAGAAGACCCTGAATGTGGAATTGGCATGTGCTGGTTGTTTCTGATGTTTGTCATGTATCTGGAAAAAAAATGATAATAATTATGGGGAAAAAAAAGTAATTATGTCCAACATTATTCCACAAAACATTGCAATCTTCAATTCTCAGCAATCCACCAAAACCCTAAGAGTCATGCTATCTCGCGATGATCAATGTTCGTATCAAACTATTCGATATAGTTCACTCGTTAATACGAATATACTGAGTCAGATTCTAACAAAGAAAAAGAAATACGATCAATCTAGAAAAAACTACATGTTGCATCCTCGACCATTTTCAGAACCCAATCATGCATATGGTTGACAATGTTTCGTCATCGACAAACTAACTCTTTAAGCATATTCTACAGATAATGATACAAACATTATAATGATATTGTCACTTTAACAGACATATCCCTGGAACTCAGTGAAGAATAAAGGTAGAGGAATTTGCATTCAGATTAATCAGAACAGGAATGTGAGAACATGATTTCTAAGGACTCCACAGTTGCAGTCTACAATCATTACAATACAATACATCATTGCATGCATGCCCCTAAAAACATAAGAATGGCTTGATTACCTTTGCGCTGCCCGTAGTAATGATTCTGCTTGAGATCCAAGAATGGGATTGCACTCGCAAGCCGACATAATACACCAGGGATGAGAAATGCTGCCAGCCAACAAAATAATGATAAACAGTCAGCTTCTTAAAAGGAAAGATAACTTGCATTTGCAGCGAAGAACTAAAGGCAAATCCCCAGGACTCGGGGATGGTTCTATAGATTGACAAGCAGAAATGCTCTTGATCAACAAACAGCAAGACTATAATCTCAGTTCCAATAGGAAAAACAAAACATGATTTAACAACATATAGTTCCATATAAAATGGAAGTCTCAAGTCAGATTGGGAATTCAACCAACAATATGAAGAGCAGTTTACTTGTGTAAATGTCAGCAAGATTTTTCGCCCACTCTGCTCAATATCGATAATACGTCGTGGGAGGAGCATATGCAGGAGTCAAGCTTGCAGGATACACTGCTTCACGGTTTGGAATCGGCTCCCTGAACACAGCCTCCCTGCACAGAGCCTCCAGGGATGCAGGCTCCCTGTACAGAGCTTCCCGGGACATGACCGCCAGGGGCACAGGCTCTCTGTACACGCTATATGGATCACGATATTCAAGAGGCTCATGGTAATAGTAACCATCCGCTGGCCGGACATATCCATAGGGTACAGGGGGAAGTGGTGGAGGAGGCAATGCTAATAACCGAGGTGGAGGAGATGCATAAGCTTCTCTTGTTGCATAAAAGTCCTGGCCCCTTGGAATGCTGTCACCCCGCCTAACTCTTTCATGGCGAGCTCTCTTGTGGTCCCACGAAATGTCGTCGTCCCGCCCAACTCTTTCACGATGTGCTCTCTCCTGGTTCCTCAGAATGCTGTCGTCCCACCCAACTCTTTCACGGCGTGATCTCTTCCAAGCCATTGGAATGCTGTCGTCCTGCCTAACTCTTTCATGACGGGTCTCTTTTGGTCCCTCAAAATGCTGTCATCCAACCTAACTCTTTCACTGTGAGATGTCTTCCGGACCCGAGAAGAGGAAGTCTGCTCCGGTTCTGCTCTGATAACTTCCCCAGAGCTCTTCTTTCTAGGAGTCTTGCCTACACTCTGGAAGAGCTTACACAGGTTCCTCACCTATTATATGAAACATATACACTATGCCTCATTGACATTCTGAAACAAAGACACAATCACCCGTCACCTGTTCTGGAGATAGTTCACAATTGAACTTTTTCTTCCCATAGTAGTTTCCTTTGATAGCAGCTTTGAACTTTCTTCTGGCAAGGGCAAACAATCTTTGAGCAGAGTGAAACGAACCTGCAAGTTTTATAAACCATCAGAATATGCGGTGTCAATCTCATGTTCAGCCAAGCATAGAATAACATTGATACGAAAATCTTTTGTCAAAAGAAAACTTAAACGATGATGATCATAATAGAAGGACGGGTGAGAGCTACGAGGGTTCATATCCAAAAGACAAGGCTAACACTCAAGCATTAATTTTAAACAAACATACACAAAACTGTCTGTTGGAAAGAGAGAGTTTACTGATGGGGAAGTTGATAAGGATCGTCGAGGGGTCGTCGAGTGATCGCCGAGGAAGTCGATGACGAAGACGAAGGAAAACAGCAGCAGAAAACAAGCCAACAGCAGCAGGTGCAGATTGGTCGGTCGACCGGCCCGGTCGACCGACATGCACAACATGCACAGGGTCCAGAGGCGGTCGACAGGCCGGTCGACCGAAATACCCTGATTGCAGGAACCAAACTCTCTGTTGTTTTGGGTCGACCGACCGGTCGACCGGAGAGGAGGTCGGTTGGTTGACCGGCCGGTCGACCGACAGTCGGGTTTGGGCGGAAATCTGCTGTTCCGAAAATCTGGGTATTTAAGGGCTGCTATTGTTTTCTAGGGTTTGTATCTTGTAGAAGATCCTTGAGAAGGAAAAGGCTGGAGCTCTCTTGCATTCAAAGATGCTGCTAGCCATTGTAATCTTCTTGACTTCTTCCATAGAAATTAAATCTCTCTCTGATTGCCCGAGGACGTAGGCATTGAGGCCGAACCTCGTTAAATCGTGTGTTTGTGATTTGTGTCTTCTTCTTGTGTTATTTGGGTGTTCTTTGTGCTTGGAGATTTGTGAGATTCTCTATTGGTTGTTGTCATCGGCGCACGCAACAAGTGGTATCAGAGCAATCCAGGTTACGCTTGGGATTTCTGAGGATTCGGAGGGCTCGAGATCTGATCCGGTGGAGATCGTGTGTCGATCTCAGATCAGAGGTATTGGTGTTCGTGGGATCGTGTGTCGATCTCAGGAGGACGCTAGAAAGGGCTCGTGGAATCTGTGTTGAAGTAGATCAGAAGTGAAACTCGATCTAGGGTTTCAAGGGAAAAGTAAAAAAAAATCTGATTTTTATCTTAGTAGAGATCTATTTCAAGTTGGTTGTTCTTCCGCATAGATAGAGAATCAGGGAAAATCTCAATGGCAGAAGAAATTGCATCTGTTAAGACAATGAACTCTCACCCAAGGATTGAAGTTGTTAAGTTCAATAGCACTAATAACTTCGGTATGTGGAGATGCGAGGTTATGGATGCACTGAATGCATCGAACCTCGAAGACACTCTCTATTGGAGAGGAAGAAGAACACGACCACTGATGAAGAGTGGGCGAAGATGAATTGGTCGGCATGTGGCTTGATACGTTCATGCTTGTCGCAAGACATCAAATATCTTGCACAACATGAGACGTCGGCAAAGAAGCTGTGGGATACCCTTGCAAAGAAATACCTGACCAAGAGTGTTGAGTCAAGGTTACAGCTTAAGAGTAAGCTGTATAGTTTTCGAATGAAGAAGGGGAGCACAGTAAATGAGCACATCAACCGATATACAAAGCTCCTTACAGACTTGGTAAACGTGGATGTCACTATAGATGAGGAAGATAAGGCGATCATCTTTTTGAACTCACTCCCGGCAGAGGAGTATGAGACATTCACTCTGACCTTCATCAATGGAAGGCAGACCTTGAATTATGATGAGGTGTCGTCTGCACTGTCGAGTTATGAGACGAGGAAGAAGGAGAGCATCCTTCACAGTCAAGCTCATCGGCGGAGGCACTGGAAGTAAGGGGCAGGAGTTCATCGTGGAAGGGCAGGGAGGTTAGAGGAAGATCGAAGTCCAGGCCGGGCTTCAGAAATCTGAAGAGGAATCAGTGTGCATTGTGTAAGGAACTAGGACACTGGAAAGCAGAATGCCCAAAGGCCAAAGGTAAGAAGGTGGAGTCCAAAACCGAGGCGAATCTCGCACAGGCGGATGGATCGGATGATGACTCTTCAGTGTTCTCTCTCTCGGTTACTACCCCTACTGTTTGTAACTCAGATAGTGCTGAGTGGATCTTGGATAGCGGAGCCACCTATCATGTGTGCCCGAACAGGGCCTGGTTTTCTAGCTTTGAGAAGATGGATGGATGTTACACGGTCATGGGGATGACCATCCGTGTAATATAGAAGGGATGGGTACAGTCCGCATCAAGATGTATGATGGGATAGTTCGAGAGTTGAAGGAGGTGAGGTATGTACCTCAGCTCAAAAGGAATCTTATCTCAGTTGGCACTTTGGAAGCATCGGGCATGGTGATATCTGTTCGAGATGGCGATCTCAGGATGATCAAGGGCACGATGGTAGTGATGAAGGGCGTCCGCCGAAGCAACCTCTACTACTTGAAGGGTAGTACGATTACAGATCAGGTGGAGACTTCTAGTTCCTCAGATGATGGTGGCCCAGAGGTATGGCAGGGAAAGGTCGGACAGGAAGAAGAGAAGTCTTTGCGAGCTCCTGCAAAGACGGAAATGGAAGGTGCTGCTACCTGCAAGTTAGAAGGTGGACACAACGTTCTGGACAAAAAGAAGGTGAGATTCAGCACCAGTACTCACCACAATGAAGGTCTTCTTGATTGTGTTCACGTGTGCATATGGGGACCTGCTAAGACGGCATCGCTTGGAGGTCACAGGTACTTTGTCTCATTAATTGATGATTCATCTAGGCAGGTTTGGATATATCCCATGAGACAAAGGGGTGAAGCCCTAGATGTGTTGATGAAGTGGAGAGGAAAAATGGAGAGGCAGATAGGTAGGAAGATAAAGGAGCTTCATATTGGTAATGTTGGAAAGGACATGTACCAGTTCCTACGATTTGGCCAGAATACAGGTATTGCAACTCACTTTACAACAGGTACAGATGGGTTGGCTAAGGATGTAGTCCGTTCCTTGCTGGAGGAGGTTCGGAAATTATTGTCTAATGCAAGATTGGACAGGTCGTTTTGGGCTGAGGCGACAGAGTATGCTAGCCATCTCATGAACAGATCGACTGCGATAGGAGGTAAAGCTCCATTGGATATTTGGTCTGGGAAAGCTGCTCAAGGTCATTGTTTGCTGCGGGAGTTTGGAAGTCCGGCCTACTTCAGTGCCAAGGATGGCAAGGTGAATCCGCGAGCAAAGAGGTTTGTTTATTTGGGCGTCAAGGGAAACAGCTACAGGTTGTGGGACCCCGAAGACAAGAAGATCGTGATGAGCAGGAATGTCACTTTTGGAGAGACTTCAGGGTTGAAGTCCATCGTCTCTCAGCAGGTGGAGAGGACGAAGACCAAGGTTGGATCGCAGCGGGTAGAGGTTGATGCTACTCCATCATCTCCAGTTGGTTCGGCATTAGAGGAGATTTCACTGGATGTGACACCAGGTGGAGATCATGAAGCCAAGGTTGATGCTGAACAGGGTGACGACATTGCTGAGGATGTCGAGTTGTTTGCAGCCATTGGAACCAAGGTAAAACCACGCTCGTGGTTAAAGAAGCATGAATCTCAAGCTTGTGATCGTGACAAGCTGAAGTTGAAGGCCGTTGTTCTCCATGATGGTCGGGAAGAGGTTCATATGACTCGGTCAGACAGGTTCACTGCTGCAAATAGAGGTGCAAGTGCTTGAGCTTGATGAAGCTCATTTAGATGAACTATGGTTGGCTTGATCCTTTTGGGCAAAGGTACGTAGGCAGCCGTAAAGGCGCAGCCATTTGGTGATACAACTCTTATGGAGCTATTTGAGTTCTCGAGAAGCTGTTATGGATCTTCACGTAGAGGTGAAGAGTTGTGGCTGATGGAACTTCACGTAGAGGTGGAGGGGCTTCACGTAGAGGTGAAGTGTTATGGCCAGTTGGACTTCACGTAGAGGTGAGGTGTTGTGATCTCGATGAACAGGTTAAATCTTCCGGAGAGAAGATGTTGTGCTTACATAAGGAGTGGTGTGCATCCAGTTGAAGCCGATGACTGTTTAGTGGGCTCTACGCAGACTTGGTTGGACCGTCAGTGGAAGACAGGAAGACTAGATAGAGCTGGTCAGTTGGAGAGTCGGTGTTGGCTCGTGAGGAAGTCTTCGTGAGGTCGTGAAGTTGCGGAGTAGAAGCCATGTTGGTAATCGGCATGTATGGAAATTCTCCTAAGGTGAAGACCAAGGGAAGGCATGTACGATGTTTTCCAGTGAATAGCTGAGCTAAAGATTCCAAGCCGAGATCGTGTGTCGATTTCGCCGAGATCGTGTGTCGATTTCGTCCGTGCGCGCAAGCCGAGATCGTGTGTCGATTTCGCCGAGATCGTGTGTCGATTTCGCCAGGTGATAGACTGGGGTAGCGTTGGAGATCGGCTCAGATTTTAGGAAAAATCTTCGCCGAGGTGGAGAATTGTTGGAAAGAGAGTTTACTGATGGGGAAGTTGATAAGGATCGTCGAGGGGTCGTCGAGTGATCGCCGAGGAAGTCGATGACAAAGACGAAGGAAAACAGCAGCAGAAAACAAGCCAACAGCAGCAGGTGCAGATTGGTCGGTCGACCGGCCCGGTCGACCGACATGCACAACATGCACAGGGTCCAGAGGCGGTCGACAGGCCGGTCGACCGAAATACCCTGACTGCAGGAACCAAACTCTCTGTTGTTTTGGGTCGACCGACCGGTCGACTGGAGAGGAGGTCGGTTGACCGGCCGGTCGACCGACAGTCGGGTTTGGGCGGAAATCTGCTGTTCCGAAAATCTGGGTATTTAAGGGCTGCTATTGTTTTCTAGGGTTTGTATCTTGTAGAAGATCCTTGAGAAGGAAAAGGCTGGAGCTCTCTTGCATTCAAAGAGGCTGCTAGCCATTGTAATCTTCTTCCATAGAAATTAAATCTCTCTCTGATTGCCCCGAGGACGTAGGCGTTGAGGCTGAACCTCGTTAAATCGTGTGTTTGTGATTTGTGTCTTCTTCTTGTGTTATTTGGGTGTTCTTTGTGCTTGGAGATTTGTGAGATTCTCTGTTGGTTGTTGTCATCGGCGCACGCAACACTGTCAACAAGAAGAAAGGAATAGGTGAACAAGAGAAACAAAATACATAAGCAAATAAAACCTGATTACAAATAGTTAGTCAGTCCTTTACATTTTCCCGAAGAGGAACCGAAAAGAGTTTGAAATATTCATTTCCTTTTGGCCCCGTAACTATGCAGCTATTCGGCTATGCTGCTAGAGTCTGTGGGAGGTAATTGTTACCAACATCGTAGCAACTCTTCTGAGTTCTGACAACCCAAATTTGCAAGCTTTCTACTTGACCTAGTAGTGCTCCTTTTGTCAACTGTTCTGTGGATTGAGACATTTGTCTTTTTCTTTTTTTTTGGTTTCAGCAACATCTACTAACGAAAATACGCCTAATCCTCTAGTTGCACTACCAAAAAAAAGAAAATCTATTCATTACACCGTGCTTTTTGCTAGCATGTTTTGCCTGCTCTCTGTTCTTTTCCATTGCACGCAATAGATGAACAAATGTCAACAATGCGCATAAGCAAATCAACAGAGATTCATCTAGCCTTCCAGTTCTTGTTTGGCTTAATTCAACAGCCACTGACAAAAGCACAATTCCCTGCGCTTTCAGGAGTTAAAAAGAAGAATCCCATAGAACCTTTTTCAAATTCTAAGGAATAACAATATGAAAGATGGAAATGAAGGTGCATGAGTATGTAGCCTAACCTGGGAAGGAAATGCTGACTTGAATGCCTTGGGTTCAATATTATAACCCCCAGAATCAGCAGCTCTGTAGATTCCATACATCAGCTTGAGATCAATGTCAAATAGAAACAATCTCATACCCTTGTAAACTTTTGCTACCATCTCCTTTTTGCTTGCAGGAAGCCCAAAGACTTTGTAGCGGAAACAGTCATTCTTAGTCTTAGCATTGCACATGAAAATCAATCCCACGCCATCAGCCATCTTCGAGTCCTTCTCAGCAGCCGAAGTCTCTTTTTTATCAGCGTCGTTTGATTTACTGGCATCGTTCACAGCATGGGCAGCTGCCTTCCTCCTGGCCTTCTTATTGGGCGCATTTTCTCCTTTACCATTTTCTTTGGCCTCTCCAGTCGCATCTCTTTCTTCAACCTCTTCACCTTCAGGAACATCAGTTGCCAAAGATTCTTCATTTCCATCATTTTTTGTGTCTTCAGCCATCTTCGAGTCCTTCTCAGTAGCTGAAGTCCATTGCTTATCCGCGTCACTTGATTTATTGGCATTATTGGCAGCAGCAGCAGCTGGCTTCTTCTTTCTCCTCCTCATCCTTTTGGTCCTCTTATTGGGTGCATTTTCTCCTTTACCATTATCTTTGGTCTCTGCAGTCACATCTCTTTCCACAACCTTTTCACCTTCAGAAACATCAGTTGCCAAAGATTCTTCTTTTCCATCTTCTTTGGTCTCTTCTTCCCCATCTCCAGTTACATCTCTTTCCTCAACCTCTTCACCTTCAGGAATATCAGTGGCCGAAGATCTTTGGCCACTTCTTCCTTATCTCCTTCAGACTCATCAAGAGCATCAGCTGGCTCCTCTATTTTGTCTCCATGCTCAGACTGACCAAGACCGTCTTCGCTCTCTTCTACGTCGCCTACTTCATCAGGCTCATCAATACCATCTTCACTCTCTTCAATCTCATCTACTTCCTCAGATGCATCGGGACCATTATTGGTCTCTTCTTTATTGCCTACTTCTTCGGACTTATTAAGAACCGTGGTCATTGCTGCTGCTTCGATTTACACTGATTCAGAAAGAGCAGATTCAGCAATCATATCATTGCCAGAGACCACCTCCACCTGTGATGGAACATTAGAAGCAGCAATTGCTGCCTTGGCGTTTTATTTTTGCCATGCTCGCTAAGGTACCAAGAGGCAATCAATGTGAAAGAAAGATTAGTGAGATTACATACTAAATTCATCAACTACACGTGAAAAGAGCTGTGACATACATGTCAGAAAAAAAATTGAACTGATTAAATTCATAGAATATGATGTCGATATGATGTAAAAGCACGGAAGCAACTAAAAAAAATGAAGCACCAAATAATATCACAAGAAATTGTTTTGCATTCAGTTTCCCTATTAGTTGTACTCTTAACCGACTCGATGAAAATTTCTTACACATGTCCAGAAAATTCCTAACAGAAACCAAAAAGAAACAAAAATCTATAAATAACATAACATAAAACAATAAATATATATTCTGACATGAATACATGGTTTTCTTGAGTACTAAAGAAAACATTTCACAAATATATAATGAACATAAAGGGATTCACATTAGGTCAGGTTTTAGAGACTCTAAACAAGATATTAATATTTATGACTCATTTAACCAGTGAAAAATTGTAAAGGCCAACATCAAGATGATCATTCCAGGTCAAACTGTTTCTCAGGCACAGTCTGTTTATGTTAAAGGACAATGATAGTTCTACCCTTGATAGCAGTTAATCATGAGACAAGGACATGAAGTGAGAAGGTCACCATGACATGACAACAAAAAGCCATGGATAAATAACTTGTTGAAATTATAAGCATATAAGAAATATGCATAGGTTTTATAAATTGAGGAAGAAAAGAAGTATCAGAAGTTCAACAACACGTCAGAACTAAGCAATTAGCATGGAAGAAATCATAGAAGACACTCAATTTTCATATATAATGCAGTTCAATAACCAGCATTTGAGCCAGCATCACATGTGTCCTACTTGTGTCAAGCATTTCTTGTTTCTTTGTTTTAAGTGGGAACATGTAGGAGAAATTCATGCATACATGTCTTGTCCAATACAGTTTCTGAAATCACCGGGGGGGGGGGGGTTTGAATAGGTGACTAGCTAATCTAATGATGAATTAATGCGGAATTAAAACTATTTATGCAAACTAAAACTATTTGCTAAACACACAAGGTATAACACAAGAGTGTAGCCGAATTCCCGGTGAAGGGCTCTGGACTATCTCCTCAAGATTCCTCTAGATAAGAGTTGAGGTGCCGCTATGACTCTCTTGGTTGAAAGCCGCTATGACTCTCTTGATTGAAAACAAGTGTGAGCAAACATTCCTAAGCATATAACAATACAAGCACAAGTATATCAAGCAAGTAAGAATATGAACAATAAGAGCATGCAAGATATAAACACAAGTGAGAGATAGAGAGAGCAATCGCAAACACGGGAGATTGTTTCGAGGTTCGAGCACCCTTGCTCTATGTCCCCGCCTTCAACACTATGAAGGATTTCCATTAAAATCGATCCCACCGGATCACTCGATGCCGCAACACCTACAAGTTCACACTAGAACTCCTTAGACTCACTAGTCCCTCTCTTGTTCCCGCAAGAACTACACAGGCAAGCACACTAGCTTACCGAGGCCGCACCTCTACACCGAGCTCTCACTAGAACTCGAAACAACACGAACCCGCAAGTCCGCCTCCTCAAATACAAAGTAGAACACTTTGGTGATCACAACACTTTGATCACCTAAAACACTCTTACAACAAAGATCCCTATAGGATTGATATAGCAATGGATAGCTCAAGTATGTGTGAGAAAACTAGGATTGATTTGATGGTGAAAAACTCAAGAAAACTCTTTTTCAAAACAATCTTGAAAAACTCTCCTTTTGATATGGAAGTATTTGGCTCTAAAACAAGTGGAGATAAACACTTAAAAGTGTAGGAAAAATTATCTTGAAAACTCACTTAAAATCTTGTAGAAAACAGTCCAAGGGAACTCCAATTTATAGGCTCCCAAAATATGGCCGTTGGAGGCCAACTCAGCAGGATCCCCTGCCGCCCGGTCGACTGGCCAACGGTCAGATTTCTGACCGTTGTGCCATCGGTCGACCAGCCTGTCGACTGAGGCCTGGATACAAAGAGAAGAAGCTTTCTGCCGGTCGACCGGGGCTAGATCCAGAGAGCAGAGCTCTCTGGCAGTCGACCGGGTTGGTCGACCGGCCCTCCAGCCAAACAAGGCTGTGCACGTTTGTGCACATCGGTCGACCGCCCGGACGATCGACCTCTGGCTCGGTCGACCGTGCGGTCGGCCGGCAGAAGGCCAGAACCTCGGTTTTAGGGATTTAAAACTTGGTCTTTTTACCTTCAATAAAATCTCATAAATTCTCATAAATTCTATAAAAATAAATTCATTGATATACTTTGATATACAAACATGTTTGATTAAAAATCAAAACATATTACAAATATTTTGAACTTTTTTTGTAATATAGAAGTTTTGCCTAAAACAAAAACCTGTACTTTTTCAAAATGATTTTTTCAAAACTTTTTCAAATACAAAAACAAGATATTTTAAACACTTTTAAAGCTTAGTGTGTATGGATATGATCCACTACACATATGATGAAATATCTATGTTTTTGACAATAAGCTCTAAAATAAATTTTGATAAGACACATGTATATTTTGAATCTTAAAAACCAAACCGGTATTTTCCAAAACGAAAACTCTTTTATGAAAACACAAATAAATCTTGTGTGTGAGTGTATATGAACTTGAGCAATCCACCAACTAATCTATCCTTTACATTTTATCTAAAAACAAAATCTTAACACTTACAAACTAGACACGAGTCTTCTTGGAAAACTTTTCTTGAAGGTCTTCTTCTTCTTGACTTGGTTCAGACCTTGATCCAATGAGCTAGACTCCTCTTGAGTACTTGATGCAATCTTGATGCGCGAGCTCTTGAATCAACACGTGCTAACTCCAAAACTTTGACTTTAAATTCTTTGTTGAAGCTAAACACCAACTAAGATCTTTATCAAATATCTGATACTAATTAAACACAAGATCATTAGTACTATAAATACATGAGTTAATCATCATCAAAACTGATGGGCCTTCGGGCCAACAGTTTCGGCTAAACAATTGCTTGGGAACTCGAATTACATACTAATTAGGGTTTAAAAAATATGATGGTCATAACACGAAAACCACCCATATGGAAACTGGGACCTTAATTATGTTCGTGGATAGATAATCATTTAGTAAGAAATCCATGGCCATTTTATAAGGTCATGTGATGTTAAAAACTGATGCCACGTGTCGTCTAACGTTAGGTTCTGACCTCGGGTTAAACTTGACTAGCATCCCCACTTCAATTATCAAAATTCAATATCTTCACTGGCATGCCTAACATATCTTGGACCTAACCAGCGTGTTTAGGAAGACTGCGTGATAAGAACATCACACCAATGTTTCTTTGCCTTAGTTTATTTTTGAGTCTACTTGTTATTTTATTGTGTTTAGTACCATATCGGTTATATCCGAGAAATGTCCTTTTGTAAAGCCTATAAATAGATCTCAATACTTTCTTATTGGTAGGCAATAAACTATTCAGTTAAAATTTTTTAAGATTTTGACTTCTTGAGATTGGGATGTGAAGCTCGTGGTGTAAGGAGTGTGAAGCTCGTAGTGCAAGAGGTGCGAAACTCAAATTTATCTTTTCTTCTTTTTTTTGTTAAACCATAATTTTCATTTCTATTTATTCATACCAAAACCCTAGTTTTTTCCTTAGATTGAAGGTGATTGCGGTCCTTCCATGTTACATCAGTTTAATACCAGAGCTTTTGTGATCCTCTCGTGTTACATCAGTTTGGTATCAGAGATTTGGTCCCAAGCCCCTTCAACAAATTGTCATCCCTCATCTAAAATCTAGCCTCTCCAAAACTCTAGATCTAGAACAAACCCTAGATCTATTAAAAAATAAATTATTGTAGCAAATCCCACACAAAATCCTTCAAAAATCAATAGAAATTTCAAAGTCATACTGTTCATCTTCCTTCTCCGAAAATAAATAAATTTAGGTGTAGCCAAATTCCCAAAATTTCCTTCGAAAATCCCTAAAAAATCCAACTCCCCACTGTTCATCTTCCTCCAAAATTTAAAAAAAATTACAAATCTCTATTGTTCCTCTCTGAAACTCCCATGTTCATTACATCTTCTTCTCCACACCTTCTTCAGAACCCCCAAACCCAACCTCCCACCGTCATCATCCCCTTTGCTCCACCGCACCTTCGTCGACCTGTGCCGACACCACCACTCTCAAGAGCTCACTGCCACTTTCAAGGATCCGATGAGAGTACCAGATCTCCTCCTTCATCCTCATCCGCGAAATCCTTCGCCGACGAGATTTTCTGCTTGATATCGCCGTCGCCGTCTTCAGTCATCGCCGTCGCCGCCGTCTTCATCTTTGTCTTCGTCGCAAGTTTTCTTCTTGTTCCTTCTTCATCCCCTTGTCTCATCGTGCCATCGCCACGACGTCCTCGCAGATTACCTTCCCGACCAACCCCGATGCTGACGAGATCCCCTCACCAACGTCCTCGGTTCGTCAGCATCTCCATCACAGCTCCTCGAGACCCGATCAGTTCCCCGACCACGCCGCGGTCAATGATTTCAACCTTCATCGTCTTCGTCTTCATCCTCATCCTCGAGCGCCGCCAACGCAAAGGACTTCCGTGCCCTAGCTGTTGAGCGAAGGAGAAGAGAGCTAAAGGGTTACATCGGGTTTGATTTGGTTATGTTTGAATTGAATTCGGGTTGAAATTTTACAAGCCCACAACAACCCGACCACTTGCTGAAAACCCGATCTGAATCCAATTAATTTGAGTTGTTGGGTTGAGTGATCAAACCAGCCAAGACCCGATGTGGCAACCTGGACCCGACCCGCCACTACTGACATCATTGCTGACATCACCGAGTCGATCCAACTCAGCGAGTTGACTCGCCTGAGTCAGTCTGACTCAGTGAGTTGAGCTCAATTCAAACGCAGTTCAGCTGCAGTTTAGTCCTTTCAAAGGTCATTCTGAGCTCGTTTCAAGCCCGAATCGAGCTGTTTTAGAAGCAGCAGATTCATGAAGATCAATATTGTATCTACGCCTTCATATCCAGATTCGAGCTTCGGTCGTCTCCCAGCTTCAGCACAACAATTCAACACAACAACAGTCTAGAGTTTGTTTCTGACCCAATCACGTCTGATTTGCGTCATTCTCAATGCAACCATCTTTCACTTCCTATTATCGTTGTCTAGGATTTTCGTGGGTGATTTCAGCCTTCAGTGTGGGTATTTCTCCAACGATTCTTAGAGGAGTTTTGCGTTTGAGCGTGAACAACTCACCCCTCAGGTGATATCCTAACTTGAGCTGAATTGTTACTTGCAAATACTATTTGCATTGCGATAATCTGTTAGTTGAATTTCTATTTGCTTCTATCTAGTAGTTGCATCAATATTTGTCATTTTTTCGTCGTTTTAGGAGTGCATTTTTTTGCATTTAGAACTTGAACATTTAGGATATTTTATTTCATTTAGTGCATGCATTTAGTTTACTTGAGTCGAAGATTATCTACTGCATCTGCTTGATTGTTGGATTTTACATTTGAGCCATCATGACTAGTTAATATTATAGGAACCACCTCTTAAACCAGTTACACAACCTCCATCAACATCATGTGTCCGTTCAAGATTACATAACCATATTTAAGGACTTAAACCCATCATAGTAACGTGAGTAAGCACCATTCTGAGACTATAACTAGATTTATTTGGGATTTACGGCCTAAAATAAGGCGTGCTATGATTACTGACTCCTAAGATTTAGACACCGTTGAAGAGGTGATGTAATACCAACCTGGATCGCAATCACCTTCAAATCATAATCGAATTTTGAAATTCAAAACATGATAAAATTTGGGCTTCCACCCCTTTCGCGAGTTTCTCACCCAAAATTTGAGAGCAGATAAACTCAAGAATTAAACCGGATAATTTGAGAAAAATTTTAATCATTCAATAATCCCAATAAAATAGTCTAGGGGACCTTATATAGGCTTTACAAAAGAGGACTACTGAGAAATAACCGATGTGATACTAAACACCCACAAAAGAATGCCTACTACAGAAAATAAAGTTAAAACAAAAAAACATTTGCTACAAATAAATCTGAAACAAATTCAATATAAAACCAAACAGCTGCATTGCGTCGCTTCGTGAAGTATTCTAGATTGAATCGGCCCCTAAGCGGCATGATGTCTTCATCAATTCCCCCTGGGTGGAAAGGACTCGACCCCGTCGAGCGTGGGGGACAGAACTGCTGTTGGCTCTGATAGCACTCTAGTCAATCGGGATCAAGATGCCGGAGGTCTCCCTCAATAATCCAAGAATTTTCTGAATCAAGTTTTCCTTTTCACTTAATGATGATAGTGTCGCGTCCCTCCTTCTCTAGTAGAGACAATCTGATCATTCAAGATAAATCTATATTTTCGGTTGCATAGGACAGTTTAGGGGAAACTGGTAGTAGTGGGGGGTTCTTAGAAAGAAGGTCTTTACTTGGCTCATCCACGAATGGGTCAGAAGGGGTATCAAAGGTACCTCTATACGGAACTAAGTTCTCAACATTAAAAGTGCAACTGATGCCAAAGTCTGGTGGGAGATCCACCAAATAAGCATTTGAATTGATTTTCTTGAGAATCTTGAAGGGCCCTGCGCTTCGCGCATGTAATTTCTTCACGGTTCCTAGAGGAAACCGCTCGGGTCTCATGTGGACCATCACATAATCTCTGACATTAAAAGTTCTTAATCAGCGATGTAGATCTGCAGAAGCTTTATAATCAGCATTATTTTTCATTATCTTTTCTCTGATCTCCTCATGTAATGCACGAATATGAGATGCAAATGCTGATGCAGAATCTGATACCCTAAAATGATGATGAGCCATGGGAATTAAGTCAACTGGTTACATGGGTTTAAAACCATTTACTATTTCAAAAGGACTAAGACTCGTAATCCTATTGACAAATCTATTATATGCAAATTCAGTCATAGGCAAAATGAGATCCCAAGTTTCAAATTTTCCCCAACTAGACACCTAAGGAGATTCCCTAGAGTCCTGTTTACTACCTTGGTTTGGCCATCTGTCTGTGAATGAAAGGTTGTTGAGAATTTCAGTTTGATGCCCATCTTGTGCAAAAGTGTTTTCCAGAAGTAGCTAACAAACTTAACGTCCCTATTGGACACCATGGTTTTAGGTATCCCATGCAACTTGACGACATTATTAAAGAACAAAACGGCTACTCGAGACGCATCTGAGGTCTTGAAACACGAGATAAAGTGAGCCATTTTTGAGAATCTATCGACTACTACTAAGATAGAGTCGTGCCTTTTCTGAGTTTTTGGCAATCCTAGTATGAAATCTAGGCTCACGTCTTACTACGGGCAATTGGGTACCGAAAGAGGAGTGTAAGGCCCGACAATCTGCTTTTGTTGCTTGGCCAGTTGGCACGTGCGACATTGGCTAACTATCTTAGCGACATCTCTTTTCAAACTCGGTCAGTATAATCGGTGTTCAACGACCTTAATTGTCTTGTTCTGACCGAAATGTCGTGCCAGACCTCTATCATGTACTTCCTAAGAGAGAAAATCCCTGAGGGACGTGCGAGAAATACATAGCTTACGGAATCTGAATAGATAAACCGTCTTGTAGGAGAAAATCGTACATCTCACGAACAGGGCTGTCTCGTAACGTGACATAAATTTTCTCAAAGTCAGGACATGAGTCATACTCCTCTTTCAACCTCTCGAATCCAATCACTTCTGTGCTCATAGTTACCAAAGTCATGACACGTCAGCTTAGCGCATCAGCGACCTTATTCTCAATGCCTGCTTTGTGTTTGAGAACAAATGTGTAATCCTGCAGGAACTCCACCCATTTACTATGTCTCGCATTCAGTCTCTTCTGGGAGTTGAGGTACCTTAGCGCTTCATGATCTGAATACAGCACAAATTCCTGTTGTAACAGATAATGCTTCCAGTAGCGCAAAACCTGTATAAACATAAAATTCCTTATCATATATGGAGTATCGTTGTCGGGCATCATTTAGTTTTTCGCTGAAATAAGCAACAGGGTAGTTTCCTGACTCAGTACACCACCTATTGCCAGTCCCAATGCGTCACATGTTACTTCAAATGCCTTCGTAAAGTCAGGGAGACGTATTATAGGAGCTTCTGTCATCATTCTCTTAATTTCAGCAAAAGCTTGGAGGCGGCAGGAGTCCACTGGAACCCCTCGCTCTTTAAACAGTCGGTTATAGGTGCCATAAAAGCACTAAAACTTTTTATGAACCGATGGTAGAAAGTGGCTAACCCGTGAAAGCTCCTGACTTCTCTAATCGTTCGGGGTTGTGGCCACTCGGTTATTGCCTTCACCTTCTCCGGGTCCGCGGAAACCCCCTCGGATGACACCACAAATCCTAGGAAGATAACATTGTCTATACAGAAAGCACACTTTTAGATTTACATAAAACTTCTCAGTCTGTAGTGTGCATAGGACTTGCCTCAGATGTCCCACATGTTGCTCCTGAGTTTGGCTATAAATCAATATATCATCAAAATATACCACTACGAATTTACAGATAAAAGGTCGAAACAATTGGGTCATCACTCTCATGAAGGTGTTAGAAGTATTGGACAGTCTAAAGGGCATAACCAACCAATCATACAACATGTCTTTAGTTTTAAATGCGGTTTTCCATTCGTCTCCTGGCCAAATTCTAATTTGGTGGTACCAGCTCTTAAGATCAATTTTGGAGAAGACTGTGGCACCTGACATCAGATCCAGCATATCATAAAGACGGCGAATAAGAAAACGGTACTTGACGGTAAAATCCTATTGACTGCACGGCTATCCACATACATACGCCATGTACCATCCTTCTTTGGCGCTAAAAGTGCGGGAACCACACATGGACTCAAGCTCTCTTTGATGAACCCCTTATCGAGTAACTCTTCTACCTGCCATTGTAACTCTGCATGCTCAATTGGGTTCATTCTATAGTGGGGCAGGTTCGGTAAAGTTATTCCTGAGACTAGGTCAATAGCATATTGAATGTCTCGCATTGGGGGCAATTCACCTGGAAGATCTTGTTGGAGGGCTTCGAAAAACTCCTCCAGAATGGGTTTAATGTGCTCAGGAATATGCTCCTCGCTATTTCGATCCGCCTCACGAGCCACGAGTGCATAACAAGTAGAACCCTCATGCAAGCTTTTTTCAATTTGATCGTGGCTAATCAAATTCATTTCCATCTTACCTTTGCCCTTATCACCCTTTTTCAGGATTTAGGACATCCACTTTCTCTTTTCCTTTGTCGACCCCTTTTCCCTGGGTTGACGACTTCGGTTGATTCGGTATAATTTTCACCCTTTTTTTCGTCATGGACGAACAAACATTGGTTGGTACGTCCATATATGGTCACGTCTAAGTCGAATAACCATGGTCGACCCAAAATGATATGACCAACATCCATGGGGAGTATGTCACACCACACATTATCTGTGTATGTGGCAAACTGGATGGGAATTTGACATCTCTCCTGAACATCTATGGATGTAGCGTCGATCCATGTGACCTTGTATGGGTTTGGATGCTTCACCGGTCTCATCCCAAGGTGGTGACTAACTTTGATGCAACAGCGTTAATGCAACTGCCACTATCCACTATTACCTTGCAGTTCTTATTGTCAATTTTTGTGCAAGTTTGAAATATGGCAGTCCTTCTTCAATCGTTGAGTAGTTCAGGCTGGGTTAAAGTGCACCTGACTACTCCTAATTGGGTGCGACCTACACTAGGCGGCAGGCTCGTCACTTCCACTTGTTCTGATGCACCTATTGAATTCATACTCTTCGACAGAAGCATCTGAGTCATCATCTTGTTTGTGCACAATCACTTCTCCATTGTTCTCTCCTTCTATATCTTCAATGAGAATTTCTACGAAGAGGGTTTTAATTTGACTCGGGCACTGGCTGGTAAGGTGTCCATACCCTTGACACCTGCAGCAATGGGTTCTTGGGTTGACTTTTCCCCGTTCACTAACCGCCCTCCTTTCCGATGTGATGGGCTTTGCACCAAAAGGACCCGCTGGCTTGACGCTAGAGAAGCTGGATGCAGGTTTGCTTGGGGGAGGAAAAGTTCGGTTAAAACTTGGTTTGCTAGTAGTGGCGGTTTTAGAGTTATCCCTAAAATCAGTTCGCCTAAAATAGAATCCTCTAGACTCATCTAAGTCAGTGACTAGCTGATATGTCTGTTCTAGAGTCGTGATGCCTCGAGCGATGAGCTTTCAGCGATAATCATCCTCAAGACCAGACTTGAACCTAGATAGGGTCTGTTCGGGAGACTCTAACTCGATAGCTCCACACTGATTCAAATATTCATCAAATTTAGCAATGTAATCAGTGACTGATTTGTTCCCCAGAGTCCACCGATTCCACTTGTCTAATAATTATTGACTGAATGACGGTGGAACGTACTTCAACATAAACTTCTCTTTCATGCCTTCCCAAGTTTCCACTGAATCTTCCCTTCTGTACCTCATCATCCTCTCAAGATTTTCCTAATATTGTCCAGTTTGTCCCGTTAGTTTCATCACGGCCAATCGAATCTTTCTTGATTCAGACATGTCATGCCAACAGAAATATCGGTCCATAGCCAACTGCCAATCTATATAAACCTGAGGGTTCAAGCGCCCGTCGAAGGAAGGAGCATCGACTTTAACGCTCTTGATATATTGGGCATCAGCGTCAGCTGTATAGTAGGGTGAAACTTGCTTACGACTGGGAGACCTACTGTCGTTTTGAGAATTTTCCTCCTCCGTGGTTCTCCTCCATTGGTTTCTAACCTACCAACTCGGGTTGCTAGATCCCTACAATTGACATCAACCTGATCCCTAACTTCTTGTAGCTGTCGGTTATCTTTTCTATCTTATTAAGGATTGTGTTAAGTGTATCATGAATCCTAGGGTCCATTGGTGCCGAAGTTTCTCCTACAAAAAAAGTTCTACCACTTCTAGTAGGCATGCAAGATCCTAGCTGATCCTAAATGCAAGCCATCCTAAAAATGATATGTATGTTATGCAGGAGGAGTCAGAGATTAGAGTGATGAAAGATAATACTAGTTTAAGCTACGTAGATTAACATGTGGTTAAGAACATATAATGTGGAGACAGTGACAAAGACACGTGCTGATACAATTACCTCTAAGATAAATCAAGAGATCACGAATTCAAATTAATTTAGTTACACAATTAATATTAAGTCAAGTTACCACGCAAGGTCAGAATCACACAACTCACTATTTAGTGGCCAATAGTCAATAAATTCTACCTTGTGACAGATTGGAAAGGCTAGCTATTTCAATTAAATGGCAAGAATAACTGAGCAAAATATTCAGAGTTACCTGTGAGGCGACCGTAACTCAAACCTGAATGTGACTGCTGTAGGAGCGTAGTATTGGTCGTCACGAATCCTCTGCCTCGAAAACGGCTCGATTTGGACTTGAAACTATGGTTCAAAGTCTCGGTCTCGATCGCCGACTCGGCCGGCACCGAGACGGATCGGTCTCGGCGACTCGGATCGGACTCGGACGATACGCGCAAAACGCTACATAGAACGCCAAAAAAATATGAAAAAAACATGACAAATCATAAAAAAATGTAGACATCAAAATTCATGTATCAAATATTCAAAAATATCACCTAGCACTCAAAACAAAACGTGAAAGCATAAATACAAGCGTCGTCGGTAGATAGATATCAAAATACATGCATAATATAGTAAATTGCACAAAATTATTCATAAGTACCTGCTAAATCATTTTCACATTGAATTACGAGGAGGAACAAAATCATCATTATCATCATTCCCGCGATAAGTATAGAAACTAGGTATATAATTTCCATAAGGATAATAATATGTTTGTGGGTGAGATCTTGTAGGCTGAGATGATTGGCCAGAGGATCCACTATCAGAGTACTATGGCGGTAGGGGTTTGTGCAATATCAGCTCCATGGTGATAATACCCAAAACCTCGATATTCAGTGCTGCTAGTAGAATATTCACCAGTGCTAAAATAATCAGTGCCAGAATATTGGCCAGATGTCAGACCCAACCCCCGTAAATGGCCTTCAAGACTATGATGACCATGTGAGTAGTTATCATGTCCACTCGAATAATCATCGCTAGAACTGAAATCGACCAACCGATCCAAATGCCTACGCTGTTGCGAAATCCCCGCCCGACCTCCATGATCTGTATCTTGTGTGCCATAATATTCTAAATCCCATATTATAGCACCACCTCGTTGGCTTCCACCAACATCATGAGTCTCTTCATCATTACCGCCATCACTCTATAACCGCCTTCATCACCGCCATCATCATCACCGCTGCCATCATCGTCGCCATCACCGCCACTTTCGTCACTACGACAAATACCTTCATCCAACCAACCTAAGTCATTTGGTGGTAACATCGACTGTTCTCCCTCACGAATCCACTTATCCAAATATCATCATTAAAAATATTGTTCAGATCAATTGGGTTGTAATAATCATCAGTGTCGCTTTTGCATGTCAAGTTTCTTACTCGCACTGGCATATTGTAATGCACAAATACTAGTTTATGCAACTTGTTCATTGCCAACCGGTTGCACAATTTTGTATGATCAGCGACCACGTGCTCCAATTTCTTTCACAACCCGATGAAGAACATGTTTGGCTTAAAACTTTGATGGCAAATTTCTACAGATTGGGGGCTTTTTCGCCATAATTAATCCACCAAACAGCTGGAAGAAATTGTTGCACTGCTCTTCCAGTCTGCGAGCTTTCAAATTCTCCAACTCCATCCACAAATAATTTTATCTGTGAGAATACACGTCACAAGTGTTAATATTTGCATAACATTATATCGATAAAATAAATAAATTATTATTACCTTATTAATAGCTCTTTCTTGTTTATTCAAATCTGGCTCTAATCTTTTAATGACCTCCTTTAATCCATTTCTCACTTCTGGATGTGTAAAATTTTTTTTTGAATATTGGAGTGCTGGATTTAAAAAATATACTGTAATAATGTAAGCACATGATTGTTATGATATGATAGTTTCAATTTCTAACAATAAATATGATTTCTAGGCAAATGAATTACCAGCAGCATGCAAGTATCTATGCAATTGTCCCTCCCATATTCTATCAATGATATCCTAGTATTTCTTCCATTTCTAATTTGATGCCTTTATAGTCAATTTTTCTCTATCCATAGCTTCATATATAATAGATAATGTAGGTTTCTTGTCCTGGTCCACTACCTTCAAGACTCTAACAAGAGGATCCATAATGTTTTGGACCTCTCTTGCCTTCTTCCAAAACCGGTCAGTCAGAATGAGATTAGAAACCTTATCTCGCACACTTCTTCTACTCCTTTCCTTGTTGAATTCACGCCATTCGGTAGTCGTACACATTCTTTTCAAATCTTGCTCATAGCGAATAAGGCTTTCAATAGAAATAAACTCGGTGGCAAACCGTGTTGTCCTGATCTCAACAAATCTCTATCTCTGTTAAATAGCTTCATTAAATTCACCACTTTGAGGCTATTGTAAATGAATGATGTGATCATCTTAGCATCATCTAATATCTCCTTAACTGATTTCACAGAGCCAATATCTTTAAGCATCAAATCAATGCAATGTGCTGCACAGGGAGACCAAAACAAATGTTCTCTCTTCTCCATCAACATGTGACCAGCTGCTTTAAAATTTACCTTATTATCTGTTAAAAACTGCACGATATTTTCTTCACCAACTTCATCAACAACTTCATCCATTAGCGAGAATATATAATCAGCAGTCTTCAAGATATTAGTAGTATCAACAGAAGTATGATAGATCATGCTTCTATCACAATAAATCATGAAAATAATAGATTTTCTATTCCGAGAACTTCAGCCATCACACATGATCGTACAACCATACTGCGACCATTTTATTTTTATTGAAACAATATATACTTCAATTTCTTTCATTTCCTCCTCTAAATATAGATTGCCAATCTGATACCCTGTAGGGCCTTTTACACCTGGGCCTGCCTTCGCAATAGTATTAATCATGGCTTGGTAGTAAGGACCACTATCAGCTGCATTGAATGGTAATGCATTATAGTGAAAGAATTTCGCCATGGATTTTCCAACCTTTTTAATATTCTCAGTTGAGAACATGCTTTTGATTGATTTCTGTTTTGTTGGGAACATGTAAGGATCAATACCAAAAGCTGAAATTTCAGCTTCTCTCGTAGTCAGACTCTGACGCAATCCACAGTTAATCCCTGATCCTGAAGGCTGCGAACTACTGCCACCAATATCAACTCCTTCTGTCGCTCTCCAAGCCATTTCATGACTTTCTTTCATAGCTTGTTTTAGTTGTTTTTTTTTAACTCCTTCTAAACCACCAACTTCTTCAATTTTATTATCAGAATCTTCATCGGTCACATCATAAAAATTTTCCTCACTTAAAGATCTCATAAGTCGCTCTTTCTTGGATTTTATGGCCGTTCTTTCTTTGCTACTTTCAGAAAGATGTCTCATTATTTGAGATACCTCTTTTGATACTCGCAAGCATCCTTCCACCTGACCGGGTACATGTACTATATGCTACTTCAATCTAGTGATACCACCATGGACTTGTTTCCCACAATAATTACACTTCACAAGTTTTCTACTTCCACCAACAAGGGTACCATGTTCACATCCAATATCGCGTTGCTTTGGAGCCATGCTAAAATTTAAAAATTATCTATTAAATTAAATTAAAACTAAAATTAACTAAATTAAAACAACATTAAATTAAACTCAATTAAATTAAACTAAATTAAACTAAACTAGTTTATACTAGATTAAGCTAAATTAACTTAATTACCTAACTCCAATAAAATTATTAAATTACCTAACTTAATTATAATTACAAAACTTTATTAAATTAAATTAACCTAAATTAACTTTAACTAAACTAAACTAATTTAAATTAAACTAAACTCAATTAAATTAAACTAAATTAAATTAAACTAAACTAGTTTATACTCGATTAAGCTAAACTAAATTACCTAACTTCAATAAAAATTATTAAATTACCTAACTTAATTATAATTACAAAACTTTATTAAATTAAATTAACCTAAATTAAGTTTAACTAAACTAATTTAAATTAAATTAAACTCAATTAAATTAAACTAAATTAAATTAAAGGGAGACGGAGATAGAGAGAGCAGAGAGATGGACAGAGAGACAGAGAGGAGAGTATCAGAGGGGGGAGAGAGATGGAGACAGAGAGGGAGAGAGATGGATAGAGAGACAGAGAGAAAGGAACAGAGAGAGAAAGGGAGAGGGAGAGAGAGACGGAGACAGAGAGACGGAGACAGAGACGGGAGAGGATCAGAGGAGAGAGACGGAGACAGAGAGGGAGAGAGATGGACAAAGAGATAGAGAGGAGAAGATCTGAGGGGGGAGAGAGGAACAGAGAGAGAAAAGGGGGAGAGAGACGGAGATAGAGAAGGGGACAGAGGGACAGAGAGAGAAGGGAGGGATCAGAGGGGAGAGAGAGACACAGGGAGAGAGAGAGAGTGTGGGACTGACAGATAGAGAGAGACACAGGGGGGGAGAGACAGAGTGGGGGAGAGAGATGGAGACGGAGACAGAGAGATCGACAGGGAGAGAGATCGCGGCGAGAGAAAGGGGGAGAGAGACGCAGAGGGAGAGAGGGAGAGAGAGATCGACGGGGAGAGAGAGAGGGAGAGAGAAGAGGTACCTGCGAAGGAGACGGTGAAGGCGACGACGATGGGGGCGAAGGCGAATTTTTTTCCTGATTCAGCAAACGCAGAGAGAGAGATCGAGAGAGTCTCTCTCTCTCTTTATGTCCAGATTCACGGGTGTCAAGTCGACCCGGTTGGGTCCGACTCGGAGTCGACTCGGCCGAGTTGACCGAGTACGCGACGGCCGAGTTGACCAAGTACGCGACTCGGCCGAGTTGACCGAGTCGACTCGAGTCGGACCCGACCCGGGTCGACTCGGCACCCGACCTTCGACTCGGGCGTCCGAGTCATCTCTTTGATGGCCGAGTCGTATCCGACTCGGGCGAGTCCTTGATCCCTACCTGAAACGAGCTCTAAACGGTCTCCGGAAGATATGATCAGGTGAGTCAAGTTGTCTGGGCCCTGTTTGAACCAGACCAAGTCAGAATCGGGCTTGGGCTATTGGGTTGGGTCGCGGGTGATTCGGGTTCGAGTGTCTCGTCAGGGATCCACCCGAATCACTGCTCCCCTTTAAAAATAACCACTCGATTCACTTCCACACTCTCTCGCTCGCAGCTAGGGCACCTGAGGACGACGACGACAGACTAGGACGGCTGCGAAAGCTAAAGTCGGCGACGAGAACTTTCAGCTGCTGGGAAGGAAGAGGAGGTTGTGGTGGCGATTTGAGCTCGTCGGCGAGGGGAAGATCCGATCGGTGGGATTTGGCGCCAGGGAAGATTTGATCTCAGGAAGGGGCGACGACGCTTTGGTGAGCGGTGGCATAGAAGAAGACTACGACGAAGTGGGGATCCGGTGGTGGTGACGCAATCAGAAACTGATTCGAAGCCTGAGAAGGGGACTGAATTTGGTGGAGTTCGCCGCCGACGATGGCAGATCGAGAAGTGAAGCTTGGTCAGCGAAATCTAGGGTTTGCCTCGGGCGAAACTTCGACGACGATGATGTGGTGAGAGCGACGCTTCGTCAGATCCGATCGGAGCTGATCTGTGGGCTCGGATGCTGGATCTTGAGTGGCGATGGAGCACAACGAAGCTTGGGGATGTTGTCGGGGGATGAGTGGCTAACGGAGAGCGGCGGCGCGGTGGTGAAACCCCAGGAGTAGAGTTTGAGGAGAAACCAAGTGTGGAGAGGTTTGGGAAGATGAACAGTGCGGATTTGAAAATTTTCAGGGATTTTCAAAGAGAAATTTAAGGAATTTTCTATAGTGTATTTTTTTGAATGGATATGGTATCTAGATTTGGGATTGGTATATGGGAAGATTTGAACAGGAGGAAATTGAAGGAGATTGAAAACCAGGACTCTGATACCAAATGATGTAATACCAACCTGGATCGCAATCACCTTCAAATCGTAACCGAATTTTGAAATCCAAAATAGGATAAAATTTCGGGTTTCCAACCTTTTCGCAGGCTTCTCACCCAAAATTCGAGAGCAGATAAACTCTAGAATTAAACCGATAATTTGAGAAAAATTTTAATCATTCAATAATCCCAATAAAATAGTCTAGGGGCTTATATAGGCTTTACAAAAGAGGACTACTGAGAAATAACGATGTGGTACTAAATGCCCACAAAAGAACGCCTACTACAGAAAATAAAGTTAAAACGAAAAAATATCTACTACAAATAAATCTGAAACAATCCAATCTAAAGCCAAAAAGCTGCATTGAATCGCTTCTTGAAGTATACTCGATTGAATCGGCCCCTAAGCGGCATGATGTCCTCATCAAGAGGCCTTTGATGTCACATTAAAGATAAACTTGACTTTCAAAATGTTAGTCAATGCCAAGGCCCGGTGTTCAAAGTGTAAGAGATATGGATGTTATGATCATCAGTGACCCTCAGAGAGTCAACATGTTAGAACTATGCCTAGTGATGATGTTGACGACTCGAAGGTTGTTGTCTTGTTGATGATGTCCACGCTCCTTCTAAGACTGCTAGCATAATTGAAAACATAGCAGTTGGTTCCGACACACCGATTATTGATGAGATCCACATGTCTTCTAATAGTACCAGTGATGACGTGGATGAGATAGTTGAGCTTAATACACCCGCAAAACAATAAAGATAGTTGACGTGGTTTACAATTTCTAGCTAGAGGGTTCCAGTAATCAGAAGGCGAGTAATTGAATAAGCCACATTAAAGATGATGATTTAAAAAGTTGCAGATGCAGCAGTAAAGACACTACTAAAATACCCATCCCTTCATCAATGTATTCATCTTAAATCAACTTTTAGCTTTCCTAATACAAGCAAAAACGATACACCCAACGGAACAGAATTTTAAATACAGCACTTCGCACAAGTTACAGATCTAGTGAGACTCAAAACAGTCACACTCACGGCCATGTGTTTAACTTCTAATTCAGGTTAAATCCTTCAAACAATCGAATACCAATAACGACAAATTACTCTCAAAACAAATAATGACAAATATCAAACACTAATTTCAGATCCCAGCACATTAATATCAAGCAGTTACGAGGACACCATCCATTCCTCATGTACTGCATTAAACGCAGCGATGCTGAACTTTATATTTAACAAGCTGTGATCCATTAAAAATGGACTTTCATCGAGTCTCTTTCTAGCTTAATCTCAATAACACATTGCAAACCATTTCTTTTCTCATCAACTCAAAAGGAAGAAGGCAAATTCATCCAACAATGATTGAAGTATTCAAATATAACAAAAGACAGTCACACAATTCCATCAAGATATGACCTTTCGTGTTTACAAACTAATAAAGGGCATTCATAGCAGCCATCTAGGGCAAAACCCCGCAATCAATTGACCCTGATTCCACACCAAAACCTAAACATTCCAAGAAATTCTCACAAAATTCGATGAATACAGATCAGAAACGGTTGGATTCTAAGAACAATCTGATCTGAAACTTAATTGACATTTTTTTTTGCGGGGGGGGAGGGTTGTGAAAATTACCGTAGAGAGCAGAGCCTCGTCTTTTCAGAAGCTTCAATGGTTCAGTGGGTAAAACCTAAGAGCAAAATTAGGGAAAAAAAAAGATCGAGAAGCGTTTTCCATCATCAAAAGCCCCTTTGAAGGAGATGCCGACCCTCGAGGGCGTCGACACAGCAGCCCCTTCAAATTTTTTTGCCGTTTTTTGCAATATTGCAAGGAATTAGTAAGTATAAGTATTATTATTTTATTCTTTTTTTTTTAATTATTTTGTCTTCCACAACGGGTACAGGACCGATTGTGAGTCCATTTAATTCTCGTGAGTCCGGATCTGATCCATTTACATATTGGAGTTATAGGCCCAAAGGCCCAACTCAACTCATTGCAAAGAAGTAATTAAAATTGAAAATAATAATGTATATATTTCTGAATCGAGCGGACAAGAACAGAAAAAAAATAAGAGCAATAACTAGACTAATATAGTGTAGTTGTCCTTGAAAAACCGACCCATCGGTAAAGAGGAGAAGGAGGAGAAGAGGAAGAAAGGGCAGAAAGGGAAGGAGGAGAGGGAGGAAGAAGGAGAGGGTCGACGCTGCTCTCTCTCTCTCACACACACGGATGAAGAGAGACAGACAGACGTGCCTCCCGAGCTCTTGGCATGCAGGCATAAACTGAAACAAAACAATCTCCCCTCCACTTAGAAATCTCATATCAGATGCATGTGGGCAGTCTCATAGCCGAGGGCATGATGTGGTGCCATGGATCTGCGACCATTGACCATCCCAGTTGCAAACAGTTGATATTAGTATTAGAGAGCAAAATTGATCCATTAGATGCCTGCAGCGTCTACAGATGGAACTTCGCAACTTCTGTAGGCAATAACAATAGTATAACCATCCACATGAGTTGTGAAACCCCCGATCCTGTACAATCTTCGGAGCTCTGCCTCTCACATCCTCATCCAAAGGGGCCTAGAGTTTTGGAACTCCTGAAGACATTTTTTTTTTTTGAGAAAAAATTAAGATGAGAAAATTAATAGTAGTTTATTCAGGACTAATGTGCATGTAGCCTGCTTACAGTGTCAAGATTCCCAAAACTATGGATACTGCAAGATGGTAAACAGAAACATGTAATTCTAGACTTTGCTCATGTAATATAAATGTTCATGGAGTGTCATCTGGAAACAGAATGGAGTTTTGGCAGTGGAGTATTAACATAAAATATGACTCTGCTGTGTCTCTGTCTGTGTGTGTGTGTGTGTGTGTGTGTGTGTTGGGGGTAAAGATGTTTCTACTTCCTTAAGGGTAAAGGACATCATCATGCGGGTGAGCCTCTTCTTCAGCAACTTCTACTCATCCCAATCAGATTCCCCGTTGGAATTAAAAGGCTCACGGGTTGGGATTCTATTAAAGCGTTTTCAGTTGACTAGACCCAATTAGTATTGATAAAAGATCTCTTGAAGATAAGATAAGATAATCTTAATTTAAATTCAATTCAAGGTTGATCTTGATCTTGTTAATTGTTATTGGTTGTAGATAATGATTACAACTCTATCTCCTAACATCTATATAATCTTATGAGAACTAGATGGAATATGAAAGATGGTCATCTTCTTCCACTTAAAAAGAATCCTCATCTTCTCTCCACATTTCATAAGAGTTTTTATTAGGGTACTTGAGCTGTGGGAGTGACCGTTCTTGAAGCGTCCACAACCGTCGAGGATTGAGACGACTACAAGGAGCAGGATTGAATCTAATACTACTGCTACTTCGCTGAGGTAATCCTAATCTCTCTCCTCCATATTTAATATATCCTAAATTTTACATTGGTATCAGAGCAATCAAGATCTTTAGGGTTCATGCTAAATAAATTAATTAATTTAGTTATTTTTTTAATTGATAAATCCAAAGATCATGCTTGTGAAATTTAGATTGTGAGTTAATTGAATAAAAATTGGATATTTATTATGAATCAGTGCGTAGATCATGTTCATGGTCATTTATTGGGTTGAATAAAAATCGATTTTTGTTGATTCATTTATTATTTTTCCTGATTTATATGTTGCTTATTCATGAATTGCGAAAAAACGAATATTTATTGTGATAGACTTCTATATGTTCTTTGTTTTGCGATCCAATCAACCACCGCAGTCCGCTGCCGGTCGCAGCCACGGCCTGTAGTGCCCATGGGAGGCGTTGTCGCGACCTGTAGCGCCCACTGGGGGCATTGCCGCGGCCTACAACGCCCACAAGGGCGCTGCCACGGCCGGGAGCCGTGGCAGTGCCCAAATGGAGCGCTGCCACAGCCGAGAGCGCCCACTAGAGGCATTGCCGTCGCTGCTGCATCCTTATGGGTTTCTGAGTGGTGGATCCTAAAGGACTACTCCCTAGGCTAAGCTCGAGTTTGAAACAGCCCTTGTGATAATTGTTTTTGGCACAAATAGATTTCTATTCTCATTTTAGATGATAATTAGCTCCCCTAATTAGCTCCACCCATTGACATGTATAGCATGCTAATTGTATTAAGATATTTATCATATATTATGTTTGATGATTTATGATGAGAATTTTTAACATGCATAATATAGTAGATACATAACTAAATATTGTTAGTAAGTATAGTTGAGATTTGTTTTAAACTCCTATGCATATTTTTCGCAACACCTAAATTAAACTGATAGTAAATAATTGATATAAATGATGATTTTGAGTTTGATGATCTTTTGATTTGTATCATGTATGAATTGTTAGCTTTAAATTAGGATGTTTGCTGCAAAATAATAAATATATTTGTGTGCTAATAATAATTTTCTCTTTTGCGCATTATAGATGGCATTCAAGAATATCATTGCTGACCTGAATAAAGGAGAGAAACTGGACGTGACAATTATGACATATGGCACCGCAAGGTCCAGTATCCTCTCGATGAGCAAGAGGTTGTGAAAACCTGACACAGTTCATGGATGAGCCCCAGAGGAGGGCAGCGGTTCACAGCATCAATATGATACTGAGGCCTATGCAAAAGCCAAGAAAGATCATTGTGCACACTTTGCTATACTGAGCAGCATGCACAATGATTTGATCAGCGCGTTCGAGGACTATACAACTGCTCGCAAAATGTGGATTGCTCTGAAATTCAAGGTTGGTGAAACCTCTGCTAAGAGATTGTGTGGGTTGACTCTCAAGTTAGACTCTCATAAGATGCGCTAAAGTAAGAATATGAAGCAACATCTTAGGTAGATGTAAACCATGATTCGTGAAATCAAAGCACTTGGAGACAACTTGAGTGATGAACAACAAGTCCAAGCTGGCATCCGTTCTCTGCCTAACATTTAGGAGCAAATTGTTGGCCAAAGGCCATTAGCCCTATATCTTGATGGATATTTTGATTATAACAACCATATCTAGTTATATATTTAACAAGTTTTGTTTCAAAGAATTTCAGGTTAAACAGGTTGATTTGACGGCTCCACAATCAAGACTCACAAGTTTGGATGTCGCCAAAAGATTTGCATTCCCAAGCCAAGCACAATAGGAAGCTTCGGAATCAAGATCTTAAAGAAAAGACCAAGTCGAGATCAAGACTATGAAGAAATTCCAAGATTTGTATTTTGATTTTTATTTTAGATATTTTGTCAAAACCTAGATGTTAGAAGTAGAGTTATGGGATTACCACTTACACACACACTTTACTTTGGTTCATGACTTCAAAAAGAGTTTCATATTCTATTTCCAATCTAGATTTAAAGTTAACATGTTTTTAGAAATAAGTTTTAGAAACTTTAAGTTTTGGAAAAACAATATTTTTGGAAAAACAATTTTTGGACAAAACAAGCTTTTATCAAAAGGGTATTTATCAAAATGTTTTAACATGATAGAGTTATGACATATGCTCATACTCTATGTTTTATAAGGTCCAAAACATTCAAACCCAAGACCAAAATCCAAAACCCAGGTTTAGGTTTCTGGAAGTTCTGATTTTTTCAGAACTGACAGAAACCGGTCGACCGCCCGGGTCGACCGACGGACACGCTGTGCATGTGTGTACGTCGGCCGACCTCTCCAGTCGACCGGAGCACTTACAGTGCTCTCTGTTTGCTCCGGTCGACCGGGACGGTCGACCGTAGTCCCCCAATGGTCGGATTTTTGACCGTTGGCGGTCGACCGGCCCGGTCGACCGATAGCTGTCAGAAGTTCTGACAGACTCCAACAGCTCTATTTTCTGACAGTTTTTCTTTTGGGATTTGATCCCACGAATCTCTGGAGCTGTTTTTGACCCCTATAAATAGGAGGTCACTTCAACATGATAAGTCAACTATTAAGAACATTTCTACAAGAGATTTTCAAAAGATTTACAAGTTTTCAAAAGGCTTCCATTTAGAAAAGATTTTCTCTCCAAAGCCCTAAATTTCTAGACACCCATTTGAAGTCTTTACCTCTACTTCTCTCTAGCTATTGCACTACACAATCCCATAATTCTTCATCTACATATTGGTTCTAAGATTGTGCAAGTGAGCGAATTTTGATCAAGTGTGATCATTTTCTTCTTGAGTGAAGTTGTAGAGGCATCGGCCTCAAGGCGAGCTAGTGTGCTCCGGGTGGTGTTGCGGCATCACGAGAGATAGGACAAGTGTGTCCTTGTATTGGTGATCCAGTGGGATCTTCAATAGTAGAAATTCTTCAAGTGTGAAGGCGGGGACGTAAAGCGTGGCTCGAACCTCGGAAACATATCTACGTGTTTGCGTTTGCTCAAATCTCTCTAAACTCTAAACTCTTTAATTCTTGCACTATTGATTGCTTCATTTATTGCAAGTCTTTTATTTGAGCTAATTGTGATAGTTGAATTTTAAATTCCGCATTTGTGCCATTTTCATATAGCCATCACCTATTCACCCCCTCTAGGTGATTTCAATTGGCATCAGAGCCTAACCCTACAATTTGGTTTAACCACCTAAGGGAGATCCTTGCTATTTGGCTATATTAGTTGCATTTTTCATATATTGTGCTTTATATTACTCATCCATGGCATCACTTGACTTTTCTAGCATCAAGTCCCACCTAAGTTTGATGGCTTGAACTTCCCTATTTGGAAGGTCAAGATGAACCTATTTCTAAAGTCCCTAGGTGTTAGAGTAGCTAGGGCCATCACTAGAGAATTTGTTGAACCCCTCACCGATGAGAGTTCATGGTCCGAGGATACCACCAAGGACTATGAGGCAAATGCTAGAGCCCAATATGCATTAACCCAAGCCTTAAATGAGGATGACCTAGCACGCATCATTAATTGCAAATCCGCATTTGAAGTTTGGAATATTTTAATTGTGACTCATGAGGGAACGTCACAAGTCAAAAGATCCAAGATTGACTTGTTACGTTCTCAATATGAGAATTTTTACATGTTTGATAATGAGAGCATTGATGACATGCTCACGCGTTTCACCAAGATCACTAATGCCTTGTCTTCTCTAGGTGACGCAATTGATAATGACCAAAAGATTCGCAAGGTCATTCGGGCTCTTCTCAAATCTTGGGAAGTAAAGGCAACTACCCTCAAGGAGCTCAACGATCGGGAGAAGATGGACTTCTCCGGCTTCATCGGTAATCTCAAAACCCATGAGATAGAGATGAACGTAAGAGAAGAAAGGGAGGCACCCAAGAAGAAAACAATCGCCTTCAAAGCCACTCCAACCACTATTGAAGAGGACGACTCATCAGAGGATTGCGATGAGGACTTTGCCATGCTTATCCGGAAGGTAGGCAAAATGTTTTACAGGAAAGGGAGGCAAAGCAACTTCCGAAGAGGGAAACCTCAAGGAAGGTTTGAAAAGAAGAGAGAAGAACCCGGTCCTTACTTCCATTGCAAGAAGATCGGACATTTCATAGCGGATTGCCCCGCTCTCCAAGCTACTACCTCCAAGCATGTACCAAGGAAGAAGAAGGTTATGGTAGCCACATGGATGATACGGAGTCGGAATCCGAAGAGAAGCACGACGCCGCTCACATGTGCTTCATGGCACAAGGAGACAATTCTTCTAAGGTAACCCTTGATAACACTTTAGAAGATGATGATCTTACCATGGATGAACTTGCTCATTTTTTCGAAGAGTTACAACATAGATATGAGATCTCTCAATCTCATAATAAAAAATTGAAAAAGGAAAATGATGTTTTAAAGAATAAACTTGATACTTGTCTTAGTGAGAAAATGTTTTATCTAGTGCTTTTGAAAAATTAAAAGGTGACTTTGATAAATATAAATTGGCTAATAAAGGAAAAACCCCCATAGTTTCTTGTAATAAAAATGAATTTGTAGAGATTCAAAAACGGGTTGAAGTGTTAGACTCTACTCTTAAAATTTATGCTTTTGATTTAAAGAAAATTGCATCTAGGTTTCCTAAGGGAGTAACCCAAGGGAAACACACTCACCATGCACATGCACGGAAACATGCACACACACATAAACATGCATACACGTATGGTAGTGGTAGAATTTACATTTGCACGCATTGTGGCCGCAAAGGCCATTTAGAAAAGTTTTTGTTTTGTTAAAAATAATATGCATAATAAACATGTTTGGGTTCGCCCCGGTACTAACCCGATAGGACCCAAGAAAGTATGGGTACCAAAGACCCACCAAATTTAGATGATGCAGGTGGATCTTCTTCCTCCAAGACTTAGGGGAACGGTGCCCGGGTGGTGGATGCAACTAAGCTCAAAGAACACATCGCATTTGCATCGCTATCTTGGAGGCACCTATTTCGAGATTGCCCATGCTTGGTAACTTCTCCATTTAAAAGTTTTTGTTTGGTTATTTATATACACATGTATAGGATTGTTAGTTTACTTTTATGATACATTGATATATGCTTGTGTAAACTTACATCTCTATCATGTTTGTGTATATGCCATGTTTTTATCTTGTCTTTTATACATGTCCATTGTATGTCCACATGCCATGCCTAGACTAGCTTATTTATATATACACATTGTATTTTCAAAACTAGAAATAAAATTTTGTAAAAATTCATATTCAAACAAATACCTTAGAGATGGCAATTGCGCACCTCAACTCATTCAAGAGGAATCAAGAGGATGAAGTTCAGAACCCGTCACTGGGTATTCGGCTTTAACATCTTTAAAAACTTTGTATTTAAATGAAAAATAAAATAAAATGTCTTGTGTGAATATTTTTGTTTGATAACCTAATGAAGATTTAAAAACATTGTTGTATTCCTACATGTTATATATATTCTAATTTATTTGATAAAATTTTTTCCTTTAAATTTTTTTTCTGTTCTCAGTTTTTTGGGCATAGCCGGTCGACCGACCTGGTTGACCGCTGTTGCTGTCTATGGTCTCGGGTTCTCTGGGTCGACCGACCCGGTCGACCGCTGTAGCTCTCAGAGCTCTCGGGATTTCTGGGTCGACCGACCCGGTCGACCGCTCAAAGATGCAGAGCTCTCGAGTTTTCTGGGTCGACCGACCGGTCGACCGTTCATCGTATTCAGCCCTAAAACTGCTATTTATTTGACTTTTCTCTCTCTCTCTCACACTCACAGCCGACGAACCCGACTTCTCCCCTCCTCAAAAATTTTCTCCAAATCTCTAATCCCTCAATCTTTTTCAAATTCCTTCCAAACCCACTTCAGATTCCATCTTTAGGTACTGGATCTTCGTTTTCAGGACTTCCTCTCCGCAGAATTCGAAGAATTTCAGGTTTTCTCTGATTAGGGTTTTGTTCTTCATCTTTCAGGTAAAAATTTGATTTTTCCTACTGTTCTTAATATCTAGCTTTAGGATCATCTTCTTTTTGTCAAAGATTTTAGGTTTCTAAGTTCTCTAGATCAAGCCCTAACTTATTTGACCTAAAAATCATCTTTTTCTTCAAAAAATGTCTAAAAGAACTAGGTCTGAAAAGGGTAAATCTGTTGCTCAACCCTCTTCATATGTCCCCAAGCCCAAACGACCTTTCATTAATGAGGTTGCTGAAAATCGGTTCATTAACCTTTCCAAGAGGAACATCAATTCGGGGAGATATGTCGTTATAACAAGATTTTGAACACTTGGACATTCCCCAAATCCTGCAGAACAACTCCTTAATTGATTTCTTGACCATCAAAGAACAAGTCTATACATCTCTTGTTCCCTATTTCTATACTAATTTCTCTTTTGATGGAAACCGTATTTTTTCTAGAGTCCTAGGTAGGAACATTGACCTTAGCATTGGTCAGTTTGCTGACATTCTACATCTCTCCACTGCTGGAGCTGATGTCTACACCCATGACCTTCATGATTTTGAGTTTCCGGAGGGTGAGTCTGCGCTCACCGCATCCACTTTGATCCACGGGGATAACAACCCTGGTTTGGTGAGGAATGAAGTTGTGAGTAGATTCACCCTCACATCTCAGGTCCTTGCCAAAATCATTTTCTATAACATTGTCCCTAAATCTGGTGAGTACAGCCATGCTAGGGGTCCTGTTCCATTGATCATCTATTGCCTTCTGCGAGGCATTAAGATAAATGTTCCCCGTATCATAGCTTCTCATATGGTATCCGACCAGATTCACATGTCGGGTAGGAGCTTGCCCTATGGCATGTTGATTACACATCTTCTTAAGCTCTTAATTTTGATCTCTCATCTGAGTCTCCTGATAATCCTCAAATAAACATTGACGGAGTTCTCTTGAAGAGGATGGAAGCCCAGTTGCGTCGACACGCTCCTGAGCAACCTCCTGTTCCTCCTGTTGCCCCAGGGTCTTCTTCGGCCCCAGGGACATCATCTGCTTCTGCCCCTGTTTTACCTCCAGACCTTCAGGCTCTTATCTCCTCAGAGGTACGCTCTCAGTTCGAGGCACACCAGGCTTGGATTGAGCGGCGTGATGCAGCGCTTCGTGCAGAGATGGACGCACGTTTCCAGCGCGAGGCAGATTCTCGTGCGGTGATGGACTCACGTATCCAAGAAATTCGTAATGATATGTCCTATTTTGCTGACTCCATGAGATTCATGGATACGCAATTTGAGGCACTCTTTACGAAATTCGACATGCTTGTTCCTGATCCCACTTTCATTGCTCGTCCACTTCCCTCCACTGGCCCTCCATTTCCTCCCAGAGCTCGTTCATCTGTTCCTCCACCTCGGACTAGAGTTGACGGCATTAATCCAGAGGAGGTGGCAGCTTCTTCTTCTTCTTCTTCTTCGGAGGAAGACGATGATGGTGACAAGAAGATGGATGCTGCAGAGAGTTCGTCTGAGGATGAGGAAGATGAGGAAGACGATGAGGACGACGATGCTGCTAGTGCCAAGTGATGAGAGTGACCTCCCCTTATTTGATGATGTCAAAAAGGGGGAGAGTTATTTGTTGAGAGACATATTTTGTGTTTTGTTTTTGTTTGGACATGTATGAGAGACATATTTTGTGTTTTGCTTTTGGACATGTATCTCTGTTATGTTTTGTGGACATGTATCTTTTCCTTATATGTATCGTTTCTTTATGTCATATATGAAATCATGTTTTCATCCTTATTTATGACATGAAAATTGTTGAAATAAGTACAAGAATACCTGCAAAAGGGGTCAGTGATCATGAGAGATATAGAAATATGGATAAATAAGGAAATAAAGGCTAAATAATAAAGATATCTATGAATGGTATTGATGACGAGTCTCCTACGTGAATCCAATGCATATCTGACAGTATGATATCTCGGATCTCCAACTTGGGCACGCAAACTCAGGGTCGTCAGAAAGTGACCTAGTGAGTGGTAAAATGAAGAAGACAGTAATATGTACTATAGTAATACAAGCACGATAATAATATATAATACATGTTTCTGTATCAGTGATACCATATAGTAGGCATTTAATAAGTAGTAGAAATATAAAAAATGTCATATTTTAATACCGTCACTATCTAGCATGTTATCATCGGTCATGTCTACAGTAGTATCCAGTTTTATATAATAAATACTGTTGTATAGCGATAACGTGATAGAAATGAACATGCAGATGTACAGTATGCAATATAACTATACTATTATGTTATGCATATACAGTAATGAAGTCTGCAACGTATATATAAAGTAGAAGATATGCAATGAAGAGTATACATATAAATGAATAGTGTGTTACCACATGGAGTGTAACAAATATCAAGAAGTGTAACAAGATATACAGGTGACATGATTGTGGATAATATATCAGGAATAGTAACAAATATAAAGGGACAATAATATACATGTGTCGAGCATGTCAGGTGATTTATACAATAATAACAATAAGTATCACCTGGTATTTTAATCAATCTCTCAGTGTTCCATACCACTGGCAGTTCATACTGGAGCCTGCACTCCAGTGGAAGCCATCCGGACATGACATACGGGTACCATTATCCAAATGAGAGAGTGACCAAATAACAAGTATTCCTGACGTCACTATTAGTTATACCGTTTTATTATGTTAATTGGAAACCAAATGGTCAAGGAGCTCTTATCGGGTAGGTGTATCCTGTGCATACCTGGGATCACGGCCTTAAACAGACCCCTGGTTGTTGAAACCAAGGCCCTCCACTAAGAGGGGAGTAAGAAACGGGAAACGGGAGCTCATGAAGCTATATACAATCGGTAGGTAGTACTACCATCCCCTACAGTAGGATAAATATGGATCAAGTACATCCACCTGATAAGATCTAATCAACCGTCCAGTCTCTCCCATCCCCAAGTTATCTTTATTATCTTTAACTACATAGTATATTAGGAACAAGTACAGTACATAGTACATGTAACACGATAACATGACATGAGCTCTATTGATAGCATGAAACATGATAACGAGAAACAGGAAATAATAGATGTGGGATGCTAGAGGTGGCCCCGTGGCTTGGAGCTACGTGGCACTTAGTTCTACACATCGCATATCAACAGCTCACGTATCCAGTAACGGGAATATCAATATCAGTAATGGAAAACAATCATATGACAGGAATACAGGAATATACATGCAACAATAATACATATAATATGAATGGTGATCCATATGACAAGAAGATAGAAACAATTGTTGGAACTTAATTTTGATGACACATTTGTGAAGCCATATCATTTGAAGCTCTATCACAAGTCTATTCAAGAGTTCTTTATGATCAAGACTTCCCAAAGAGAGTTGATAATGATGTGTATTGTAATTGTTGATAGCATGTTAAAAGCCTTGACACACACACACACACATACATCATAGCCTTTTAGTCGACTTATACTCTTTTATAGTCGACTTATACATGGTATAGTCGACTTGCCTTCTTATGTAGTCCACTAGCTTTTTGTCCTGAAAGATCCTAACTCTCTGTTTGTCACTGTTAGTCGACTTAACAGGATACCGAGTCGACTAATAGACTTATGTAGTCGACTAATACTTTCCTCTAGTCGACTAGTTTTAGTTTTCAGAAACTTGTCTATTGATTTTATTATGACCTGTCGACTTGGTCTTTTCTATAGTCGACTAACCTTGAGAAATTTGCCTACCCTAGTTGACTAACCTCATATCTCAAACCGACTAATGGCAGTTTCTGACTGTTGGACAGTTTCTGTTTTTTGGTATTTCCTTCAACGTTATCCAACGTTTAAACATTTAAAATGGTCCTAATAACTACCCTAACTGACTATAGATTTCAGCTATAAATAGGGTTGTTATCTTAGGTTTAAAATACTAATTCAAATCTATAGTTTTCTGACTAAAAATCTTGTTCAAAATTCTGGTCTCTGAAAACTGTTCCCACTTTCTGTTTCTTCACCAAATTCCTACTCTAAAGTAAAGATTTCTGAAAGTCAACCTATAATAGTCCTTGTTCACAAGCACATTCAGATTCAAGCTTATAGGAAAGTTTGTAATCACTCAAAGGAAGCATTGTACAAGAGCGTCTTCTTGGTGTAGAAGAGAAGTTGTACAAGGTGTTGTGGTCTTCTTTGTTGTAAGAAGAGTTGTATACATTTGGCAAAGGGGATTTGTCAAGTGGGATATAAGGTGTTGATTTTGGTGTACAAAGTCAAAGAATAAAGGAAAATCTCAAGCGGGTGGCTTGGGACTGGATGTCGGTCACAAGAACCGAACCAGGATAAATCTCTCGTGTTTGCGTTTACTTAACTTTTCTGAGATTTAATTTCCTTTTATTGCAAGTTCTTTATTTATTTAACTCTAATCTTCCTTTGTTTAGTATGTGTGTTGACATTGTATTTTAGATCCACAATTGGCATCATCTCGGGACCAACAATTGGTATCAGAGCCCTGCATATCCAGTCAACAATCTACAAGGATGGCAACGGAGTTCCCTTCGTCACAATTCAAAGAAGGACATTCTACACAACGTCCACCGCTATTTGACGGATCCAACTATAACTATTGAAAGTGTAGAATGAAGATCTACTCACAATCGCTCAACTACGAACTTTGGAACATTGTAGAAGCACCATACACCAAGCTAACAACCAACTACAACGCTTGGAGTGATGATCAAAAGAAGAATGCGAACCTTGACGCCAAAGCGATGAATGCTTTATTCTGTGCTTTAACCAAAGAAGAATTCAACCGTGTGTCAACAGCCACTTCTGCAAATCAAATATGGCACACTCTTCAGATAACACATGAAGGCACAAATAAGGTTAAGGAATCTAAAATTTCTGTTCTTGTCCACAGGTTTGAACTATTCAAAATGATGGAGAATGAAACCATCTCAGAAATGGTTACAAGATTCACTGACATTACCAACTTAGCATCCCTTAGAAAAGAATACACCCAAGTAGAAAAAGTTCGCAAGATCCTTCGTGCACTCACATCAGATTGGGAGAAGAAGACAACTGCAATCAAAGAAGCGAATGATCTCTCAACAATGTCGTTAGAAAACCTTATTGGTAATCTAATGGCATATGAAGTACACCTCGAAGACAGAAAGAAGGATGAACAACAATCTCTCTCAAAGAAGAAAGAACTTGCCTTCCATGTATCCTCAGACACGGACAATTCAGATGACGATGAAGAGGAGATGGCAATGCTTTCAAGAAAATTCAGAAGATTCTTAAAGCAAGGTAAGTTTAGATGTTTTAATTGTAATAAAATAGGTCATATGAAGAAGGATTGCCCATTGCTCAAAAACAAAGGTAAATTTAAGAGCAAAAAGTTCAGAAAGAAGAAAGACTACCAAGCATTATGGGAGAACAGTGATTCCTCTCCTTTGATGAAGAAGAAACCACTGAACATGCCAACATCTATTACATGGCGCTAGAAGAAGATGAGGTACAATATATGAGATGCATTCCATGAATTATTCAATGATCTAAAGAATGAAAAAATGAAGAATAAGGTTTTATCAAAGAAAAATGAAAAACTTTTCAAAGAAAATTCATGTTATGTCTCTCAAGTTTCTTCTATAAATTCTCAAAAAGATGATTTTGAAAAAGTGATATCATCATTGAAAAAGTATAATGAGAATTTTATAAAAGAAAATATTTTGCTTAAAAGGAAACTATGTCTTTAAATGAAAGAATTCCTGTGTTAGATAAAGACATGTCAGTTTTCAAAATGAAATATGAAGAGACTTTGAAAAAGGTGACTAAATTTAATCAAGGAAAAGAAAAATTGAATGATTTTTTATCATATCAAAAGATGTCACATAATCATTATGGTCCTGGATTTTTTGAAAAATCTTCATATGTTAGTAATCCATATAATTCTTTTGTGAAAAGAAAGTCTGATATTATTTCAAAAAGAATTAAGAATAAGTTTATATAGATTCCTAAAAACTTAAGCATTGTTGACAAAAATACTTATATTACATCATACATATATGATATATGTAATTCATGCAATTATGTGTATACTAACAGATGGAAATCAAATTCAAATTGGGTTTGATCTCCTAAAGGTCAATGCTTTACTTTTATGATTGGTACCATCTAATGTTTATCTTTCAGGTACCACATAAGAAGTTTGATAAGGACAATACTTCAAATATTTATCATATATATACATGTTATGGTGTATTTGTTGCGGGGAGAACACAAGTGTTTATATATCTATTATAACCCATTTTCTGCAGGGGGAGAATATATAACTTATTTTCTGCAGGGGGAGCATTTGTGCACACAAAGTGTCATCATCAAAAAGGGGAGAATGTTGGAACTTAATTTTGATGATACATTTGTGAAGCCATATTATTTGGAGCTCTATCACAAGTCTATTCAAGAGTTCTTCATGATCAAGACTTCCCAAAGAGAGTTGATAATTATGTGTATTGTAATTGTTGATAGCATGTTAAAAGCCTTGACACACACATCATAGCCTTTTAGTCGACTTATACCCTTTTATAGTCGACTTATACATGGTATAGTCGACTTGCCTTCTTATGTAGTCGACTAGCTTTTTGTCCTGAAAGATCCCAACTCTCTGTTTGTCACTGTTAGTCGACTTAACAGGATACCGAGTCGACTAATAGACTTATGTAGTCGACTAATACTTCCCTCTAGTTGACTAGTTTTAGTTTTTAGAAACTTGTCTATTGATTTTATCATGACCTAGTCGACTTGGTCTTTTCTATAGTCGACTAACCTTGAGAAATTTGCCTACCCTAGTCGACTAACCTCATATCTCAAGTCGACTAATGGCAGTTTCTGACTGTTGGGCAGTTTCTATTTTCTGGTATTTCCTTCAACGTTATCCAATGTTTAAACATTCAAAATGGTCCTAATAACTACCCTAACTGACTATAGATTTCAGCTACAAATAGGTTGTTATCTTAGGTTTAAAATACTAATTCAAATCTATAGTTTTCTGACCAAAAATCTTATTCAAATTCTGGTTCTCTGAAAACTGTTCCACTTTCTGTTTTTTCACCAAATTCCTACTTCAAAGTGAAGATTTCTGAAAGTCAACCTATAATAGCCCTTATTCACAAGCACATTCAGATTCAAGGCTTATAGGAAAGTTTGTAATCACTCAAAGGAAGCATTGTACAAGAGCGTCTTCTTGGTGTAGAAGAGAAGTTGTACAAGGTGTTGTGGTCTTCTTTGTTGTAAGAAGAGTTGTATACATTTGGCAAAGGGATTTGTCAAGTGGGATATAAGGTGTTGATTTTGGGTGTACAAAGTCAAAGGATAAAGGAAAATCTCAAGCGGGTGGCTTGGGGACTAGATGTAGGTCACAATGACCAAATCAGGATAAATCTCTCGTGTTTGCATTTGCTAACTTTTCTGAGATTTAATTTCCTTTTATTGCAAGTTCTTTATTATTTAACTCTAATCATTCTTTGTTTAGTATATGTGTTGACATTGTATTTTAGATCCACAATTGGCATCATCTCGGGACCAACGACAATCAATGCATGTATACCGGTGAATATATATAATAGTGATGTGTGAACGTGATATAATATATACCGAGCAACTATGTAACGATGATACCAATATATGAACTGACGGTGTCCAGTGAATTGGTGTATCTATATATCAGTGGGACATGAATAAGAAAGTATTATGGTACATGTAATATCGTATCCATATATCAGTGATTTATGAACATGCTATAATAGTGTCATGTGTATCAGTGTCTGAGTAACAGTGATACTTGTACATGGTATAACAATATCTAGTGTAATGGGTATTTATCCAAAATACAATGTCCAATATACTAGAATGTTCGTGTAACGATAATACGAGTGCATGTAGTAATGGTGTCCAGTGTGAGTCAAGTAACGGTGATCAGACCATAAAATCAAATATTAGATCATGATCACAAAATTATTACATATATTTATATCTTTTAATTATCAATTTAGAGTTAGTAAAATATTAACTTATGAATCCTGATATTTAGACAAGTCATATATAGTTTATAATAAATCAAGAATTCTATTTAATTCTATTTACAAGGATTTTCTGATAATTACGATTTATTAAATAATATTTACAGTGATTAACTGATAAACACGACTTATTTATTAAAGCAATCAATCAATTTTGATTACTGTAATTTATAAAATAAAAACACTCACAAACTGGTCATGGGAAGGTAGCTCGCTTTCCCGCGATCACCATAGTTCCAGGATCGTCCAATTCGGAGTCCGGATGCTCCAGATATCGCCGAACACTAAAAGTAATAGAAATGGGTTTAAGAGGTAATAAATAAGAATTAAAATGCAATAAGTATTATTTAACAGGGGGTTTTACGAAAAATTATCTTTATTGGGTGCAGAAATGGGTTTGGGCTCCTAATGGGTCGGGTTTAGATCCAAAACCCATATCCAAAAGTTAAGTCATAGGGTAAATGAGTTTATTGGGTTTTTAATGGGTTTGCGGGTTTCGGGTTGCGCCCGTTATGGGTCTTCAACCCATAACAACAATAGCAACTGTTGTTGTTGCTGCACGCACGCCGGCTGGCCAGCTGGGGCGAGCCGGCGGTGAGAGAGCCTCGCCGCGGCCCACCGGTGGTAACGACGACAGCCAGAGCGCCGCCGGTGGTTGGGTTGCAAGAAGATAGGGAGAGAAGGAGATTTAAGAGGAGATAGGAAAAGAGAAGAGAGGAGGAGGAGTAGGAGGGTGGTCCGGGACTGCGGCCGCCATCGCACGTGGCGATGCAGCAGTACAACGACTGGCGGTGACAGTCAGGCCGCCGCCGGTGAGGGGTAGAGTAACGAGAGAGAAGATGGAGAAGAAAAAAAGAGAAAGAAATAAAGAAGAGAAGAAGAAACAGGGAAGGGAAAAGAGAGATAGGAGAACAGGGGACGGCGGCCAGGGGCTTGGGCAGCGCCGATGGCCACCGCGACGGCCCTGGCCGGTAAGGTCTTGGCCGCGATGCTCCTGGCCGTCGGTTGACGTTTAGAAGAGAGAGAGAGAGAGAGAGAGAGAGAGAGAGAGAGAGAAAGATATAGTTTTTATTAGAGATAGAGGAGGAGAAAGAAATAGTTAAATAGAGAGGGGGAGAAGAGAAAGGCGGTGGAGGTAAGGCAGTGGGAAAAGTTGAGAAGGTTGGAGAACGAGGAAGGGAAAAAGAATAGAAAATTAAGAATTTTAAACTATTATTTTATTGGGTGAAATTTTCACTAGCTCCAAACGGTTCTCAAAAATTCTGAAAAATAAAGAATATTATACTGAGAACCAATATGAAATCAGATTTAAGAAATTCTATCTGGTTTGTAAGTTAAAAATTCTGGACTGTATCGTTGATACTGTGCGACACCGGTCTGACCAAATTTTTGATAAATTTAGAAAAATTCCTAAAAAGTACCAGAACATAGTAAGATGATTCTAAGACATAATGTGAAAACAGATTCCCAAAATTCTACTCCGTTTGCAAATTAAAAATCGTAGAGCCGATTATCGGTATCAGTTGACACCGACTACGGAGATTTTCCAAAATAATCCAGAAAATTCTGAAAAATCTAAAATATTAGGAAATAATATCTGAAACTGAAAGCAGCTCAATCTGACTATCAGGAAGATTAAATCAACTTTGTACGTCGTATCGAGTACTGACACTGTGATACGTACATCAAGGATCGGGGTTAACAAGCAAGGTGGCAAGAAGGGCAAAACTATCACATTGTGCTTTAACAGTGGCAATGAAGGACACTTCGCTCGTGATTACACTGAGCCGAAGAAGGTACTCCCTAAATCGAGTTCTCGCTTTATTTTTATTATTAGCCATGTCATGGTAGCTCATCCATCCTCTGATTGAACTATTGATTCAGGAGCAACCGAACATGTCGCGAGGGACCGAGTTGGGTTCGTGGAGTATCACTGAATACTTCAGGTAGCAAGATTCTCTTTATGGGAAATGGTGATAGCGTGAATGTGCTGGATATGGGTACTTACAAGATAGACTTATACGGAGGACGTGCACTATTAATCCATGATGTCCTTTATGCTCCTGATGTTCGACGAAACTTGTTAGCAGTTACTGCTTTGCGTAGGCTAGGATTTCATTTATCTTTTGAAAATAATTGTGTACGAATATTCTATGGAACCACCTTTATAGTGGTCAGAATCTGACCGCTCCTAAGATCGCGATACATGTCCCACCACACCATGAGTATCTCAAGTGGATAATGAAGTTGAGATACCAGTTGACTCATATTTCAACTCCGAGGAGAGAGCCTCGGGCCTTACCCCGAGCTTACATTCAACCCCGAGGAGAGAGCATCAGGCCTTGCCCTGAGCTCACATGTAGCACCCTGTTTCCGGGATACGTACCCAGATACGTGTCCCAAATTTTTTGACTATATTATTCAATTTTCTTCTAGTATTTGCTTTTGAGTTGTCATTACTTATGTTATTGTGCATCGGATCTAGATTCTTAGACCTAGAGTAAGCCCTGACCCGGGCTGGGAACACGATACCCGTCAGCTGCCCAATTTGACCTTTCTAGTAGTACGATTTGACCAATTTCAGTTTCAGACACTGTTTTCTAATATTTTAGATTTTCATGATTTTTTGGAATTTTTCAGAATTTTTCTGCAAAATCTCCAAAACCGGTGTCGGTCAACATCGCTGACTGATTCCCTGATTTTTAGTTTTCAAACGGGATTGAATTTTCAAAAATGGCTTTCATATTACTTCTTAGAATTTCATTTTCTACCTAAATGCATTTTTGAGATTTTTCTAAATTTATCAAAGTTTGACCGATTCTGGTGTCTGCCGGTGTCACCGGAAGATTTCAGGATTTTTAATTTGATAACTATAATGAATTTCTTGAATCTGATTTCACCGAGTATCTTAAAATAATATTTTCTATTTTTGAGAATTTTTTAGAACATTTCTGAAACAGTCAATTTTCGCCCTATTAAAATAATAATATTATTTACCGATCTTATCTTTTCTTACTTTTTCCTTCTCTACTCTCCGACCTTGTACTCTCAGATATTATAATAAATAAATTATTTAATAATAAAATTTTTATACTATCATCTTTTTTTCCTTAATTTTTCCCCTTTTCTTTAATTTTCTTTCTTTTTCTTTCTTTTCTTTTCTTCCTTTCCTTCCCCATGCAACTGCTCCCCTGCTACAGCCGACCACCACCTGCAGCAGCAGCAGCCAAGGCTTGATGGGCTGCTGCTGCAGCCCATCTCCCCATCCCCTTTCATCATCACATCCTTCCTCCTCCTCCATTAAAAAGTCCTCTCTCCTTCCTTCTCCTTCTCATTTTCCATTTCAATTTCAAACTCCAACACTTCAACAAAACCAACATCCCACTTCATCACCGCCTCCACCGCCCTCTCTAGCTGCTGGCGTCCCCTCCTCCACGCCCCCTTTCTACTCCTCCACCTCCTTCAACTCCACCAACCACCTACCACCTCCAATTTCAAACAAACCCATCACCACCACCTCTCTTCCTCCTCCAAAATTCACCACCATCTCCATCAAATCCACCACTCCCACCACCCCATCATCACCTCCTCCTCCTCCTCTAACTCCCACCACCTCCAACAACCACCACAACTACCATAACCACGACCACCACCAACTACCACCACTAAACTCCTCCACCAACTCCAAACCACCAAAACACCAACCACCAATCCTCCCCCTAGGGCAGCCGCCCCCCACCTCCGGCAGCGCGCCCCGCCCCAGGGCCGCGGCGGTGGCCGGCCACCGGCCATCCCCCTCCCCTCCATTTCTTTCTTTCTTTCTTTCTTTCTTCTTCCTTCTTTATTTCTTTCTTCTTTTATTTTCTCTTTACTTTCCTAAAATACACCTACATTTTCACATCCCTAAAATACCCATCCCCTCATTCTCAAATTACTTTCTCATATTTACAATCAATACCCTCCCCTTTTAATTCCTAATTCCTTTCTAAAAATACCCTATTCTCTCTCTCTCTCTCTCTCTCTCTCCCCCCCTCTCCTCTCTCATTCCCTCTCTAATAATTATATAAATATTTATATATTTTAATATATATTTATGGGTTAGTGGCTTGCTCGCACGGGTTCGTAGATTTCTCGGATTTTAACCCGGTATTTCATTCCGGTTTCAGGCGAGTGCTTTATATCAGTTTAATAATTACTACCCTTGTATTTATAGCATGATATTGATATGTGAACATCGTATTGCTAGCGTAACATGCCTAACACTTGCTACTGTAATTTTTAGTACCTGACTCCTTACTATACGAGTTAATATATGATATTTGCACTCAGTATTTACCCGACACTAGACATGTTATACTTGACACGTGACATCTGACACCGACACTTGACATGTTATACTTGATATACGATTTATGACGCCGGCACTCGGTATTTACACCGCACTTGATATGTTATACTTGATACCTGATCCACTCACTTGATATTAGACATTGGTACTTAATACATATCATACTTGACACCTGATCCTGACACCCGGTATATGACATGCTTTCATGTGGTACAAGTACATTGACCTGACATCGTGACCTTTGACTGGACACTACCACCCCTGATACCTGTATTATATGGCATATCCATGACTATCATTTTTACAGGGACTTGGCATGATTATTATATTATTATCATACATTTGGTACTCCTGAACTCCTGTACTCCTGAACTCATGTATACTTGAACCCCTGAAATACGGAGGCTCCTGACATTACTCCTTATATTAACTCCTGTTGACCCTTGTAATAGGATAACCATGGATATTGGACTTTTGTGAATACCCTGTGGACTTTATTATTTGACACTGTTATATTTAAACAATTTACACCGGACGGGGGAAATTGATAGGTATCAATATAGCTCCTGTGTTTATGGTGGCCATACATATGTTATATAACTAATTCCTGTTGGATTCGACCTGGAGGCCACCAGGCGCTTCCGACGGGTGTACTGGCATCCCTACCCCTTGCCTGCCTGTCGGGTATGCTATAATCCCCTGGGTATATCCCTGTGGGAAACAGTGACACTCTATTCCCGTTCGGGCGTATACTAAGACCTTCGGGCATATAGTGTAACGCCCCGATCCGGCGGGTATGGAGACGTCACTACGACATATATACGCAGGTCAGAAAAACCCTCACGTATACATGCTAAGCATCAGTACAGGCAAGAATCAGAGTACGGAAGCACGTGGTGCATTATACATTCCTACAATAGAGTACAATTACAAAGTTATCACCAGATGCGACACAATATTATAATAATATTACATCACCAATATGGCGCAATTGCGAGAATACAAGGATGTACAAGTATGAACAGTATAAATGGCGGCTCAGAGTCATAACAGGAAAACTCTAGAGCCGAACAAGGGGCCTGGAAGGATGGGGCTCTGGATGGTCTACTGGAGATCCACGCTACCGCTGCGCCACTCTGATCAGCAACTGGGAGAATTTACACGCTCCAAGCTTCAAGACCTGAACATGAGGATCCAGAGGAGTCAGAACTCCCCGGCGAGTGGTGATGCGAAAGCCAGATGGCGAGTATGGATAAGCACATGTGTATCGATAAATCTGGATCATAAACATGAAAACCGTGTCGTAGGCACAAGCATGCAGGAGCAAGTAGATATACAGCAATTGATATCAAGTAAGAAAAACTCATAGAATGATTAGATAAGAGCAGGGGACTAATGGAATAGAACACGGGTGATGAAGCAGGAAGTAAGTAGGCATAGTATAATAATCATAAAACCGAAAATCCGAAGTAAAATCTTATACAAGCAAACATGGCAAAGCATACTACGGATACATGGTTAGCATCATTTATTATTATTATTACTCGTCTTACCCAGATGTCTAGATACGTGATCTAGCGTCCCAACGCACATATATCCACATCTAAGTAAAGCAAGGTTGTTATTGAAACCAACGGGGGTATCAACGAACAATGTTTACAATGGGTCCCGTACATGCCCGGGACCACGGTCCAGGACGTTCCATTGCTGGTGTATGGAATCGGCCGCAAGGCCTACAGGAGGGTCTTATAGAATGCCCTTATCAAGATGGTACCAAGAAGGAGGGAGCCAGCACTCCCCTCGGTCGCCTGGAGGCCCACAGGTCAGACCGGAGTTTTAGTTGCACAACATACTTAGTAACACTGTAAACACGAACATATATTGATAGCCGCAAGTTTCCCCCGACCCGATGCAAGTTGTTCCTTTTTATGATTTATTATGTAATTGTCAATTTACGGGAATAGCAGGTGCAAGACATGATCAGGAGTTTAGGAGTACATGAGTACTATAGATTCAGGTCACTGTATATATAATGCAGGATAACAAGTACAATATTCAAATCACTATATGTAATACAGGACAACAAGTATAATATCCCCGTAAATGTGATAATCACAGGTTAAGTATTAATATGTTAGGAGGCAGGTGATAAGTCATGTCATAGTAGGATGCAAGTGTTAAGTAGAAGCAAGTCGGGTGTCAGGTGATGTCACATCTGTTGTCAAGTGATACGGACAGGTGTCAGGAATTAGCATGTCAAGTGTTAACATATCAAGCATGTACTTGATAAGTGATAGAGTAATAGCTGAGCATAATCAAGCAGAGCTGAGCAAGCTGGAGCGAAGCTAATGTACAACGCTAAATGCTATCACGCTCGGCGTGGTTACCGCTCGCAGCGTAGCTAGACACACGCGTCGCAGTAAGCGTAGAAACGCCATACTAGCGCTCACGGGAAAGCCAAGCTCACGGGGTAACTATACTCGAACGGAATAATCGGTAAAGTGTTGACGTTAGATCCACCTACCAGGCGTAGCATAGAGAAAGCAAGAGGACTTTAAACCTCAAAGGTTGTACCCAGAGATTAGGTCCGAAGATAAGGATACCTGCAGAAGGTGTTAGTTTCAAACAACACAAATCGTGAATAATATAAGTCGACCGATGAAATGGGAAAGTCAAGAGGAAAGCGAGAACACTCGCCTAAGTCTTCAGAAAATATAGTGAAATCCCCGATCTCTGGAATCCAGGAAATCAACGCGTCAACGCTTAGAGAGAAAGTGATAGAGAGAGGAGAAAATCAAGAGAGAGAAAGAGAATGAGAGAGAGGAGAGAGAAAGTGAGAGCTAGAGAGAGAAGTCCACGGAGAGAGAGTGTATAGGGAGACGCAGGTTTGAGAGTGAGACGCGGGGGTCGCAGACGCGGGAGTCGCGTCGCGTAGATGCCACAAACGCGAGGTTCGAGACCCGCGTTCATGTTATAACACGAGAAGAACGCGGACGCGGCTGTGGGTTCCGCGTCACGTTAACACGGGAAGAACACAGACAAGGGCATGAGCTCCACGTTGCGTCGATATAAGAACGCGAAGGCCGCGTTAAGGAATTGCTTGGACGCGGGGTGAACTCCGCGTTTAGCAATTAACAAGAGAAAGAGAGTGACAGGGGGATGTGAGAGACGCACAGAGTGAGAGAGACGCAAGGATGAGGGTGAGAGGGGACGCATGTTTTTGGGAGAAAATGGGGAGACACAAGTTTTTGGTCTCCCCAAGTTTTGGGAGAAAAACAGTGAAGGAAGGAAAAGGAAAGGAAAAGAAAAAAGAAAAGAAAGAAAGAAAGGAAAGAAAAGAAAGAAGAGGTGAAGAGGGGATGATGGCCGGCGATGGCCGGCGGTCACCGGCGGCGGCCGGACTTGGCCAGAGTTGGCCGGAGAAAGCGGCCAAGGCTCCAAGCCCAAGGTAAGAATGGGAGTGCAAGTCTAGTGAAAAATGGAAGATTGGAGTTTTACAAAAAGGGTTTCGGAGAGCGAAGTTATACCTCGTTAGAAAGAGCTCTCTGAGGGGAGGAAGATGGCATGGTTCGTGGTGGCTAAGGTGGTGTAGATGGTGGTGGGAATGGTGGTGAAGTTGGTGGTGAGAATGGGTTCATGGTGGAGAAAAAAGAGGAATATGGTGATATTGTTGTTATTTGTTGTAGTTAGAATGGAGAAGGAGAAGGAGGGGAGAATGGTGGAGGAGTTGGTGGTGGAAATGGAGGGGAGAGTGGTGGAGAATGGCCGGCCAAAGGAGGGAGCATGGCTGCGTTTTTGGGTGCTGCCATTGCTTGCTGGCTGTTGGAGATGAAGAAGGAAAGAATGAATAATGAAAGAGAGAGAAAGAAGTGGGGGTGTTTATATAAGGGAATATGATTATTATAATGTTGCCATCCTATCAAAACAAAGGAGGCTTTCACAAATGGGACTTGCGTCTCCATTTAAGGAAGCCTGCGTCTAGGCAACCAAGTTAGACGCGGAGATAAAATCCGCGTCCAGGAGAAAAACGCGAGATTTGCGTTTGACAGAAAAGACAAAAAAGCATGGTTCAGATTGGTCTTGCAGGAGAAGCATTAAATGCACTATGGAGAGCATCCCACATTAAATGTTGAACCCAGGTTGGTGAAACTCGCGTCTAACGAGGAGAGAGAAAAATGGAAAAAGAGAAAAGCAAAATATCTGGATAAAATTCCGGTATATGGGAAACACCGAAAACTCCGGAAAAGTCCCAAAATAAAGTAGTTTGGAAAGCTTTTCAAAAATTTTCAAAAATAATAAATATTATTTAAAGATTTCGATAAAACATATTTTTAAAATTTCAATCCCATTTTCAAAATAAAAATCCAGAAGTCAACCGTTGACATCGGTCTACACCGGGTCGGTCGGATTTTGATAAAATCTGAAAAATCTCAGAAAATGCTTGAAAGGAGAAAATATAATTTTAAGAAGAAATATGAAAGCGGAATTCAGAAATTTGATTCCAATTGTGAACTAAAATTTCTGGAATCAACCAGTGATACTGGCTGACACCAAATCCCGAGGAATTTTAATAAATTTAGAAAATTCTCAGAAAAAGTATTTAGATAGAAAATGTGATTTTAGAAGTTACAGGAAAGCCGTTTTAGAATTTTAACTCCGTTTGTAAATTAAAAATCTGAGAATCGAGCAGCGGTATTGGTCGACACCGGTTTTGAAGAATTCCAACTTTAATTCAGAAAAATTTCAGAAAATCATAGAAAATCTAAAATATTAGAAAACGATATTTGAAACTGAATTCGGTCAAATCAGAATACCAGAAAGTCCAATATCGAGCAACACTCTAGGATCGGTCCCCCGGTTCAGATTAGGGCTGACTCCGAGTTCACGAATCTAGATCCAAGGCAAAACGATCATATAAATAACTTATAATACAAAACAAATACAGGAAGTAAATCAAAAAATACGATCAAAAAATATGAATACGCAACTAAGTATGTATTCGGGGAGCGGGGTGTTACACTCCATCCACCTTATAAAAAAATTGCGTCCTCGCAATTTCGATAAGTGGAAGATGAACACAGAAAGGATAGGAATGAGGATTATGCCAGTCAAGATATGAATAACTATGAGTCGTTCTCCCAAATCGACTGAACGGTAAACTTAGGACTGAGACATCTCTGCCCTTCTGCCGTATATATACATCCTCTGACGGTGCCATATTAACACTGATCTGCTGTCTGTTTATAAAAGAACACTGTCATAACTTCAAAGGATTAACCCATTCTGAATAATATAAAGTGAGATAACTTGGTGAGATAATCAATAATACTTCAATCAGACTGTGAACCAAAGCTGATGAAATCCATAGAAATCCGTAGTGCTGAAATCCATAAATATAAAATCCTGCATGGCATGATGTTGTCCTTGATAAAGAGTCTGCAGTAGAATTACTAATATGCCACATACATATTAATTCCCTGGGAATAAACCAGAATATCCAAGATAAAGAAAATCTTGATAATGCTGAGTATACATCAAGAAGACCAATAATTAAGAATTTCTACATACTGGACGTTGCTAACTCTGAAAGACATAGCCAAGAATATAGAATAACCCTGAAGAATTCTGAATACTGACTTCTAAATGATAACCCAACTGCAGATGAGACATGTTTAAGATACCTGGGCCCTGCAAGATTGGCCGAGTGGATCATTCATAAGGATCGTGGCGATAGCTCAAATACAGCGATAAAACCTTGTTCAGCGGATCCATGAAAACACGCTAGGCAGAAGAAATCCGAGGAATAGGCTAGAGTGCTAAGCACTGAAGGAACTATCCACGGGCAAAGCAAGCCTAAGTGAAGCTATCGTGTAGCACAGCTCAGGTGTTAAGCATTAGGGTGCGGCTAAGCTAACGCTCTGCGAGGCTCGCATATGGCGAAGCTCACGCGGCGAAGCCAGCGCGTAACACAACACTAAATGCTAAGTACCAGGGTGCAGCGAAGCTCACACCCGGTTAGGTTCACGGGTGACTAGAACACGACCCTCGTTTGGCGAGGCTAGCGGAGCCTATGGTCCACCAAATCAATGAAGACTGCCAGAAGTTAGTGGCTCTGAGAACGCGATCAAGAAATCATAAGAATCGAAACGAGTCTCGAATACTGTCTTCTGAATAATAACCTGACGGCAGATCAGCTCTAAGAATACCTGAGTCCCATAAACATAGTTGAAGAAATCATGATCGCTATTGGAGTAATAGAAATGAAAATTACTATAACTATGTCTGACAGAAGTCCTGATTCTGGAATACTGTTTTATACTGACACTCCTCACGTACAGTCTATCTGATTACATAAGCGATGACTACTCCGCTTGATGTACTGGTCTCCCGTGATGTATCCATAAATACAAGAATATAATGCGAGGCCGAAGATCTGTCCAATATAAGACAAAGTGATATACCAGAGTCGAGGAACGTCAGAACATAATGAGAGCAAACCACATCTGCTCAGTTGTACCTCACTAGTCTACGCATATCTTAAGTTAGCATAAAGATTATGAAAATCAGAATAGTAGAAATAGAGAGATAGGAATCATGAAATAGGGAGGTAGACACCGACGGACTAAGATTGGTGATGATAGTGCAATGAGAAAGATATGATATAGAGAATTTACCAACTCCCGGACATGCTAAAAATGGGGATAAATAGTTACGGTCAGTACCGGGTTCCTTTTTCAGATATTGAGCGTCCTTTTCTGTTCTCACTCCATCAGTATCCTGCCTTCCTCTTCAGTCAGATTTTATGTTTGCCTCCTTTTACCATGTGCCCTAGTCCTTGATCTCTTTTGTACCTGGCTTATGCTTGATGTTGGAGGATGAAGCGAGATCATTCTGTCAGTAGGTCCTGGATTCCCTCACAATGGTGATACTGGATGAGTTGATCTGATCTGTGCGCTGTTCTTTGCCTCCTTGAACGGACAGTCACTTTTCAACTAATCTCTGGACCCATATATGACATAATTCATAACCTTTCTGGCGGTCGTGTTGTAGGTGGCCGGCTTTAGACAATACCCACATGTCATATGCTGAGGGTAAGGTTGGAGGGATGGCTTAGCTAGTGGGACATCCAGAGGTCTGTCTAAGTCTTCAACCTCCATCAACTGAGAGGGTCTCTTCGCCAACTTCATCTGCATCTCATCCTGATCTTCCTTCTCCGGGTCCGTTCTACATCCCGATGACGACAAAAAAACTTGAGAATACTTCTTGGGCTGCTTGGGAATAAGAAACATCTTGATCCTCATCTTTAGTTCTCACTAAAATCTTACTTGCTCGGTTCTTCTTGTCAGCCACCATGTAAGATACCAACCGACTATGCCTTAGGAATTTTACAGTGTACTTATTTACAATTCAATCTTCTTACTGCAATTTGATAAATCGTTCTTTCATTTCTTTCTGAGCTATTACAGAGAAGAATTTTCTCATAGAAATCCTTCGAGAACTAGTCCCAAGAGATGGGCTTTTCCAGTCTCGCTGCTTCCACCAACCACCACGTCCTGGTCATATCTTTTCAACTGAATCTTGGTCATTCCACTTGGTTCTCGTCAGGAATTCGAGTTGCCTCCAGAAGATCTGTCATGTTTACCAGCCACTGTTATGCATCCAGGACTTCTCCATGCCCGAAAAGATTGCCGGCTGAAATTTCCTGAAATCTGATATGTTGCCTGGCTTCTGTTCTCGGAGTGCAACCAATAATCTTTAGTGTGGGACCTTCATCTATTCTTGTTAGTTTTTCATCATATTTTGTAGAAATCATCTCAAATCAACACTTCCTCCATTAGGGCCACTCTAAGAAGAACCAAAACCGTTATGATTTTCCCGTCTTTTCATGTCCGAGTTGGTCTAAGAATAATGAGAAACTGAAGTATGAAAGAATGGGAGGACTTCAGAATTCAAGGGTAAGATTATCAAAGAGAATGGATAACTTTGTACTTGTAGTTGGATTGTATAACCATGACTCATGCATTCCAGTTGTAAATTTCTTTACCATTAATTTGCCATCTGGACGTACTGAGGATGCGAGAGCCTAAGCTCTGATACCACCCTGTAACGCCCCGATCCGGCGGGTACGGAGACGTCACTGCGACGTATATACGCAGGTCAGAAATACCCTCATGTATACACGCTAAGCATCAGTACAGGCAAGAATCAGAGTACGGAAGCACGTGGTGCATTATACATTCCAAATAGAGTACAATTACAAAGTTATCACCAGATGTGACACAATATTACAATAATATTACATCACCAATATGGCGTAATTACGAGAATACAAGGATGTACAAGTATGAACAGTATAAATGGCGGCTCAGAGTCATAACAGAAAAACTCTAGAGCCGAACAAGGGGCCTGGAAGGATGGGGCTCTGGATGGTCTACTGGAGATCCACGCTACCGCTGCGCCACTCTGATCAGCAACTGGGAGAATTCACACGCTCCAAGCTCTAAGACCTGGACATGAGGATCCAAAGGAGTCAGAACTCCCCGGCGAGTGGTGATGCGAAAGCCAGATGGCGAGTATGGATAAGCACATGTGTATCGATAAATCTGGATCATAAACATGAAAACCGTGTCGTAGGCACAAGCATGCAGGAACAAGTAGATATACAGCAATTGATATCAAGTAGGAAAGACTCATAGTATGATTAGATAAGAGCAAGGGACTAATGGAATAGAACACGGGTGATGAAGCAGGAAGTAAGTAGGCATAGTATAATAATCATAAAACCGAAAATCCGAAGTAAAATCTGATACAAGCAAACATGGCAAAGCATACTACGGATACATGGTTAGCATCATTTATTATTATTATTACTGGTCTTACCCAGATGTCTAGATATGTGATCTAGCGTCCCAGCGCACATATATCCACATCTAAGTAAAGCAAGGTTGTTATTGGAAACTAACGGGGGTATCAACGAACAATGTTTACAGTGGGTCCCGTACATGCCCAGGACCACGGTCCAGGACGTTCCATTGCTGGTGTATGGAACCGACCGTAAGGCCTACAGGAGGGTCTTATAGAATGCCCTTATCAAGATGGTACCAAGAAGGAGGGAGCCAGCACTTCCCTCGGTCACCTAGAGGCCCACAGGTCAGACCGGAGTTTTAGTTGCACAACATACCTAGTACCACTGTAAACACGAACATATATTGATAGCCGCAAGTTTCCCCCGACCCAATGCAAGTTGATCCTTTTTATGATTTATTATGTAATTGTCAATTTACGGGAATAGCAGGTGCAAGACATGATCAGGAGTTTAGGAGTACATGAGTACTATAGATTCAGGTCACTGTATATATAATACAGGATAACAAGTACAAGATTCAAATCACTATATGTAATACAGGACAACAAGTATAATATCCCCGTAAATGTGATAATCACAGGTTAAGTATTAATATGTTAGGAGGTAGGTGATAAGTCATGTCATAGCAGGATGCAAGTGTTAAGTAGAAGCAAGTCAGATGTCAGGTGATGTCACATCTGTTGTCAAGTGATACGGACAGGTGTCAGGAATTAGCATGTCAAGTGTTAACATATCAAGCATGTACTTGGTAAGTGATAGAGTAATAGCTGAGCACAATCAAGCAGAGCTGAGCAAGCTGGAGCGAAGCTAATGTACAACACTAAATGCTATCACGCTCGGCGTGGTTACCGCTCGCAGCGTAGCTAGACACACGTGTCGCAGTAAGCGTAGGAACGCCATATTACCGCTCACGGGAAAGTCATGCTCACGGGGTAACTATACTCGAACGGAATAAGCGGTAAAGTATTGACGTTAGATCCACCTACCAGGTGTAGCATAGAGAAAGTCCAGAGGACTTTAAACCTCAAAGGTTGTACCCAGAGGTTAGGTCCGAAGACAAGGATACCTGCAGAAGGTGTTAGTTTCAAACAACACAAATCGTGAATAATATAAGTCGACCGATGAAATGGGAAAGTCAAGAGGAAAGCGAGAACACTCGCCTAAGTCTTCAGAAAACATACTGAAATCCCCGATCTCTGAAATCCAGGAAATCAACGCGTCAACGCTTAGAGAGAAAGTGATAGCGAGAGGAGAAAATTAAGAGAGAGAAAGAGAATGAGAGAGAGGAGAGAGAAAGTGAGAGCTAGAGAGAGAAGTCCACGGTGAGAGAGTGTACAGGGAGACGCGGGTTTGAGAGTGAGACGCGGGGGTCGCAGACGTAGGAGTCGCGTCGCGTAGATGCTACAAACGCGAGGTTCGAGACCCGCGTTCAAGTTATAACACGAGAAGAACGCAGACGCGGACGTGAGTTCCGCGTCACGTTAACACGGGAAGAACACAAACAAGGGCATGAGCTCCACGTTGCGTCGATATAAGAACGCGAAGGCCGCGTTAAGGAATTGCTTGGACGCGGGGTGAACTCCGCGTTTAGCAATTAACAAGAGAAAGAGAGTTACAGGGGGATGTGAGAGACGCACAGAGTGAGAGAGACGCAAGGATGAGGGTGAGAGGGGGACGCATGGTTTTGGGAGAAAAGGGGAGACGCAAGTTTTTGGTCTCCCCAAGTTTTGGAGAAAAATAGTGAAGGAAGGAAAAAGGAAAGGAAAAGAAAAAGAAAAGAAAGAAAGGAAAGAAAAGAAAGAAGAGGTGAAGAGGGGATGATGGCCGGCGATGGCCGCGGTCACCGGCGGCGGCCGGACTTGGCCAGAGTTGGCCGGAGAAGGCGGCCAAGGCTCCAAGCCCAAGGTAAGAATGGGAGTGCAAGTCTAGTGAAAAATGGAAGATTGGAGTTTTACAAAAAGGGTTTCGGAGAGCGAAGTTATACCTCGTTAGAAAGAGCTCTCTGAGGGGAGGAAGATGGCATGGTTCGTGGTGGCTAAGGTGGTGTAGATGGTGGTGGGAATGGTGGTGAAGTTGGTGGTGAGAATGGGTTCATGGTGGAGAAAAAAGAGGAATATGGTGATATTGTTGTTATTTGTTGTAGTTAGAATGGAGAAGGAAGGAGGGGAGAATGGTGGAGGAGTTGGTGGTGGAAATGGAGGGGAGAGTGGTGGAGAATGGCCGGCCAAAGGAGGGAGCATGGCTGCGTTTTTGGGTGCTGCCATTGCTTGCTGGCTGTTGGAGATGAAGAAGGAAAGAAAGAATAATGAAAGAGAGAGAAAGAAAGTGGGGGTGTTTATATAAGGGAATATGATTATTATAATGTTGCCATCCTATCAAAACAAAAGAGGCTTTCACAAATGGGACTTGCGTCTCCATTTAAGGAAGCCTGCGTCTAGGCAACCAAGTTAGACGCGGAGATAAAATCCGCGTCCAGGAGAAAAACGCGAGATTTGCGTTTGACAGAAAAGACAAAAAAGCATGGTTCAGAATTGGTCTTGCAGGACAAGCATTAAATGCAGTATGGAGAGCATCCCACATTAAATGTTGAACCCAGGTTGGTAAAAACTCGCGTCTAGCGAGGAGAGAGAAAAATAGATAAAGAGAAAAGCAAAATATCTGGATAAAATTTCGGTATCTGGGAAAACACCGAAAACTCTGAAAAAGTCCAAAAAATAAAGTATTTGAAAAGCTTTCCAAAAATTCTCAAAAATAATAAATATTATTTAAAGATTTTTGGTGAAATCAGTTTTTAAAAATTCAATCTCATTTTCAAAATAAAAATCCAGAAGTCAACCGTTGACACCGGTCTTACATCGGGTCGGCCGGATTTTGATAAAATCTGAAAAATCTCAGAAAATGCCTGAAAGGAGAAAATATAATTCTAAGAAGAAATATGAAAGCGGAATTTAGAAATTTGATTTCAATTATAAACTAAAATTTCTGGAATCAACCAGTGATACTGGTTGACACCAAATCCGGGGAATTTTAATAAATTTAGAAAATTCTTAGAAAAAGTATTTAGATAGAAAATGTGATTTTAAGAAGTTACAGGAAAGCTGTTTTTAGAATTTTAACTCCTTTTGTAAATTAAAAATCCGAGAATCGAGCAGCGGTATTGGTCGACACCGGTTTTGAAGATTCCAACTTTAATTCAGGAAAATTTCAAAAAATCATTGAAAATCTAAAATATTAGAAAACAATATTTGAAACTGAATTCGGTCAAATCAGAATACCAGAAAGTCTAATATCGAGCAACACTCTAGGATCGGTCCCCCGGTTCAGACTAGGGTGACTCCGAGTTCACGAATCCAGATCCAAGGCAAAAAGATCATATAAATAACTCATAATACAAAACGAATACAGGAAGTAAATCAAAAAATACGATCAGAAAATATGAATACGCAACTAAGTACGTATTCAGGGAGCGGGGTGTTACATATAGTAAGTCCCGGTACGTAGCGGTACGTTCCGGCTCAGTACCAGATACTCTTGAACTGTTGTCCCGAGCATACACGGGACCCATTCTAAACATGGTTCATTGTTCCCCATCAATTTTCAATAACCAACCTCGCTTGACTTGTATGCGGAAGTATATGGTACGGGCCGTATACTGAAACATACAAATTGAACGAGTCTTAATAATAACTTGATAATTGACTTCATGCTACATGAATTTTATTATCATCTCTATATTTACCATTTATTGTTATTATTCCATGTTTGCTGATTTAATTAAATGACATTTGACCTGCTACACTTACTTTTATTTTATGCCATATAAATTCTAATGTCATTTCCATATTTCACTATTTCTTGTGGTTATTCCATGCTTATTGATTTGGGTAATTATACTTGACCTGATGCACTTACTTTTATTTATACTTACAATTTAGATTCTTACACTCGCTGGGTTGCCCACTAACAATCCTAAATTTGCATGTCCAGATTTAGCAGTTTGGATTGAGGTGACCCATCAGCTGAGGACCAGGCTTTCTTCGAGGAGTAGGCGGATCAGCCGTAGCTTCATCCCGTCTTTCCTGCTCGCGAGATTCTCTCTTCCAGCTCGTGAGTCCTTATCTTTCGTACCCTGTACTGTCTACTTTTGTACTACCTGGTGATGTAATATTTATGTAATATTATGTCGAAGTCTGTGATGACTGTGTACTTGTACTATTTTGTGTTGGAATGTATAATATCACGTATTTTTACACTCTGATTCCTGTATTGTGTTATATTGATGCTTAGCGTACATACATGATGGTACCATCGCCCTGCGTATGTACGTCGTAGTGGCGTTCCCGTATCCGCGGGAGCGGGGCGCCACAGGTTGGTATCAGAGCCTAAGCTCTCACACCTTCAGTACAGCCGGTCTGCAAATTAATATTAGGTTAATTTGCGACTGAGTCACACGAGTCTTTGCTATACATTCTAATTACTTGTACAAAGTTATCTATTCCTTCCTTGAAATCCATCCCTCGACTTCTGAAATCTCATAATTCCGTCACCTTTTCAGCCGACTCGAATATGGAGAGATGGGGGACACGTAATGGTCCTGGCACTTCCCGTGAAGGTCCGCAGGGAGAGAACGACATGATGAGGATACTCTAGGGGATGATGAATAGCCAGCAACAGCAAACAGAGCTCTTGCGAAAAAGATTGCTGATTGCACCCCAGGAGTAGAGGCCGGGTACTATATCAGATTTCAGGAGATTGTAGCCGGCAGACCTTTCGGGCACTGAGAAGCCCCAGGATGCAGAACAGTGGTTGATCGACATGACCGATCTTATGAAGGCGGCCAGAATTCCTGGTGATAACTAGGTGGAAGTGGCAAGATCTAGCTGAAAGATGTGGCGAGGACTTGGTGGCCAGCTGAAGAAGCTAAGGCATCAGGAGAAGTAGTGGCAGGTACAATCTTTGTCCACTCAGTTCTAGTCTTATCACTCTTTGACTCTGGTGCATCATATTGCTTCATATCCAGTGAATTTATTGCCTTGCATTCTATACCCCTAGTATGTATGGGTGACCAGTGGGAAATTATTACGGGGAATGGGGTATCATTACTAACAAGATTTGTAAGGTATGCACTATGGAGTTATGTGATAGGAAGTTAGAAGTCGACATGTTCGTACTGGACACTGGAAGGTACGATATGATCCTAGGCATGACTTGGCTTAGCAAGTATCATGCAGTGATCGACTGTCAGAACAAGAAGGTGATCTTCAGGATTCCACACCAATCGGAGTTTCAGTTCTTTGGAGGACGCAAGTCCCTCCGGAAGGAAGATCAACTGGATTGTGCCACTGCAGAAGATAAGAAGAAGATAGTGTCAGTGTAGAATGAATTCCTGGATGTATTTGAGGAGATATCAGGACTCCCACCTGACAGAGTTGTGGAGTTCTCTATTGACATTATTCTAGGAGCGACTCCCATCTCTAAGGCACCGTACCGGATGGCACCAACAGAATTAGATTATTGAAGGAGCAGGTGCTGGAGTATTCGAGTAAGGGTCTGATTAGACCGAGTACTTCACCTTGGGGAGCACTAGTGTTGTTGGCAAACAAGAAGGATGGTGGCAAGAGATTGTGTATTGATTACAGAGAATTGAACAAAGTCACCATTAAGAATAAGTACCCTTTGCCGAGGATTGATGATCTCTTTGATCAACTTCATGGGGCCCAAGTATTCTCAAAGTTAGATCTGTAGTCAGGGTACCATCAATTGAAGGTGAAGAAGGAAGTATCTAGAAGACGGCATTTAGAACTCGCTATGGTCATTACGAGTTCCTGGTTATGCTCTTTGGAGTTACAAATGCTCCAGTAGTTTTTATGGACTTGATGATTAGAATCTTGTCACCATATTTGGATAAGTTTGTGTTGGTGTTCATTGATGATATTTTAGTCTATTCCAAGAATGAAGAAGAGCATGCGGAGTATCTGAGGGTTGTGCTACAGACGCTCCAACTTGAGCAGCTTCATGCCAAAGTGTGAGTACTGGCTGGAGAGTATAGCATTCTTGGGCTATGTTGTCTCTAAGGAAGGAATCTCGGTGGATTCCAGCAAGATTCAGGCAGTGATGGATTAGCTAACTCTGAAGTCAGTAACAGAGATCAGGAGCTTCATCGGATTAGCTAGATATTATCAAAGGTTCGTGCAGGACTTCTCTAAGATTGTAGCTCCTTTGACCAAGCTTACCAGGAAGGAAGAGAGTACATATGGACTGAGGAGTGTGCGCCTGCTTTTGAGGAGTTAAAGAATAAGTTGATTTCAGCTCCAATCTTAAAGACACCCTCAGGGACAGGAGGAATGTTGGTATACAGTGATACATCTGGGAAGGGTCTTGGATGTGTATTGACGCAGTATGGACAGGTGGTAGCTTGTGCCTCCAGACAATTAAAGGCACATGAGAAGAACTACCCAACGCATGATCTAGAGCTGGCAGCTGTGATCTTTGCGTTGAAGATATGAAGGCATTACCTGCTGGGTGACCGAGTGTTGATTTACACCGATCATAAGAGCTTGAAGTACATTTTCACTCAGAAGGAGTTGAATATGAGGCAGAGGCGATGGCTTGAGTTGAGGCAGATTATGATATAGATCTGCAGTACTATCCTGGCAAGCTTAATGTGGTACCTGATGCCATGAGTAGGAGACCTGAAGCCAACATGGTTGTGCTACTCACTTAACAAGAGGAGTTACTCAAGATGATGAGGCGGCTAAACTTAATGGTGATTCGGAGGGCCAGTAGATCCGTGCAGTTGATGGCATTTCAGATCCAGCTGACATTGATGGAGGAGATCAGAGAAGCACAGAGAGAAGATCCCAGATTGCTGAAGTTTAGAGAGCAAGTGGAAGCGGGGCTGAAATCAGAGTTTGCATACATACTGATGGTGTACTCTATTTCAGGGGCAGAATTTGTGTACCTCAGGGGGAGATTAGGACCATCCAAGAGCACCTTCGTGCGGCACAGGACAGACAGAAGAGTTAGGCAAATTCCAATAGAAGACCGTTGGGGTTTTAGGTAGGAGAGTATGTGTTTCTGAGGATATCTCCGACCAAGGGAGTGATCAGATATGGTATACGTGGGAAGCTGAGTCCGAGGTATATAGGCCCGTTCGAGATATTGGAGCGAGTAGGAGAAGTGGCCTACAGATTGGCATTGCCGTCATCATTGGAAGGAGTGCACAATGTGTTCCACGTGTCACAGCTGAGAAGATATATCAGGGACGAGAGCCATGTATTAGATAATTCAGAGTTGGAGTTGCAGCCAGATTTATCATATACTAAGCAACCAATGGCTATTATGAACAAAAGTGTTAAGACCCTGAAGAATCGGACCATCCCGTTGGTGCTAGTTTCATGGAACAGACATAGTCCGGGAGAAGCAACTTGGGAGCGTGAAGACGTCATTCGTAACCGTTACCCGCATCTATTCGAGCCTTGAGTGGTAATTTTCTCTTGAACTCTATCTCTTATCTTATCAATTCTTTATTTCCATGATCATCTCTTTCCTTATAGAAATTTCGAGGATGAAATTTTTGTTAGGTGGGTAGATTGAAGCACCCAATTCCCAGGATACGTACCCAGATACGTGTCCCAAATTTTTCGACCGTATTATTCAATTTTCTTCCAGTATTTGCTTTTGAGTTGTGATTACTTATGTTATTGTGTATCGGATCTGGATTCTCAGACCTAGAGTAAGCCCTAACCCAGACCGGGAACCCGATACAAGCCTGCTGCCCGATTTGACCTTTCTAGTAGTCTAATTTGACCGATTTCAGTTTCAGACACTATTTTCTATATTTTTGATTTTTCATGATTTTCTGAAATTTTTCAGAATTTTTCTGCAAAATCTCCAAAACCGGCGTCGGTCGGCATCGCTGACTGATTTTCAGATTTTTAGTTTTCAAACGGGATTGAAAAGTTTTAAAAACGGCTTTCATATTACTTCTTAAAATTTTATTTTCTACCTAAATACATTTTTGGGATTTTTTCTAAATTTATCAAATTTGACCGAATCTGGTGTCGGCCGGTATCGGCAGATGATTCTAGGATTTTTAATTTAAAAACTGCATTGAATTTCTTGAATCCGATTTCATCAGGCATCTTAAAATAATATTTTCTATTTTTAAGAATTGTTTGAAATGTTTCTGAAACAGTCAAATTTTCGCTCTATTATAATAATATTATTATTTACCGATCTTATCTTTTCTTGCTTTTTCCTTCTCTACTCTCCTACCTTATACTCCCAGATATTATAATAACTAAATTATTTAATAATAAAAATTTATACCATTTTCTTTTCTTTTTCCTTAAAATTTTCCCTTTTCTTTAATTTTCTTTCCTTTTCTATCTTTTCTTTTCTTCCCTTACCTTTCCCATGCAACTGCTCCCCTGCCATAGCCGCCCGCCGCCTGCAGCAGCAGCCAAGGCCTGATGGGCTACTGCTGCAGCCCATCTCCTCATCTCCTTTCATCATCACATCCTTCCTCCTCCTCCATTAAAAACTCCTCTCTCCTTCCTTCTCCTTCTCATTTTCCATTTCAATTTCAAACTCTAAACACTTCAATAAAACCAACATCCCACTTCATCACTGCCTCCTCCACCATCGAAGCCGCCGCCGCCGCCGCCCTCCCTAGCCGCCGGTGTCCCCTCCCCCCTCCCCCACACCCCCTCTCCACCTCCTTCAACCTCCAGCAACCACCCACCACCTCCAATTTCAAACAAACCCATCACCACTACCTCCCTTCCTCCTCTAAAATTCACCACCATCTCCATCAAATCCACCACTCCCACCACCCTATCATCACCTCCTCCTCCTCCTCTAACTCCCCACCACCTTCAACACCACCATAACCACCACCACCACCAACTACCACCACCAAACTCCTCCACAAACTCCAAACCACCAAAACACCAACCACCAATCTGTTGGCCCAGATGCCTTCCACTCTAGTTTTGATGATGATTAACTCATGTAGTTATGTTTACTAATAATCTTGTGATGTTTAGTTTCAGATCTTTTATCAAGATATTAGTTGGTGATTGCTTCAACAAAGGAGTTTTGAAGCCTTTCACATGGTGATTCCAGAGCCCGAGCAACAAGATCATATATAGCACTCGTTGGAGTCTAGCTCGGTGGATCACGTGTTTTGGATCGAGTCGACTTGAAGATGGAGATCGTCAAGAAGACTTAGGTATCCTAGTTTAGTTTGTTTTAGATCCATGTGCAACGATTAGATAGTGTGATATGCTCAAGTTCACAAATACATACATGTTTCATGTTTTGGATTTCGTTTTTCGGTTTTTGGTTTAACCAATATTGGTTTTCATGAATAGTTAGTATCGATACAAGTTTACATGATTTTATGTATATTAGATGTGTTCTATATACATGCATTCTTAACTTCCTAGAAAAATTTATTTTGATATGCCTATTCATGAGTTTTGGTGTTTTGGTATTTTTAACAAAACATTTATTTGGAATTAAAAGACAAAAACAATGATATGTATATGTTTCATGTATATTGGACTTATGTCCATATGCAACATGCCTAAAAGTGTTTAAGTATCATGTTTTTGTATTTCAATGAGTTTTAGAAAAAATCAGATTTCCTATTGAAAAATCTAAGTTTGGAAAAATACAGGTTTTGGTTTTTGATAAAATTTGTAAGACACAAAAATGGTTCAAAATGTTTGAAATTTGTGTTGAAAATTTTAACACAAGTTTATATTTCAATGTAAAATGATAAAACTATTTTGTGAATTTTTAGAAGATTTATGGGATTTATTAGAATATTTTTTAACCCTATTTTCTGACCCAGAACAGTGCCTGACAGGCTCTGGCGGTCGACCGGACCCAGAGTCGGTCGACCGATCGGTCGACCGACGTGCACAGATCTGTGCACGTTGGGCTGGCACTTGGGCCGGTCGACCGGACCAGAGAGCTCTGCTCTCTGTTTTTCTACGGTCGACCGACCGGTCGACCGCAGGTCTCCAACGGTCATAATTATGACCGTTGGCGGTCGACCGGGCGGTCGACCGCCAGCCGTATCTGGCTGCAAAAACAGCCAACGGCTAGTTTTTTTGTTTGGGCTATATAAACCCCATTCCTTTGGGATTTTGGCTAAGATTTTAAGAGCTAAAATTTCTCTCCTTTCTTGGTGTTTAAAACAAGTTTTCAAAAGTGTTTAGAGCTTAAAAAGATCTATTCTTTTATTGGTTTAGGGTTTTGAAAAAATCAAAGAAAATAGAAATTTGGGAGATTTGTTTTGGTTCTTCATTTCCATCATCTTCAAAGAGTTTTCCCAAGTATTTTTCTTTGAGTTTTTATTTTCCAAACTCTTGGTTTTCCATACTTGAGCTATCTCCTATCCTATCTATTTAGGATGATTTATTTGTGGGAAAAGAAATTGTTTGAGGTTGTTGAAGCCTCCAAGTTGTAAACCCTTGCTTTGTTGATATCCCTCTTTGGTAGTGGTTGATTTGGGTTGTTGTTTGCTTCCTCTTTGGTAGAGGTTGAGATTGTGGTTTACTCCCTCTTGTGAGAGGTGGAGTTGGTATTTGTTTCCCTCTTGGTGAGAAGGATTGTGGTTGTTTGGCTAAGGGCCTACCCCTCTTGTGTGAGGTGGTGATTGTTTGCCTCGGTGGAGTTTGTATTGGTTGAGAGAGGAGTTCGGTACTCCCGGTTGTACAAATCCTCCTCGGTGGAGGTTCCCTCGGTGGGAGTCCTCGGTGGACAAGTTAGTGGATTAGAAATCCTTCTCGGTGAAGGCGGGGACGTAGAGCTAGGGGCTCGAACCTCGAAACATATCTTTGTGTTTACGTTTGATCCATTGACTCTCTCTCTCTCTTTATTTTGTGTTGTGCATTGATTCATATTTGTAAATCACCTAGAGGGGGGATGAATAGGTGATGATGCTAATCTAGAAACTAAATACGCTAAATGCGGAAGTTTAAAAAACTATTTGTAACACACTTAGTACAACACACAAGTGTAGCCGAATTCCCCGTGAAGAGCTCTGGACTAACTCCTCTTGATTCCCCTAGATATGGGTTGAGGTGCTATATGAAGCTCTTGTGGTTAAGTACAAGTGAGGCACATACAAACAACCAAGCATATAAGATGAATAGGCAATATGAATATATGTAAGGCACAACACAAGCAAATAGATATGAATGATATGAATGATGTGAATGATGGTTTGCGCAAAATAAAGAGAGAGAGTTAGGAGACAATGGATCAACCGCTAACAACAAGATATGTTTCGAGGTTCGAGCCCCTAGCTCTACATCCCCGCCTTCACCGAGAAGGATTTCTAATCCACTATACTCCCACCGAGGGAACCTCCACCGTGGAGGATTTGTTACAACAAAGGGAGTACCGAACTCCTCTCTCAAACATCGCCTCACAACCGAGGGGTAGGCCCGTAGCCAAACAACCAACACCTCTACCGAAGAGGATTTACAAACCAATCTCCACCTCTCACTAGAGGGAGCAAACCACAAGCCTCAACCTCTACCAAAGAGGGAGCAAACCAATCACCCGATCAACCTCTACTAAAGAGGGATACAACAAAAGTAAGGGTGTACAACTTGGTGGTATCTTTCAACCATAAACAATCTCTCTTTTTCTCTTTTCCACAAAAACAAGATCCTAATAGATTAGGATAGATGATAGCTCAAGTGTGAAAATACTAAGTGTTTTGATCAAAGAAAAACTCTTGGGAAAAATACAAAATTGATATAGAATATAAGATCAAGAAATAATTCCCAAAAACTATTTTCTTTGAAATAAAACAAAACACTTAAAACAAATAGATGAAGCTTTTTGGCACTTAAAACTCTTTTGAAAGCTTGCAAAAATACTTCAGAAAAGTAGGAATTTTTGCTCTTAAAAATCTTCTCTAAAACCCTAAAGGAATGGGGTATTTATAGCTCAAACAGAAAACTAGCTGTTAGGCTGATCTGGCAGCCTGACAGGCCCGGCCGACCGCCAACGGTCAGAAATATGACCGTTGGGCAAACCCGGTCGACCGCACGGCCGACCGCCCAGATACAGAGAGCAAAGCTCTTTGGTCCGGTCGGCCGCCCGGCCGACCGTCCCTGTGTCTGCCAAACGTGCACAAGCCTGTGCACGTCGGTCAACCGCAAGGGTCGACCGGCCTTTGGTGCGGTCGACCCGTGTGGTCGATCGACATGGCCTGTCAGCCACAGTCTGGGTCAGAAAACTGGTTTTAAAATATTTCTAAAAAACTTTAAGTCTTTGTAAAAGTACCCAAAAATAGTTTTATCATTTTGCATTGATATATAAACTTATGATAAACATTTCAACTCAAATATCAAGCATATGAAACCATTTTTGTGTTTAAACATTTTTACCAAAAATCAAAACTTGTATTTTATCAAACTTAGATTTTTCAACACATGAATAGGAAAGTCAAAATAAGTTTGTATAAGAAGTTTAAGCATGCATGTATAACTAGAATACATCTACTATACATATAAACCATGTAAACTTGTTTTGATCAATCTATTCATGAAAACCAATTCCAAAACATGAAACGTGTGTGTATTGTGCACTTGAGCATACCAACAATACTAAGCTTTACAAATGGATCTAAAACAAACTAAACTCTATGATACCTAAGTCTTCTTGACGATCTTCATCTTCAAGTCGACTCGATCCAAACTCCGTGATCCAACGAGCATGGCTATGTATCATCTTGACGCTCGGGCTCGGGAATCACCAAGTGAAGGCTTCCAAACTCCTCTTTTTGAAGCAATCACCAACTAATATCTTGTTACATGATCTGAAACTAAAATCACAAGATTATTAGTAAACATAACTACATGAGTTAATCATCATCAAAACTAGAGAGGAAGGCCTCCGGGCCAACAATATTGCCATATCATTTACATGGTTGTGTGTTTGTGTGCCTCACTTGTACTAAACCACGAGAGCTTCACATAGCACCTCAACTCTTATTCAGAGGAATCAAGAGGAGTTAGTCCAGAGCCCTTCACGGGAAATTCGGCTACACTCGTTGGTTGTACTAAGTGTAGTTGCAAATTAGTTTTAATTTTCGCATTTAGTTTTTAGATTAGCTATATCACCTATTCACCCCCCTCTAGGTGATTTCAATTGGTGTCAGAGCCTCCGCTCCTGATATTTGGTTTAACCATCTAGGAGTGAGATCTTGGTTAGCTAATCTATCATTTACATTTGCACATATATTTGTTTGCACACACTTATGGACTTCATGACCCCACCTATGTTTGATTCTTCCAACATTATTGTTTGGAAGACTAAGATGTCCATATATTTGAAAACCCTAGGCTTGCATGTTTTCCTTGCCGCTACCAAGAAATGCTATCTTGGTAATAGCAATCATATAGGGGCCAATGCACAAGCCCTTGAGGCTATTAGAAGCACGCTTTCTAAAGATTATCTTATGCTTGTTTCTAACCTTGATTCCGCTTTTGTAGTGTGGAACAAGTTGACCACCTCCACCTCCAAGCTTCTATTGCCAATCCAACAAGAGGAGGAATCTAGTGGAGAATCCGAGTCACAATGCTTCATGGTCCAAGGGAATGACTCCCTTGAGGTACATTCGGATACTCAACTAGATAGTGCTAGTTCTTCATTTGATGATCTGATAGTATGGATGCCAATGCTTTAAATGAAGAGTTATTTATTGTTTGTGAAAACCTCCTTGAAAATATAAAGTTTTGAAAAAGAAAACTTGTAAGATTAATAAAGAAAAAGAGGATTTGTTTTCAAAACTTGAGTTGGTTTTGCAAGAGAAGGTTGAGATTTCTAATGAGAGGGATTCATTGAAATCTAGACTTGAACTTGCATTAAAAGAAAATGAAGTTTTGAAAAATAATGATTGTGAAACAATTTTGAAGAAAATGAAAACTTGTCTTCAAAAGTTAATTTTGTTTTAAAAGATAATGAATCTTTAAAAATGAAAATTGCTTCTATTTCTAAGGACTTAGAAATGTGTTTAAAGAAAAATGAATTTTTTTAAATAATATGGATGCACATGTTTGCCATGCTAGGATAGTTTCATCTATTTCACCTATTGCATGCACCTCTTCTTCTAGAATTGATAATGATATTTGTATGCTTAAGAAGAGTGTGGATTGTTTGGGCTCCACTTTGAGCCATTGTGCCATGAATCATACACGGTTGGAATCCTTGTTTCGAAAGAAACAAGTTCCTATTATGCATGCACACCATACACGGCATACACATGCTCCTCACGGACGCAACCATAACACGATGCATGCTCATGTGTACACTTGTACACATTGTGGACGTAAGGGCGACCTTGCTAGATTTTGCTATGATCGTATATATGATGAAAATTTAGCAACAAGATTTGTTTGGGTTAGAAGAGGTACTAACCCCCATGGACCCAAAGAGTGTGGGTACCAAAGACCACCCCTATTGTATTTGATGTAGGTGTGGGCTCTCGCATGACGTGAGAGTATCGGTGCCTTGGAGTGGATGCATTCCGAGCTTCATGTGGACTATTTGGATGCATCACTTTCAAGGGATGTTTGGTGGGAGGACCACCTTGATTTGGAGAACTAGAGAAGTGCCCTCATCGGTTTTGGTATCGATCTCTAACTCCCGTTTATATTTACATGCTTTCATATTATTGTTTATAGCATGTTTTGATGTTTATAGATTATTATGATTATGCCATGTGAATTAGATTAGTGATATACATGTTAGTTATTTGAGACACCCATGTTTAATATGAATCTATATCTATGTGTTCTCACTTTGTTTTTAACTAATATGTATGTCCTAGATCTAATGCACATGCATATACATAATGATCATATGTGTGTTTATGATTTTTGTTTTGTTTTGATGCTTAATGATTTGATTACATGTTTAAATGTTAGTTTTCATTAAGACTAGGATATATACTTGTACATATAGTGGGCCACAAATAAACTTTTATATGTTTGGGCTTGAACGATTATTTGTACCCATTAGATGTGCTAGTATAGTCTAGTTTTGATGATTCATGCATTTAACTTGTATTCCCATTTTATCCATATTTTCATGTTCATATGTTTAACTTCATGTATATGTCCATCTTGTCTAAACTATTGATTATACATATACATCCTTTGAGCCACGTGCCTTCATGCATATACATTTGTGGACTCGTTATGTTTTGGATATGTATGTATACTTTAGTTTATACTTGACATACATATACCTTGAAGAAATCGAGTTTTGATGATTTTCATATTTTGGGGAATATTGAGCTTGAATGTCTATTTTCATGATTATTTGTGTCACATAACACTTGTACACTCACTTTATTTAAATGTTTCTCATGAGTGTGTTTTCATGAGTATGATATGGGCTTTATGGACTTTGAGTATTTTAGTGACCATGTAATTTACATGGTTTCCATGAAATACAATTTGTTTTATTCCTTACTTGAAGGATTCCGTACTAGTTTAAAAGTTTTTTTTTCCATTTAACTAGTTCGGATTCTTCGTTATGGTAGAGTTTTCAAACATACTATATTTTTCAAACCTATTTTTGAAAACCCCTACCTTACACGGGCGGTTGGATGGGAGTCCTTGCCTTGTATGTTCTTTATTGAAAATCATTTTAAACATGAGCATGAATGGGTGGTAGATTATATGAGATATACATTTGATATTATTGTTATTTCAATTGGTATCATTGGATTCTTTCAATTGGTATCAATATTGACATTTTTGTATACTCATATATATTTTTATGTATGTATGCTTACTCTTCAAATAGTATCAATTTCGATTGGTATCTATTTTTCATACATATATATATTTTTGTTTATGCTAAGCTTGAGTTTTAATGATCATCATGTTTCAATTGATTAGTTTTCAATTGGTATTCTAATACAAGCTTAGATATTGTTTTAATTGGTATTTCATAAAGAGGGAGAAAACTCGTATTTTATCTTTCAATTGGTATTTGGTTTATCATTGGTTTTGTATTCCACTCCCTTACTTTATGATAGAAAATAATAATTTCAATTTGGTATCATATGTTTAAAAAGAATAATACTTTAAATTGGTATCAAGATTGTATTTGTTTTCTCAAAATTGGTATCAAGATGCTTATTTGTTTACTCAATTGGTATCAAGATTTTGTTTACTTTCATTGGTATCTATTGATCTATTTCTTTCAATTGGTATCCATGAAAATTTATATTGATTTGTTTGATATCACCCCTTTATTGATTCTTTGTTTCGAACAAAAAGAGGGAGAAGAATATTTTTGTTTTTACTTGGACCCCTTTGTTGATGATTGACAAAAAGGGGGAGAAGTATTTGAGTTTATATGCATGTTTTATATGTATGTTTTGTTTATATTTATTAGTTTGTCGTTTAATTGGTATCAAGAGCATTTCATTGCTATTAAGAGCATGTTTTTATTGGTATCAAGAGAATTTTGTATTTGGTATCAAGAGCATGTTTTTGTATTTGGTATCTTGTTTTATGCATGTCTATGCATACATGTTTATGAGCTTTCATTGCACATATTTATTGTTCATTGCCATGCATGAGTTAAGGGGGAGCTTCTTTGAAGTTTACTTTAATCCATACATATATAACTCCATGAGTTTTGTCATCATCAAAAAGGGGGAGATTGTTGGCCCAGAGGCCTTCTACTCTAGTTTTGATGATGATTAACTCATGTAGTTATGTTTACTAATAATCTTGTGATGTTTAGTTTCAGATCTTTTATCAAGATATTAGTTGGTGATTGCTTCAACAAAGGAGTTTTGAAGCCTTTCACATGGTGATTCCAGAGCCCGAGCAACAAGATCATATATAGCACTCGTTGGAGTCTAGCTCGGTGGATCACGTGTTTTGGATCGAGTCGACTTGAAGATGGAGATCGTCAAGAAGACTTAGGTATCCTAGTTTAGTTTGTTTTAGATCCATGTGTAAAGATTAGATAGTGTGATATGCTCAAGTTCACAAATACACACACGTTTCATGTTTTGGATTTCGTTTTTCAGTTTTTAGTTTAACCGATATTAGTTTTCATGAATAGTTAGTATCAATACAAGTTTACATGGTTTTATGTATATTAGATGTGTTCTATATACATGCATGCTTAACTTCCTAGACAAACTTATTTTGATATGCCTATTCATGAGTTTTGGTGTTTTGGTATTTTTAACAAAACATTTATTTGGAATTAAAAGACAAAAACAATAATATGTATATGTTTCATGTATATTGGACTTATGTCCATATGCAACATGCCTAAAAGTGTTTAAGTATCATGTTTTTGTATTTCAATGAGTTTTAGAAAAAAATCAGATTTCCTATTGAAAAATCTAAGTTTGGAAAAATACAGGTTTTGATTTTTGACAAAATTTGTAAGACACAAAAATGGTTCAAAATGTTTGAAATTTGTGTTGAAATTTTTAACACAAGTTCATATTTCAATGTAAAATGATAAAAGTATTTTTGTGAATTTTTAGAAGATTTATGGGATTTATTAGAATATTTTTTAACACTGTTTTCTGACCCAGAACAGTGCCTGACAGGCTCTGGCGGTCGACCGACCGGTCGACCGAACCCAGAGTCGGTCGACCAATCGGTCGACCGACGTGCACAGATCTGTGCACGTTGGGCTGGCACTTGGGCCGGTTGACCGGGCGGTCGACCGGACCAGAGAGCTCTGCTCTCTGTTTTTCTACGGTCGACCGACCGGTCGACCGCAGGTCTCCAACGGTCATAATTATGACCATTGGCGGTCGACCGGGCGGTCGACCGCCAGCCGTATCTGGCTGCAAAAATAGCCAACGGCTAGTTTTTTGGTTTGGGCTATATAAACCCCATTCCTTTGGGATTTTGGCCAAGATTTTAAGAGCTAAAATTTCTCTCCTTTCTTGGTGTTTAAAACAAGTTTTCAAAAGTGTTTAGAGCTTAAAAAGATCTATTCTTTTATTGTTTTAGGGTTTTGGAAAAATCAAAGAAAATAGAAATTTGGGAGATTTGTTTTGGTTCTTCATTTCCATCATCTTCAAAGTTTTCCCAAGTATTTTTCTTTGAGTTTTTATTTTCCAAACTCCTGATTTTCCACACTTGAGCTATCTCCTATCCTATATATTTAGGATCATTTATTTGTGGAAAAGAAATTGTTTGAGGTTGTTGAAGCCTCCAAGTTGTAAACCCTTGCTTTGTTGATATCCCTCTTTGGTAGAGGTTGATTTGGGTTGTTGTTTGCTCCCTCTAGAGGTTGAGATTGTGGTTTACTCCCTCTTGTGAGAGGTGGAGTTGGTATTTGTTTCCCTCTTGGTGAGGAGGATTGTGGTTGTTTGGCTAAGGGCCTACCCCTCTGTGTGAGGTGGTGATTGTTTGCCTCGGTGGAGGTTGTATTGGTTGAGAGAGGAGTTCGGTACTCCCGGTTGTACAAATCCTCCTCGGTGGAGGTTCCCTCGGTGGGAGTCCTCGGTGGACAAGTTAGCGGATTAGAAATCCTTCTCGGTGAAGGCGGGGACGTAGAGCTAGGGGCTCGAACCTCGAAACATATCTTTGTGTTTGCGTTTGATCCATTGACTCTATCTCTCTCTCTTTATTTTGTGTTGTGCATTGATTAATATTGCCATATCATTTACATGCTTGTGTGTTTGTGTGCCTCACTTGTACTTAACCACGAGAGCTTCACATAGCACCTCAACTCTTATTCAGAGGAATCAAGAGGAGTTAGTCCAGAGCCCTTCACGGGGAATTCAGCTACACTCGTTGGTTGTACTAAGTGTAGTTGCAAATTAGTTTTAATTTTCGCATTTAGTTTTTAGATTAGCCATATCACCTATTCACCCCCCTCTAGGTGATTTCACAATCCTCCCCCTAGGACAGCCGCCCCCCCTCCGGCGGCGCGGCGCCGCCCCAGGGCCGCCGGCGGTGGCCGGCCGCCGGCGGTGGCCGGCCGCCGGCCATCTCCCCTCCCCTTCATTTCTTTCTTTCTTTCTTTCCTTCTTTCTTCTTCCTTCTTTATTTATTTCTTTCTTTTCTTTTCTCTTTATTTTACTAAAATACACCCACATTTTCACATCCCTAAAATACCCATCCCCTCATTCCCAAATTACTTTCCCATATTTACAATCAATACCCCTCCCCTTATAATCCTAATTCCTTTCTAAAAATACCCTATTCTCTCTCTCTCTTCTCCCCCTTCCTACAACGTTCTCTCTCCTCTCCTCTCCTCTCTCATTCCCTCTCTAATAATTATATAAATATTTATATTTATATATTTTAATATATATTTATGGGCTAGTGGCTTACTCGCATAGGTTCGCGGATTTCTCGGATTTTAACCCGGTATTTCATTCCGGTTTCAGTCGAGTGCTTTATATTAGGCTTAATAATTACTACCCTAGTATTGATAGCATGATATTAATATGAGAACATCGTATTGCTACTGTAACATGCCTAACACTTGCTATTGTAATTTTTTGTACCCGACTCCTTACTATACGAGTTAATATATGATACTGCACTTGGTATTTATCCGACACTTGACATGTTATACTTGACACGTGACATCTGACGTCGACACTTGACATGTTATACTTGATATACGATTTATGACACCGGCACTCGGTATTTACACTGGTACTCGGTATTTACACCGGCACTTGATATGTTATACTTGATACCTGATTTACTGCACTTGATATTAGACACCGGTACTTGATATATGTCATACTTGACACCTGATCCTGACACCCGGTATATGACATGCTTTCATGTGGTACAAGTACATTGACCTGACATCATGACCCTTGACCGAACACTACCACCCATGATACCTGTATTATATGGCATATTCATGACTATCACTTTTACGGGGACTTGGCATGATTATTATATTATTACCAGACATTTGGTACTCCTGAACTCCTGTACTCCCTGTATACTTGAACCCCTGAAATAGGGAGGCTCCTGACATTACTCCTGATATTATACTCCTGTTGACCCCCGTAATAGGATAACCATGGATATTGGACTTTTGTGAATACCCTGTGGACTTTATTATTTGACACTTTATTATATTTAAACAACTTACACCGGGACGGGGGATGGGTATCGATATAGCTCATGTGTTTATGTTGGCCATACATATGTTGTATAACTAATTCCTGCTGGATCGACCTGGAGGCCACCAGGCGCTTCCGAGGGGTGTACTATCACCCCTACCCCCTTGCCTGCCTGCCGGGTGTGCCATAATCCCCTGGGTATATCCCTGTGGGGAACGGTGACACTCTATTCTATTTGGGCGTATACTAAGACCTTCGAGCATATAGTAAGTCCCGGTACCTAGCGGTACGTTCCGGCTCAGTACCGAATACTCTTGGACCGTTGTCCCGGGCATGCACGGGACCCATTCTAAACATGGCTCATCGTTCCCCATCAATTTTCAATAACCAACCTCGCTTGACTTGTATGTGAAAGTATATGGTACGGGCCGTATACTGAAACATACAAATTGAACGAGTCTTAATAATAACTTGATAATTGACTTCATGCTACATGAATTTTATTATCATCTCCATATTTACCATTTATTGTTATTATTCCATGCTTGCTGATTTAATTACATGATATTTGACCTGCTGCACTTTCTTTTATTTCATGCCACATAAATTCTAATATTATTTTCATATTTCACTATTTCTTGTGGTTATTCCATGCTTATTGATTTGGGTACATTATACTTGACCTGATGCACTTGCTTTTATTTATACTTACCATTTAGATTCTTGCACTCGCTGGGTTGCCCACTAACAACCCTGAATTTACATATCCAGATTTAGCAGTTTGGACTGAGGTGGACCCATCAGCTGAGGACCAGGCTTTCTTCGAGGAGTAGGCGGATCAGCCGTAACTTCATCCCGTCTTTCCCGCTCGCGAGATTCCCTCTTCCAGCTCGTGAGTCCTTATCTTTTGTACCATGTACTGTCTACTTTTGTACTTCCTGGGATGTAATATTTATGTAATATTATGTCACAGCCTGTGATGACTGAGTACTTATACTATTTTGTGTTGGAATGTATAATACCACGTATTTCTGCACTCTGATCCCTGTATTGTGTTGTATTGATGCTTAGCGTACATACGTGATGGTACCATCGCCCTGCGTATATATGTCACAGTGGCGTCCCCGTATCCGCGGGAGCGGGGCGCCACATCACATTCGACCTCGAGGAGAGGACCTTGGCCCTTACTTTCCCCGACATCGATAACTATCAGATTTCTCCTCGACATAGGCTCTCCACGGAGATTCCTACCTCCACTGGACACAACTCAGCAGCAGAGTTTCCCAGATCGCGAAGGTAGTTATGCTATCATAATATCTACACATTCTAAATATTCCCCTATTTTGGTGGGGAAAATTATGTATAGTGACGTATAGCTCGGCATGTCAATTCGATCGATAAACAACATCAATATGAGAAGTTATGAAAAATTCCAACATGCAAATCGTGCAGTTATGGAGATCCGAGAAATCAGCCCCATCGGTTATGCCTCTACAAAGTACTTATACACCTAGAGATCCATGAAGAGAGGGGACGACAGAGATCAAAAAAATTGTAAACACAAGAATACTCTACTGAATTCATTGTAATCTCTCAAAAAATAGTGAATTCTCTTTTCTTCCCGTGGGTTTTTTCAATTTGGGTTTCCACGCAAAAATCTCTTGTCTCCAATAGTTCACTGTGTTGAAACCTAAAGTTTCACTCCCAATTTAGATAGACCCTCTTTCATTTGCGGTGCCAGCTTGACCCTTCGATCAATCACATTGAAAAATCTCCACCACAACCTTTTATGGTAGTGGCTTTATCAGTGATGAATTATTTGTTTTGGATATTTGTTAATCAAATAATGATTCTAATTCCTTTTTGACTACTGTGGATAATTCTATTACTTGGCATACTAGACTTGGCCATATTAGTCAAGAATGGATGAACAAGTTAACTCGAAAAGGCCTATTACGCCAGCTCACTAAAGCTAGCTTGCCTACTTGTGAACATGGTTTATCAGGCAAGTCGACTAGGAAGCTTTTTGGTAAAGTCACAAGGGCATCTTCACCGCTTGACTTAATTCATTATGACAACTATGAGTCAATAAGTGTGAGGGCAAGGCACGATGCCACTATTTCATTACATTTATAGATGATTATACTCGCTATGGTCATATTTTTTTCATCTCCTATAAGTCAGAAGCATTAGATTGTTTTAGATGTTACTTAAGTTTGGTTGACAATCAGAAGAATGGAATAGTGAAAGCTCTTCATACTGACCGAGGGGTTGAGTATTTGTCTGAGATGTTTAAGCAACTTTGTAATGAAAAAGAGTTTAAGAGACAATTGATGATTCTTACACTCCGCAACAAAATTGTATAGCAGAGAGACGAAATTGTACTCTCTTTGAGATGGTTAGATCGATGATGGTGCATGCAAATCTCCCAATATCCTTCTGGGGGATGCTTTGTTGACAACGGCTTACATCCTTAACCGTGTACCCTCCAAATCAGTTTCAACAACCATATATGAGCTTTGGACGAGCAGAAGGCCTGACTTAAGCTCCATGCGCCCATATGGGGGCAGCCAGTTGTGTTTTCAGTAGCTCCCATAGATATGAGAAACTTAGCCCTAGAGCAAATAAGTGCATATTCATTAGACATTCTGATGAATCTAAAGGGCATGTGATTCTTGGTGAACAGTCAGATGTAACTATTACCAAAATTGAGTCACAAGATATGATTTTCCTCCAAAGGGAATTTTTAAGAAAAAAGGATATCGATGACATTGATAGATTTTGTTTGACGTGGACGAGTCACAGGAAGGCGCCCCTAATCCTACTCAGGAAGATGAGAGTCATTTGCCGCCTAGTGGGAGTGTACCATTAGGGACTGATTCTGAAACTACACTTTTGCATAGAAGCCAATGTGGAAACATCCCTCGTTGTCACTTTGAGATTGAAGGAGAGCTTTCATGTATGCTCCGTTAGAGGTAAATGACCCTAAAAACTATCAAGAGGCTATGAAATCCCAATTTCTGTAGAATGGAAACTTGCTATGCAAGATGAGATGGAATCCATGAGAAAGAATCAAGTCGGAGACTTGGTAGATCTTCCACATGGGCGTAGGACTATCAGAATCAAATGAGTTCTGAAAGTCAAACACAATGCAGATGGTTCTATCGAAAAGTACAAAACTCGACTCGTAACGAAAGGCTACACCCAAAGAGATGGTATTGACAAGGAAATCTTCTCACCGATAGTGAGGTTTGCCTCTATTCGTCTAATTCTAGCTATTGTCCCTCATTTGGATTTTGAACTTTACCAAATGGACGTTAAGATTGCATTTCTCAATGGAGAACTGGATGAGGAGATATACATGAATTCACCTATTGGCTTTGTAGCTAATGGGGATGAGCGCAAAGTTTACGAGCTCCGACGATCCATCAATGGCTTGAAATTATGGTTGGTCGTGTCCAAGTGAAAATTGCTAGAGGCTTTCTGATCATGTCTGTCTTTCCTTCAAAATACGTTACTGATGTTCAGTATTTATCAAACTTTTATTGCATGAACATATCACGGTCTAAAATTCTTTTGAACAATTTGGATCCTAAACATGAAAACCTTTCTTAAATGGTTTTGGATTCTCAAAATTAATCTCATATTTCTTTGAGTTTAGAGTGGTAGTACGTTGTATTCTAGATTTATGCACTTTTGACCCCTTGATGTTTAAGTTAGCTCCTTGATAGAAAGGCCATGAAAATGGGAAGTATTTTGCGACAGTGATTCTCCCTGAAATACTGGGATTCTAGCAAATTAACCATTTTATTTTATGGTATGAAACTAGCTACATAATGGAGATAAGTATACCGTTTAATAACAGCAATATCTTATTTATTTGTTTTATTTTATTTGGGTGGGGTAGGGGTTCGTCTCCTCGGGGCACATAGCCCATTGCAATGCCCGCAAACTTTGGCCCCACGCCAACAAGTTATTCATGGAGGCTGTTTGTTTCGCGTAAAAGGTCGTAAAAGGATGTAATTCGTAAATGACTTACAACTCAATTACAATTATGATGTTTGTTTGGACCGTAATTCGTAAAAGACTTAGGCAATCTAAATACCACTCACTGCAACCCAATTACCACTCACACCAACTTACAGTTAATTTTGTAATCATGCAAAATTGTATTATTTTTTATATTAATATTATTTTTTTTAATATTTAGTATTTTTAATATTTATTTGTAATATTTAATTTTTTAAATCACTAAATAGTTAATTTTGTCACCAAGTTTTTCACTTACGACTTACACATTACGGCAACCAAACACCATAAAGCACAATACACTTTCTCACTCACAACTTTATATTACTAACCAAACGCCGTAAAACTTACATGCATGTAACTTATTTACAATTATAAAAGAATTTACTTACGACTAAAAAATTACGACCAATTACGACAACCAAACTGACCCATAAAGAAAAGGAAAAAGGCTGGCTACGCCCAATTGCGTGTTGATTAGCTATATGACACATTCTTGAGAGCATGCCCTGTTCAATCCAAAGCTGCACTGATATGGACAAGAGCATTAGATTTCTTTCTTTTTTTTTTTTTGAAAGGTTAAAATTCTAGGATATCTCAGAGCACGATAAGAGTATTAGATATGATAATATATGAATCTGCAGGTACGCAAATTTGAAAAAAAAAAAAAAAAAAACCCAATAAATAAGTCATGGATACAACAATTACATAATATCAGCTACATGTTTATGTACCTAATTACAATATTCTTATAATTTAGTCATATGTCATCCAGTAATCTTGTGTCATGTCAATATAAAAAAGCAACCAAACAAAGCAATACAAAGCATTAACCCCCAAAACCTGTTTTCTTCCTCTGATTCTCTTTCTCCAACTTTAGCAAAGCTATCTGCATATTGCAAGCACAAGATGATTGCAAAAAGGTCAAAACTAGAGATAAATTATGGCGTGTAACATCTGAAAATTGTTATGATCATCAAGCTTAAACATTACAAAGAAACAATTCCAGATTTAACTGGCACCAGCAAGCATTGTTTTGATTGTATGAACAATTCACAAGCACCCCAATCCTCCACACTTCAATCAAGGCCAATATAACTATGTTCTAGTTTCATGCTACCAACCCTTTTGCACCAAATATACAAGTGGGGGCTTAGGCAGCAAATCACACCTAATCTGTAATCTATTTGCAGTCCTTATGGTCGCATAATGGCAATTAATAATTCATGAATTTTTTGCATATATCAATAATACAAGTAGATTATAACAACATCAAGCTGGTCCACAGCAGATATGCGCTACCAATACTAAAGGCTGTTTGTTTCGTCATAAAATCGTAAAAGCCTATAATCCGTAAATGACTTACAACTTAATTACAACTACGACGTTTGTTTGGACCGTAATTCGCAAGAGACTTACGCAACTCAACTATCACTCACTTGCAACCCAATTACCACTCACTTACAACCTATTTACAGTTAATTATGTGTTCATGCAAATTTGCATTATTTTTTTATTTTAATATTAATTTTTTTAATATTTAACATTTTAGTATTTATTTTCAATATTAAAACTTTTTAAATCACCAAACAGTTAATTTTGTGGTCAACTTTTCATTTACGACTTACACATTACGATAACTAAACACTGTAAAACACAATACACTTTCTCACTTACAACTTTATATTATCAACTAAACACCGTAAACTTACATGCATTTAGTTCATTTACAACTGTAAAAGACTTTATCAATTACGACTTACACATTATGACCAATTACAACAACCAAACAGACCCTAAAACAGCAAATAAGCAACCTGGAAGCAACAGAAACTTGGAAAACCATAACAGCATCACTTGTGCAATCAAGAGCTAACACTTTTTACATGTTATAAGACATATCAATAAGCACTGTCAACTTGTGTAATGATAAACTACATCATAATTGTACAAGAAATCCAGTGACAGTCCACAGGAAAAAGAATGCATCAGTGGTTTAAATACAAAATCCAAAAAAAAAAAAAAAAATTAATTTGTAAACTGACAATCAAGAAATAAGAAAACAATGGTTCAACTGTTGTTGATTCTTCATGTTATTCTGCTAATAGTAGCATAAACATGCTTCATTAAAAGAACAAACGGAATCAAATCAGAGGAAGAAATTATTTCAACCAGGATCAGGATGCAAACACAAAGCCCACCTGACATGCATTCGGGCAGTGCCCTGTTAGCAAGGGCAGATTTATTTCCCTTTGCTGTTTTCACTGAACCAACATCATGTACAAGCCCCACAAAAGCCCTTCTATTTTCAGAAATTCACAAGGAGGAGACTTCCCTGGCTTTAAGAATCATCGTGTGTGAGAGAATATTACAAATATTAGTACTGGACTAATCCACTTAATATTACCTTTCCAACTGTCCTATTATCCTTGACGATTTTTGGTTTTTTTTTACAGGTGTTCCCTCCTCCCTGAAAGGAAGAGAGAAATTTAGATCAGCAGGCAGGCCATAGCAGGGGCGACTTGCTCTGGAGCTTGGCCTGCTGCTGGGACCAGTAGGCGTGAGCCGAGAGGACCCGGTCGAGGAGCTCCTGAGGGACTGGCTCACCCCTCCTTTGTTGAGGCGATATTCTTGCCGTATGCACTAACGTCTTCCATTTGTCCTGTGTCCAGAAAAGTGGGGGAAAACGGCTTTGATTACTACAAGAGTAGTACAAGCAACTTTCTTTGAAACGATAATGGGCTCGTTAGGACAAGATTCGGATAAGAACAAGAAGAGCTGCCAAAGTCAACAATAAGCTTTCAATTCTATTTATGTATAAACGTAAAGAAGAGTCCCAATTAAACTTATTAGTTATTCCCATACATGGCTTAACATCTTTTTGATGCCCATTCCAAGTAATACCATATGAATGACCAAGACATAAAATAAGAAATGCGTGCAACAAGTATTCATGGTATGTGAACAACATACAACAAAATAACACTTCCTGACAAAAAGTTAAATACTTTCTTGAAAGAGCCAATGACAATTACTAGACTATCAGCTAACAAATTAGTCACTTTCGTATACGCACCTGCAGATGTACCTTTTATTTTATCAATTGACCCACAAAAGTTATAATTAGCATATATGGACAGGACTCTTTGGCATCTATGATGTACTGCAAAATTTAAACTGAATGCATCACTGAAGCACTCAGAAGCTTAATTCAAAAACTCACAAAATAGTGAAATTTAAAATAATCCCATGACACTATAGCTGTTAAAGATGTTCAGTCACATAATAGCTATAATTGGATATGGAAGCTTATAAGAGGGTTGTTTATAGATTAGTTCTTAATACTCAAAAAGGGCATACCAGCAGATCTCGACACCAACAGGAAAATACTCATATGCAAAATTGGAGTATACATGCAGAACGCTATAAATTGTTAAGAAGGGCTTAATGGGCACACCTCTACCAAGAAAGATCTACAGAAGTTCCTATATTTTCATTGTGTTGCAATCTCAAACAACCATGAACATCAGATATATGAAACAAGTCTACCAAAGTACAAAATGGATGCACCTCAGACAAAATAATTTGGATGTCTCATACCTTCAAATCTACATAAGTCCGGTGTTTTGCATTGTCGAAAGCTTGAATTTTGACATCTCGCCACCTGAAGGAATAAAGCCAGAATCCAAATGACTAGTGTAGAAAAGGAAGGGAAAATTGAGAGCAATAAGAGAAAGGTGGGCGACGCTACAACCACAAGAGGAACCTCCACTGAATTGGGATGCCAATTCCTCCTAAGTAATTCTCCTTAACTCAAACCATGAACTTCATATTTCTTATTTGGTAGTGAAAGGAATTGGCTAATAGCTGTTGCTACTGACCTTCCAGTACCAAGCTTTTCAACAGCCTGGACAAGCGCTTCCACTTCAGAGACAGAGAAGGGTCTCCTAATGCGGCGCTGGACCATTTGAGACAGTTTTGGTTTACGGACCGGAATCATAGGCAGTGCCTCAACACTCATAGATGGAATGGCAATCAGCGGACGGGCATCTTCTGCCATCTTCTCGAGGGATAAGGTGTCTGCAGTGGAATAGACAGAATCGTGATCAATCTCCAGACAGTTCCCTGTGGGGGTTAGAGGATATTCTGGGCTGACATCAGACTTTCCACCATTTGACGGAGGAACGACAACCGGAAACCTGAAGTAGTTAAAAAGATAAGAGGCATATCAGGAAGAATAAAACGATAGTTTATCTGTAATCGTTAAAGTTATCTATTGAATTTTTTCCATCTACAAGCAACAGAAAATGAATACACAAAGAAAAGAACCATTTCCAACAAGAGAACAACAACACACCCTATCAATCTAATAAGTAAGAAGAATCAGACTATCCAAACACACTCAAATTGCAAGATTTATAAATGAACTGGAACAATCAAATCTTCAAGAAAAATACCTAGTTAGTGGCTCAGCAGGATCACTAGGAAGAAGAAGACGTGGTTCTTCTCGAATAGTGAGCATTGGTAGAGATTGACTAGAATTGGGTTCCAAACTAAAACCCAGATCATCCAATTTATCTCCATGAGAAATTCCAGCTTGGACTAGTGTTTTATTGTCATCTCTAACCTTCTTCCCTTGGAGGAGGACACCTACGCGTAGTCCACCTCCAAGTATTGCGGTTACAGCCTCCATAACTGTCCTCTGCAACATAAAATTTGACTGTAAAATCTTGAATGTTCTAGCCACTGAAAGTACTCAATAGACCGTAAGAACTTAATAAGTTAGTTAGTATGAATAGAAAACAAACCAAGAATTTTTGAAAAGCAGGGTAGTCTGGTCTCTTCTAAAACCAAATGGCCATCGGATGTTAGTACAAGAATATCAACAAAAGAAAAGAAATAGGATGGGTGGTGAAAAGCCATTCAAAATGTCTTTTCTCAAGGATATGACTAACCTTCAACCAAGGGCAAGCACTCTCCTATAGACATGGTATTTAGAAGTTTGCATACATCCTCACAGTTCTGACACTAGATAACCACAAAATACAACTCTCTGCCCTTGGATAGCCCATTATTGAATAAGGGTCTCATAGGACAGATCACAACTCACAAACTAAAAAGAGGACGCTAAATCTCTTAGCTATTGATTGACGCTACTTATAAGCAATCTTTTTAACATATAACAACAAACACTAAAGGCTTTACCCTAAATTTCTGGGGTCACCTACATGAATCCTTTGCTCCCATTTAGCTTTTGTTATAGCAATCTAATCAGTTAAATTAACAACACCGTATCCTATTCAAATGTATCCATGTTTATCTAGGCCTAACCTCTAGGTGTCATTGCACCATTAAAGCAATACTCTGACCCCTCTAACTGACACACTTGTTAGTTTGTGTGAAACATGCCCAAACCATTTAATCATTTCTGTCCTCAATGGAAGCTATCTCTAACTTCTTATGGATGTACTCCTTTCTTATTATATCTTTTAATGTATTACCAACCATCCATCCAACGTTCTCATTTCATTGATCTGACTGTATAACATATAAAGAAAAAAGAAAATCAATAGTTCTTCTTTATATTCTCAACACATCCCTATCACTCTGTTACTAAAATAAACTGACCAATGAAGACTATGATATACCTTTAGTGATCCAACAGTTGAAGTTTCAGGAATTTCGATAAATAGTTCTGGCACTTTAAAAGACTTGATTGTAAGTTTCACTGCACAGAAAAGCTCCTGCTTCTTAGAATCTCCTCATGTTGAGATCAAATATAAAATAGAAACGTGTCCTAAAACAGTCTATAACGCGTGTTACAGAAAATACTATATACCATGGAAATCTTCCGATCCATATGATGTTAAGTGACCATTAATGGAAGACGCAGATACCTGTTGTCTGCAAAAAGGAGAGTTGAAAGGCTTAAGTCTAAGGCCATTCATGACAGCTGAGAAGGATGGAAAAGCATGAATAGCCTAGCAGAACATGTTCACGCAAAGCTGTAAAAGAATCTACCAACTTGATGTCCTTTCAAATCAATTCATTGAAGTACCTTCCATATTAATTCCTCCAGTAGAAGTTGATAGTGAGCATTGCTGGAAGATCTTTCTCTTCTTAAATGAACTCCTTTGAGTCCTTTGTCGTGTGTAACAAATCTTCCTGTTGTGGAAAGATGGCTTCATTTCTACATCTGATAGGAAAAGGGGAAGAACAAGCCTCTAGTTAACAAGGCACCATACATACACACACAAACAGTAGCCAATAATTAGAAGCAAACCATCATTGAAAGCAAGCTTGTGATATTTAAAATCATGTCACAAAAGACTGCATGATTTAAAATAGCATACCAGTGTTAGAAAGCTCCCTCTCTTTTGTCATTGTTGTAGCCACTTTCCAGAACCTGGTTGCTAACTGCTTTCTTATCCTACAATGTCCAATTCCTTGATGCCTCAAGGCCTTATTGGTTGTAATTCTGGGATTAACGCACCCAGAAGAGTTTTCGTCATCATCTCTATCTAAAAGAAGCTTCTCATCCCTACATTTGGGAGATAAACTATTATGAAGAATGTGATCACCGCAACGAAGCACCTTGACACTGCTGTCTGATCTTGCCAAAGCATGCGGTTTAGCATCCACATCCATTTTATCCTCCAAACTGCAAAGGTTTGAGGCATTTCGATCAACTAAATTTCCATCCCTGCTTTTACCTTCATGTAATTTATCAATATAAGGAAACTGTTCCTCTGTGCAAGTCTCTTTATTAGATGTGTCACATTTTAAATTAACACGAGTGGGTCCTGAAGATGCAGATTTCACAGCATGTGAACATTCCTTGGGAGTAGCCTGCAGTTGGAGAGAAGATCAGGACCCAAAGTATTCTCACTGCAGCTTCTAATATCACAAGCTTTATCTTTGACTGGCTTCTCATCATTAAATTGTTCCTTTTTAACAGCGTCCTTTCCAGTACGAGCATCTGGAATTCCAATAATTTTATTTGGTGTCAACGAACTTTCTCCCTCTAGTAACAACTTTCCTGCTACAGCTGCAAGCAAGTCGAAAGCGCACATCCGACTGTCCACCATTTTCTTCCTAACAGAACGTTTACCCTACAAACCAACTATTCAGAGTTGGAAAGAGTTCAAACAACCTAACAGCTAAAACCAAGCAAATGATGAGTTACAGTGGAATACATTATACCTTAGCTGACTTTGGGACTTGGGGCATTGGTGGAACCTGGTATCCATTGATTCCATAATCCAATCTCTTCTGCAACACCATATCTCAGTAACTCATGTCAACAAGAAACTCACCAATAATTAGGAACAGTGTGGCAGCTCTTCAAATGCTCCATCAATAAAATATGTACTTGAAAGAGAACGTATTTCAACAGAGAGTCTGTAATTGAGTAGAGTGAAAATTATTAACTGTACAATGGGTTTTACATTTGAAAGAATTTCACATCCAAGACAGAAACCACATAAACATTAATATCAGTCAACAAGTCCTCAATCTGACTGAACCAAATCATCCATAAAACTAAATCACCAGTAGTACTTAATAGAAAGACAATTCCAAATATGAGGGACGAAAAGGTCACACAATTGGAAAATCAATGCAACTAAATAAGAAGCCTCTTGTAGAATTCTACTAAATGAGAACCAATATCCAAATTTTCAATCTACACTTCAAACATTTCTATCCAATTTCATTAAAATGTGTCCATAATCCACAAAAAAGGGAGTGAATTCAATTAGTGTACCTAATTCACAAAAAGCACCACAGAATTTAACAAGCCAAATAAACAGAACAGATCACAATACTTGAAAAACCTTGCAAAACCCATCAGATCA
>JAVJIF010007180.1:0-242311 GCA_038442645.1 Agave tequilana
AAATTCTACTATAATGCGATTTCGCGAACATTGTATCGTCGATCGCATGACGGGATCCTGCTCCGATGCCTCTCATCAAAAGAAGCCCAAGGGATATTGAAAGAAGCCCACGATGGTACTTGTGGAGCTCATCAACCTGGCCCAAAGCTGGCAAACCGACTCAAAGGTTGGGTTACTACTGGCCCAAGATGGTTGCCGATGCTGTTGCCTATGCCAAAAGATGTCACGCCTGTCAAATACATGGCGATTTTCATCCATCAAGCACCAGGATACCTCCACTCTACGACCTCTACCTGGCCGTTCGAAATGTGGGGGATGGAACGTGATTGGTCCTATCAGCCACCATCATCAAAGGGACATCGGTTCATTCTAGCGATAACCGATTACTTCTCAAAGTGGGCCGAAGCTATCCCTTTGAAAGAGGTGAAATCTTCTAACGTGATCAAGTTCGTGAAACATCACGTTATTTACGGTTCGGTGTGCCTCGGCGGATTGTCCATGACAATGGACCCCAGTTCATCAGCCAGGCTTTTCAGAGATTCTGCGCCAAGTTCAGAATCCAGAGTGTGTCATCACGCATACTATCCACCCGCTAACGGCCTTGCAGAAGCTTTCAATAAGACTATTGGCAAGCTTCTCAAGAAATTCGTCTCGAAAAGTCAACGAGACTGGGACGATAAGTTGGGCGAATGCTTATGGGCCTATCGCACGACTGTGCGAACCCCAACTAAAGCCACGCCATTTTCCTTGGTGTACGGATGCGAAGCCGTCCTCCACTGGAAATCCAAATTCCATCTCTTCGCGTCGCCTTGACAGCGGAAATGACAACAGAGGAGAAGCATCGACAGCGACTCCAAGAATTGGAAGCCTTGGACGACAAGCGTCTGCAGGCCCAACAACAATCGAGCTTTACCAAGCTCGTATCACCAGAGCCTTCAACAAGAAAGTCAAATCCCGAACTTTCAAGAAAGGCGACCTCGTCTTAGCCGTCCGAAGGACCCATGTCATGACGCACAACGAAAGGAAAATTCCAACCCAAATGGGAAGGACCGTTTGTAGTAGAGTCAGTCTACTCAAATGGATCGTATCGCCTCATAACCTCAAATGGCGATACCTCATGATGCCAATCAATGGCAATTCCTGAAGAAATACTATCCCTAGATGGCATTCTTCCACCGATCAAGTTAAAAATACACCTCTGATCGGAAACATCCAACGCCTCCAACGGCTAAAGATAGAGGAAAATGTTGGCTTTTAAGTCCAACATAAGTCTTTCGACAACTCATCATGCTGAGGGTAATAGCATGGCTAGCCCAACTCAAACGGTAGTTGGTAAAGGCATGTCAACCCGTTGACAGCTGAGGATTTGCTAAAAAATCTAAGGGACACGTTCCCATTTGATCCGACGCCTCCGACGGCTAGGATAGAGGAAATGTGTTGCTTTTAAGCCCAACATAAGTCTTCGACAACTCATCATGCTGGGGTAATAGCATGGCTAGCCCAACTCAAACGGTAGTTTGGTAAAGGCATGTCAAACCCGTTGACAGCTGAGGATTTGCTAAAAATCCTAAGGGACACGTTCCCAATTTGATCCGACGCCTCCGACGGCTAAGGATAGAGGAAAATGTTGGCTTTTAGCCCAACATAAGTCTTCGACAACTCATCATGCTGAGGGTAATAGCATGGCTAGCCCAACTCAAACGGTAGTTGGTAAAGGCATGTCAAACCCGTTGACAGCTGAGGATTTGCTAAAAAAATCCTAAGGGACACGTTCCCATTTGATCCGACGCCTCCGACGCTAAGGATAAGGAAAATGTTGGCTTTTAAGTCCAACATAAGTCTTCGACAACTCATCATGCTGAGGGGAATAGCATGGCTAGCCCAACCCAACGGTAGTTGGTAAAGGCATCTCAAATCCGTTGATAGCTGAGGGTTTGCTAAAAATCCTAAGTGGACTTGATTCCACTCTTCCTCCAAAAATCCCTTACCAATTCTCATCCATAGAATGGTAGGACCACAAAAATGCAATCATTACCATGTTAACACTATACCTCTGGTAATGAATACTCTTTGTCGAGTATAAACCTTGCTTGTTAACTCTGCATAGAGTAACAAACTCTCAAATTTGCCAAGTTAAGACTATACCTCTGGCACTTCAAATTCCACTTGTCAATTCTCATCAATAGAATGACAGGTCCTCAAATTGCTCCTATCGCAAGCAAATTTTGTCAAGTTAATATCACACCTCTGACAAAACTACTGTTTAAAGTTAACATTACACCTCTAAGCGGTACCTCGAGTGCCTGTCAAGTTAATATCACACCTCTGACAGTCCCTTTCTTCAGACTTCCATATCGAAGCTGAAATGGACGATGCCAAGTTAACACTACACTTCCAGCATCCGAGTCATTGCTAAGTTCAACAATACACCTATGGCTATGACCTTTCCTCGACTTCCTTGTCCAAGCCGAGATGAACGATGCCAAGTTAACACTACACTTCTAGCATCCGAGTCATTGCTAAGTTCAACAATACACCTATGGCTATGACCTTTCCTCGACTTCTTTAAGCCGAGACGACTAATGCCAAGTTCAACATTACACCTCTAGCTTACTATCACTGTTAAGTTAAACATCACACCTATGACAGTGACACCCTCAGTTTTCCCAAATAAAACTGAGATGCTGATGAGTTAGGTTAATATCACACCTCTAACTCACGTCCTTGTCAAGTTAATATTACACTTCTGACAAGACTACTTCTAACCGTTAAGTTAATATCACACCTCTAGCGGTAAAAATCTTACTAGATTCCCCACGAGTCTAGTTTCATTTGATATTCTCCCCAACCGAGTATCAAATTCATTTGGGAGGCATTGTTGGTTAACATTACACCGATAAACAATGCTTCCATCAAAATCCCCAGCTGATCTTAAATCAAGTTAATCCCAAATCCTTGATAAAGTTCACCTTCTCTGGGGGTACACACTCTACTTATCACTTTCTTTTATAAAGTGGTGGGTCCACCAAAATCATTCTTTTGCTTCTAAAACAAAACATTCAAGACAACAGAAAGAGGCAAAAAAGAAAAGTGTCACTTTTATTGATATTCAAGCATATGAAAGTGGTACAAAACGCTCTCTTATACAATAAGATTGAGTGTTACAATTAAGGAGCACCCGAGAAGTCCTCTCATCAACATGGGCAATCATCCCTACGAACTGGCGACCTGTCAGCAGTCACAGGTAGGGTCCTTCGCAGTGCAAAAGTCAGACGGTGGTCGCACCACCACCACGCGTCCAAAGTGGTGCATCTTGGCAAGTGAACCTGAAACATGCGGCACTGCAAAAGAAAAGGACACTTGGTCAGATACTTTGCCAAAAATAAGGAAGACGCTAAGTGTTCATAATTCAAAACGCAGCCGAGACATTGGACGCAGGAGTTATCATCCGCGTCCAGACCTGCGAACTTGCACCAAAACGCAGAAGAGATACTGGACGCAAGAATTTTTCGAATCCGCGTCCAGACCTGCAAAGCTGCGTTCTGCAAACCAAGACTTATGAAAATTCTAAGTACTTGGACTCAAATGCCAGATTCTACAAATCGGCGGTTGAAGACACGGAACGCAAGGATCAAATCCGCGTTCTGCAAACCAAGACTTGTGGAATTTCAAAGTGCTTAGACTCAGACGCCAGCGCCTGATGGCACAAAACGCGGCACAGAACGCATGATCAAATCCGCGTTCTGCAAATCGCGTCCAGAGACCTTCACAATTAGAAATATTCTAAGTGAAGGACCCAGAGTGCAGAGTTCACCAGCGTCGGATCATCAGGCCCGCGCCCCGGTTATCATCTCAAGGACAGCGTCCGAGAATCAAACACGATATTGTGTTAAAGTCCTTAGGGTTCTATGAACATGTTTTAATGGCGGAACCACACCGAAGGTGCATTTTTACCTCGGAAAACACCCTCCTGCGCAGAGGAAGCATCTCTCTCAGCCTCGGCGACGGTCGCCCTTGAGGTCGATGCAGTCGGTTTGTCTTGGGAGCCATTGAAGATCAAGAATCCGAGCGAGGAGATGAATAGTTGAATAGAGAAGGAAGTTCTTTTTCTCAGAGAATGCGTTCGTTCGGAGAAGAAGATACATCTCTCCAACTGTTGCCTTTTATAGGCACGGAGATTCGCGAAGATACGCAGCGTTTGGCCCAATAAACGCTGCAGCGAATCGCTGCCTGACGCGTGGAGCCAAATCATTGTTTGAACAGGGAAGATCATGCGTCGCGACCCCGCCACAAGTCAGAAGTTGACACGTGGAGCAGTTCATTTAATGAACCGGGGGATCTGCGCGCCAAGAGGCGAAATCTCGCCGTTTCCCCAGGCCAGCTGGCGGCGTAATCATGACATGGCACAGGTGCGCGCCCCAAAATACGGGCTCTTCGGTGGACATGCCCCGTCAGCATCATCATAAATGCACCCAGAAAATCGCGTCTGCATTTCAAGAGATGCGTCTCTCCAAAGTCCGCGTCCCCTCAAACGGGCCAAACATCGCGTCTACCCCATGGAAGTCGCGTCTTTAAAGCAGTCTCTGCTTTTTCAAAAAGGAACCTGCGTCCAGTCTCCTGCTTCTGCAAAGTCAGTTCAACAGTACACTGACGCAAACAGACAACCAACACTCCCGGCCAAAAGCACACCCGTGACAGACTAAAAGCAATCGGGGAGGTCTAGACTGTGTATCTAGACACTCAACACGATCAACTCTGACGGCTTCAAAGAGTTCAACAGTACACTCACGAAGACCAATTCCAGATAAGATCAAGCCCGAAGCATCAACAGTCCAGTCATAAACGCGAACACGGCTAAGATCCAAAGTATTCCGAAATCCGTCCCATTCAACTGCGGAATATCAGAAACTTTGGAGGGGTTCTGTAGGCTGTCTAAAAATGACTAACAGACCAGCCATTAAAAAAGCAGAGTCTCAAGCTCTAGACGCGAGGAATCGATGCTCGCGTCTCAGCATTAAGACGCGTTGGCTCTACACCCGCGTCTCAACGTCCAGACGCGTCGGCCCGAAGCCCGCGTCTCAGCATCAAGGCGCGTCGGCCCGACGCCCGCGCCTCAGCGTCCAGACGTGAAGGCCCGAAGCTCGCGTCTCAGCATTAAGGCGCGTTGGCTCGACGCCCGCGTCTCAAACTTCAAGGCGCGTTTGGCTCAATGCCCACGTCTTAGTTGCAACTGCCCTGATTGCGGGGCCAGTCACCGCGCATGTAGCGGGTAGTGGCCCCTCATTCGGGAGCGTTTTCAGGAGGCACCTTCACCCCCTGAGACCCCTATAAATAGCCTTGTTTGCTATGAAGAGGGGATCGAAGTTTTGATAAGGGAGTTTTGGAGAGGGAGTTTGGAGAAGATCGAAGCTTTGGAAAGGTCGAGAATTAAGAAGGTCAAGGCATCATCAAGATCGATCGAATCCAGGCAAGAGGATCATCAAGAGGGAAGCACGACTTCAACAACAGACAGAGGGAGGAGACTCTTCAGCGAGCTTACTGAGTACTAGCCGCTCTTCGCCTACCTCCTCTTTGAGAGTTTTGGTAGACGGAGCTGAGTTACTCTTTCTACCGACCGAAGAGAAGACCCCGACGGTCCAGGACGGTCATCTGGTCAACGGAGAACAAGATTCACTCTCCATCGCCACACGAAGAACCCAGCCTTAAACAAAGGGAAGATTCAGACATCCTCCCTCCCTTGTAATGGAAAAGAGGGAAGAGTAGTTCTTTTGGTTGTAATCGTTTCGCTTGAATCAAGAAAATCTTTTACAGCTAAAAACCACTTTCTCCGACCACCAAATTTTCCGGCTCCTACAAGTGCCCTTGGAATCATCTCCGAAGGTGACGGTGCCACCTTCAACGTACCTTGATGGGGTTGTAAAGTTGTTGATATCCCATGTCATATGTCTTGAACAACCACTATCAAGGTACCACCGTTCCTTACGTCTTGAAGCCTTGGTGTGTACCTACATTAAATAATTTAGGACTAGATTTGGTACCCATATTTTCTTGGGTCCTAAAGTGTTAGTGTCATGAACCCACAAAGATTATTAGATCTATTTATTTGATCATAGCAAAATTTAGCTAAGTGGCCATTTCGACCACAATAAGTACATCTATAAACTCTTCCCATATTTAAATGCATAATGAGTGTGTGGCTTACTAGCATGTGACTTGTGTGCATGAGTAGTTTAACATGTGAAGTGTTGACATGGTGAGCATTTTTAGCATGGGTTGTTTTATCATTCTTAACATGTGGAGTGTGCTTCTTTGAAAACATTTCCTCTAATTTCTTAGTATTAAAAGCACTATCTTTTAAAACATTTTCAAAATCAATAATTCTAGTTTTTAACAAAGAAAATTCATTTTCATCAACTTTTGGAAATTTAGCTTTAAAGCAAACTTTATAAGTATCAAATTCTCTTTTAGTTGAAATAAGATTAGAAGAAATTCTTCCTTTTCTTTTGAAACAATTGCAAGTTGGTTTTTAAGCAACTCAATTTCCTTTTTCAATTTAGAGCATTCTACCTTTTTATCACCAAAGCTTTCAGAAAGTTCAACAAAAGCATGTTCTAGCATTTCTCTACTTATTTCATTTTCTTCATCAAGAGGTTGAGTGGTTACCTTGGGTGTGTTTGCCATGAAACACATATTTGCCGTGTCCACCTCATCTTCGGACTCGCTTTCCGAATCCAAGTGGCCTTGTATGCCTTCTTTTCAACCGGCCTCTTTGCTTTAAGGAAGAAGTCATCTTTTTCTTGAAATCGGGACAATCGGCCATGATATGTCCGGGTTTCTGACAATTGTAGCAAATGATTCTTTTCTCCTCCTTCCCTTCCCATTTCTTTCTATAGTTGAGTTTGTTCTTGCGGTACATCCTCTTCACATTTCTCACTAGGAGAGATAGCTCCTCATCCTCTTCTTCATCTTCATCATTGTCATCAATGGTAGAGGAAGACTTGAAAGCTATGAATTTCTTCTTTGAGGTACCGCTTCTTCTCTTGCCTTCTTTTCCATCTCATGAGTCTTAAGGTTTTCAATAAGACTTATGAGATCCATTTCATCTTTATCATTCAACTCCTTTAAGGTGATAGCCTTGATCTCCCATGATGAAGGAAGAGCTCGAATCACTTTGCGCACCTTTTGGTCGTTGCTTATATCATCACCTAGAGAAGAAAGAGCATTGGTAATCTTAGTAAACTTGGTAATCATAGAATCAATAGACTCATCTTCAAGCATTTTAAAACTTTCATATTGGGACCTCAAGAGATCTATTTTAGCTCTCTTTACTTGTGATGTCCCCTCGTGTGTGACCAATAAGTGTTGCCAAATCTCATAGGCGGATTGGCAATGTATAACCCGTGTAAGATCATCCTCATTCAAGGCGGTGAGAAGGAATTTTGAGCCTTAGAATTAGCCTCATATTCTTTGTAGGTAAAGTCGGACCAAGTGCTCTCCTCACTATCGGGTCTACTATAGGGTTTGGTCAAGGATTTAGCAACTAAACTACCTAGGGATTGTAGAAAGATAGTCATCCTAACCTTCCAAATGGGGAAATTGAGTCCATCAAATTTAGGAGGGGTCTTAATATTGTCGGCCATTTTTACTAGTGTATGAATGAAAGAATGCAAATAGTGATTAGCAAATTTTAGGATCTCTCTAAGGATGTGGAGCCAAAAACTAGAGTCCTAGCTCTGATACCAATTGAAATCACGTAGAGGGGGGTGAATAGGTGATAATGCTAATCAATGCACAATTAAAAATGTTATGATGTAACGATCACCCAAAATAAGACTAGAAGCCGAATACCCCGTGAAGGACTCTGAACTCCTTCCTCGTGATTCCTCTAGATAAGAGTTTGAGGTGCGTATTGCAATCTTATTGTATGAGTATTTGATCGACAATATGAATATGAAACAAGTGTATATAGCAATGAATATGTAGAGCAAGTACAATGTTGCAATGAATATGTAGAGCAAGTAAATGAAGCAATGAATATAAAGCAAGGAATTAAAGCAAGTAAACCAAAACGCAAACACCGAGAATTTTTCCGAAGTTCGAGCACCCAGCTCTACGTCCCCGCCTTCACCCAGAAGGATTTCTAATCACTATAACTTCACAAAGAGTTACAATCACACCGGAGTACCCAACTCCACAATCTCAAGTACAAGTATTCTCTTGGTGATCAAAAGATCACAAACTCTCTTTTGAAAAATCCTTTTCCCTTACAAACGCCCTGTAGAACAATGAGTAGGATTGAAGCTCTAGTATTGTAAGTGGAAAAAGGAAATGAATTTTGAGAGAGCTTTGAAACAAAAACTTCAGAAATGAGAGAGATTTTTCAGCACAAAAACCAAGAACAAAACTCTTTTGAAAGCATTTAAACTTTGAATATTTTTTGCAAATGATTGTAGTGAATCCCACAACCCTAATCACCCCTATTTATAGGATAGAGCTAGGGATTAAAGGGTAAACTATTACAATAGGTAATTAGGAAGTATTTGACCCAAAAACCAGCCCCTAACTCGTTTAGAGACAAAAAGGATGATTTAAAACGTGTTTTAAAAGTAGCCATTAAGGCTGAAACACAGCCTCGGTCGACGGCCGGTCGATCAGGTTTCAAAAATAGAGCCGTTGCAGGCTCACGGTCGACCGCAACAAACAGAGAGTCACTGACTTTCAGTCGGCCGAAGGTCGGTCGACCGGAAATGGGTTTCGATCGACCGGGAAACGTGCACACATGCACGCACCCAACGGTCAGAATCCCGGTCGACGAGTCGATCGACCGATCTGACCTGACATAGAGTCGGTCGACCGGCGGTCGACCGCCTCAGGTCAAAAACTGAAATTGAAAAGGATTTTGAGGAGATTTTGATGGTTTACAAAATAGTTTCGATCAGAACTATGTATAATACACAAAATTGAGTTTATAAGTAATAGACTATATTTAAAAATATTTTGTATATATATATATATAGGAGAAACTTTTAGAAAAGACATTTGCGCAAAAAACTTGTGTGTAGGAGTTTTGAGCTTCAAACCTATTCACTATTCTTTAACAAAACTATAAAACTAAAAACAAATCTAATGAAGTCTCTGAGCCATAATGAAGTCTTGAGCCATGCAATGTCATGCTAGAGCCTTCTCTTCTATGGACATTTCCTCTTGTGCCATTTGCCTTATTTACTCCATGAACCTAGAAAACCTTGCAATAGCTAAGCAATGGCCTTCATAAAAGGTACTAACCTGAAACTCATCTTAAACAAACTTATTAGTACCATATAGCTTCTATGTGTTTTGTTATCATCGAAACTTTAAACAAATGGAGAGTGTAACCTTTTGGGCCAACATGGTGGTATAACTTCTTTACCACTGCATCATAGTAGAACCGAGTAGATCTTCATCGAACAGACACCGCTTTCTTGGGGTCGTCGAGCAATATGCCATGCAAGGTATAGTTGATGATCGGGAATCGCCAGTCCCTTGGTTCAAAGTTTGTCGAGGTTGTATGAACTTCGCTAACCTCTAAACCATACTTCAAACAAAAGAGATGACGAGTAGTCACCGTAAGGCGGTAAGTAGTATCAACGGGTAATGCCAATGTAGCTGCTAGTGCAGCTAGAGCATCTGCCTTTGTATTCTGAAGGTGAGATACATGACTGATATAGAAGTCATTAAACGTATTAGCCAATTGAATGTCTGCATGGTGATAATGTTCCAGGTCTTCATTACGGATCTCGTATTCACCCTTGATTTGGTTGATGATTAATTTGAAATCACCATAAGCTTCAAGGTACCGTATCCCTATTTGTTGAGCGAGCTGGAGGCCAATGAGGAAGGCATTGTACTCAGCTACGTTGTTGGAGCAAGGTTCTATCAGTGAGAATGCACGAGGAAGGACATGATTCTTAGGTGAGACAAATATCAGCCCCACTCCGCAATAATCTTGGTCTTTGAGCTGGTTCTTGATGCAACATCAAAGAACAATTGCCAGACATTATCGCTTGAGGTCATATTGGCTTCACTAACTTCATCCGAGATACCTTCATGTAGCCTTGAAGTCTCCAGCATTGGATGAGCTATTAAGAAGTCTGTGAGGGCTTGGCCCTTGACGCTTTCTGGGGTACGAAGGTCATGTGATATTGGGACAGCGGTATGGCCCAATTAACCAATATGAAGTTAAGAGAACATGGCTTTATCATAAGAATTTGTAGAGAATTGACTCTTAAAATGACATAAATGGTCTGCCCGACTAAGCAGTGTCGTGTCTTCTAGATGGCAAAGACGAGAGGAAGGCACTCCTTTTCGACTAGGTTGTAGCGACTTTCAGACCCAATCAAGGTTCTGCTGAGATAATAGATGGCTTGGCACCTTCATCATTCTTTTTCGAGCAGAGCAGCTAAAGAATGGTTCATAACTCTTACATAGAATAAGAATGATTTTTGAAATAGGAGATGCCATGGATCGGAGGCTTAGTGAGGCATTCCTTGATATTCTTAAAAGCTTTTGACAAGTGTCATTCTAGACAAAAGATACGCTTTTTTTTTTAGCCGTGTAAACGGTTGACAGCGACCTGACAGATTTACAATGAATCTTCGGATGTAGGCCAGTCTGCTTTGTAAGCCCCTGAGTTCTTTGAGATTCTTTGGAGGCTGCATATCTTGGATGGCTTTGATCTTGTCGGGGTCAAGATGAATTTCTTTGGATATGACAATGAATGCAAGGAACTTGTCACTTGAAACTCCCAAGAAAGACTTTGTCGGGTTTATTTTCAGCTGGTGAGCCTCCTGAGCTCGAATATCGTCCTCAGGTCATGGAGATGATTGTTCTTGTCACGACTTTTGATTGTAATATCGTCGACATAACACTCCACTATCTTTCGTCGGTAATAACAAAAGATTGTGCTCATTGCACATTGATAGGTTGCACCCACGTTTTTTAAGCCGAATGACATTACTATATAGCAAAACACACCTAACGGTGTTCGGAATGATGTATGCTTTTCATCGTCCGGGTACATCTTGATTTGATTGTACCCTGAAAAGTTATCCATAAAAGACATCCTTTCGAAACAACATATGTTGTCAATCATGACATCAGTGAGGGTAACAGAAATTCATCTTTAGGACATGCTATATTAAGATCGCGAAAGTCGATACAGACTCGGACCTTTTCATTCTTTTTAAGGATGGACACAATATTTGCGACCCAGTATGGGTGTTGTTCCTCTCGAATGAAGCCACATTTGATGAGTTTTTGAACTTCAGCTTTGATTGTCTTCATGACGTCAGGTCGGAACCTTCATTGTTGTTGTTTGACCGGCTTAGCATCCTGTTTGATGTTGAGATGATGCATGATCACCTGAGAATCGAGACCAAACATGTCTTCCTAGCTCCAAGCAAAGACGTCTATATATTCTTTTACAAGAGAATAAGGTCTTGCTTCTCTATCAGCGATAAACTTTTGCTTATAGAGATGAGCTTCTGGTGCGTTTGATCACCCATATCGATTTGGATTACTTTATCCATAGTAGGAGGATTGCATTGTTCAAAACGCTTCTCCCAAGTTATTGAGCCTATGGATTAGTGTCGAACGGCTCGATGTCCTTTCTCATTCCACCTGACTGGTTGATTCATGTTGGCGAAGAGTTTCTTGAAAACAACCCCCACACTTATGTCAGATTCCCAATCTAATGAGTTTGAGGAATGTGATGATAGAGACTTTTCAGATTTCGAATCAGATTGAACAGATGGGGTAACGTACCCCACCCCTACGAGTTTAATCATAATAGTTGTTAGGCTTTCCTTTCGGTACAAAAGGTTGCAAAGGGATGTGCCGTCCGTTTCTGAAATTCAAGTCTTCGACACGACGTAAGTTATATCACATTTCTTTCATCATACGGTGTGCCGACCGTGCATAGTAAAAGAATTATGGAGGCTCCAAGTCTTCGTCTAAATCGTTGGATGTAGCAGTTCAATATTGGCCTTTGTCAAATATGATTGCGATTGGTCCTTCTTAGAAGGTGGAACTATAAACATAGATCCATCATTCTCCTCTATGCGCATGCATGCTGTTGACATTGGCAGAGGCATGTGTAGAGGACTCATGCAAACATGACTATTTACATCATCACAACACAAAGAATAAACAAAATTGATATTTTCATTAAGGACCCATTTGTCACCATTGTCGATGAAATTATTACAGTCAGGATCATTAAGATATGTTATAATTGATTCTTCATCAAAAAAAATCTCTGGATCATCTTCTAATTCTGAGTCTGCTTCGTTGCCACTATCGATGTCGTCTGGCAACGATTTTTTCACCACTTTACCATTCTATTTATAAAGTAGAGAATCAGGGAGACACAACCCCTATGGATGAAAAAGATTGTCCATAGTTGTAGGGTATTGCTACCCTGGAGCGAGTACCTTAGAAGGCACCCTTTTGTTCTACCAGAACTTGACTTAAGCCGGGGCTATAATCAGAGTGCGAGGAGCTAGCTAGAGGAGTAAAAGCCCCTCGTCTCTTTATCAGGACCGAAATAGATCCCTCCCCCTGCTTATTATTCTAACAAAGGCTGCTGTAAGATAGACCACCTTTGTTGCCTTATTTTTCCGGGACTTGGGCTTCTCAGATGTTTAGACTGACAACCGGTTGAACACCGATTGCTGGCTTGGAGGAGAAGTTGTGGGAATTATCCCCAAACAACAATGGACTGAGTGGACCGCCGCAAGTTGACCCCCTGCTTGTCCACACTGAGATGACAAGATGTGAACAGGTTTCTCAGAGCGAAGTTTTCGTTTATTACTCAGATAGTCTCTTAAGTCTATGTTAACTGGACCCACCGATCCAACATAAAGATTCGATGAGACTGGAAGCTAGCCCCCTTGGACTGCGAAGTCTTAGGCTTAACCTTGAAGGCTTTCCTTTTGGTTGTAGGCGAAGCTAGGATAGCTTCGCCTGAGAGTAGCTTCACAAGGCGAAGCACTGTTTTAGCTCTATCTTTGATGGTGAGCTTAGCTCTGCTGCACAGAGCTCTTTCTTTGAGCGAAGGCTGAAATAGCCTCGCTGTTAGCACTTAGTGGTGCTTTATCTTTAGCCTCGCAGTTAAGATCCTTAACACTTAGTGCTTTAGTTATAGCCTCGCGGCTAAGATCATTAGCACTTGGTGCTGACAGTGGGAGCGACACTAAATCAGCAACGCTATTAGCACACTAAATCAGCAACGCTATTAGCACACAGAGGTGCTTTGGCCTTAGCCTTGCATGATAGGCGAGGCTGAACTCTGCAAAGAGTTGAATTAGCCTTACATGCGTGACTAAGAGCTGCTTTAGCACTACTCAATAGTGTTGATGATGTAAGTGGGGCTGCAAGAGCCTCGCTGTTAGCACAAAGTGCTTTAGCCTGAGCCTCGCGGGACAGGCGAGGCTTAGCTCTATGGAGAGCTGAAATAGTCTTGCAGTCAGAGATTATTTTAGCTTCACAGGAAGCTGAATTAAAAGATCTATCTCTAACCTCGCGAATTTTGCAACCCACATAGCCTTAGCAGAGGTTGTATTAGGTTCACAAGGAACCTTTGTAGCCTCGCGCGCATCGTTAACACGTTGGCACGAGGCTAGGTTAATCTCTGTTGAGACTGTGTTAGACTCAAACAGAGTCTGTTTAGCCTCACATGAGGCTGTGATAGGTTCATAGAGAACCTTACTTGTCTCAACAGAAAATTGCTTCCAAGAGGTAGCCAGAGGGGCTGTAACTACGCTAACCTTCCTGTGTTTGCACACATGTAGGGAATTTGTTCTACCCCAAAGAAAAGTTGTTAAAACCTCCCTTGGTCAAAGATAATGACCAGGATCACTGCAGTAAACCCAACATCGCATTGCGGCACTTGATTCTCAGCAGTGGAGAAACAATTCCCCAACAGAGTCGCCATCTTATTTTACATTGAAAATCGAAGAGGGAAAACTTACAAAAGTGTGTAGAAAATTACAAGTAAAAAGAAAATTACAAGTATTCTTTACTGAGACTTCTGGGCAAGTGTGCCGGTAGAAGTCTGGTCAGCGCACGAGCACTTTGTTCCGTTGACGATGCGATCGATTGAGTTTTAAGAAATTCCTTCTTGCCTGGTTTCAGAGATTCCTTGAGAGAGGAAGACTAGGGTATTAGCACTCTGAATTTATCCTTGTAGGGTTAGAGAAGTGATTTTTTGAATTTCTTGGAAGTGAGAGAGTTGGCTCTGCCGATGCCTTGACCTTTGTCTCTTGATCCTTGTGCGTGCTCTTTTTTTAGCCTTGGTCCCTCCCTAGCTCATCCAGAAGTGAGCTATTTATAGGCTCTCAGGGGTGTAACTTCTCCTAAAATTCAGCAATACTGATAACAGCCTGTTAGCCTCGCGTCAAAAGGCTATTTTGAGCTTCGCGCGAGACTTTAAAGCTTCATACGAAGCTAAATATAGGCCTCGCGTGAAGCTAGACAGGCTCGCACAAGCCTATTTAACGGTCGCTTAGCCTGACTATCTCCATTTAATATGGGACAAAGCGGGCGGGTGTAACTGCCCACTTAAAGTGACATTAACCCCACTAAGTTAGTGGGGTTATCCCAATAATGACTTGGTCAAATGTTGACCTGGAAAACCCTCCAGCAGGGGGTGCATAAAGCTTCGAGCGAAGCTATTACAAAGCTTCAGGCGAAGTTAGAATTAGTTTTAGGCAAAACTGGGATTAGCTTCAGGCGAAGCTGGGAGTTAGCTCTCTGTGGAGCTATGAAGAGCTTCATATGAAGCTATCAAGAAAGCTTCAGGCGAAGCTAGAATTAACTTCAGGCGAAGCTGAAATTAGCTTCTGGCGAAGCTGGAATTTGCTTCAGACGAATCTGCAAAGTTAGCTTTCTGTGGAGCTGTGAAGAGCCTCATGCAAAGCTATCAAGAAAACTTCAAGCGAAGTTAGAATTAGCTTCAGACAAAGTTACAAGTTAGCTCGTCGTGGAGCTTTTTGAAGAGCTTCATGTGAAGCTTATAAGAAAGCTTCAGGCGAAGCTAGAATTTTAGCTTTTAATCATGGTTGTAAAGCTTCAAGCAAAGCTCTCCCCATAGGTTCATGCGAGGCTAAGTGTTGAACTGACTTAGCCTCATAGGCCTGCTTAGGCCTCTTCAAAGGCAATACTCAGCTTACTGTCTACTTTACTGGATCAGTAAGGTTCAAGTCATTTCTTTGTCCCTTGAGGATGGGAAAAACCTGGTCATCAGCTTGTCTGCGACTCGTTTTTTGTAAATGTCGACAAGTTTAGACATTGTTTGGACCGGTTGAAGTGTTGTCTGAGAAATTTGTCTTTTAAGAGTGTCAACAATCGCTTGGTATTTTAATCAATCTCCTCTAGTATTCCATACCACTGGCAGTTCATACTGGAACTCGTACTTCAGCCAAACATATCCGAACATGGCATATGGGTACCATTATTCGAACGAGAGAGTGACCAAATAACAAGTGTTTCTGATGTCATTGTGATTTATATTGTTTTATTATGTTAATTGAAAAATCACTGGTTAAGGAGCTCTAATCGGGAGAGTGTACCCCATGCATACCTGGAATCATGATTTTAAACAGACCCCTGGTTGCTGAGACAAGGGCCGGCCCGTTAAGGCTGAACAAGTAACAAGAAACGGGAGTTCAATGAGCTATAACAAATGGTAGCCAGCACTACCCCGTCCCTTGCAGTGGAACTATAATGGATCCAGACATCCACCTGATAAGATCTAGTCAACCATCCAGCTTTCCCCAATCCCTGGGTTATATTTATTATATTAAAACTACACAGTATATCAAGAACAAGAACAGTGTATGGTACTTGTAATACGATAATAGAACATGAGCTCTGTTGATAGCATGAAACAAGATAACGGGAAATGAGAAACAGGAGGTGTGAAATTCTAGAGGTGGCCCCAAATCTACATAGCACTTAGTTCCATACATAGCATATCAACAGCTCGCATGTCCAGTAACAGGAATATCAATATCAGTAACGGGAAACAATCATATAACGAGAATACAAGAATATCCATGTAATATTAATCCATGTAATAGGAGCAGTGATCCATGCAACAGGAATACAGAGACAATCAACGCATATATACTGGTAAATCTATGTAACAGTGATATAAGAACATGAATTAACTATATACAGAGTATCCATGTAGCGTTGATACAAATATATGAAATGACGGTATCCAGTGAAGTAGTGTATCTATGTATCAGTGGTACATGAATATGAAATAATAGTATCATGTGTAACTGTATCTTATAACGGTGATACATGTACATGAACAATAGTGTTTAGTATAACAAAATATTTGTGTAACAAGTGTGCATGAGCATGCAAATAAATGTAATTCATGTAAAGTGATATCAAAATATATAAAAAATAGTATCCAGTGTGAGTCAGGTCATATCACTAAGATAATCGTGTGTCAGATATCTATATTTATAATAACGATTACAATATTATTAATATGATCAATATCACAAAATTATTATATATAATTATCTATTTTAACTATCAATTTATTAATTAATTTACTTATTAAAATTATTAACTTACTAATCTTGATATTTAGATAATTCATCCATATTTTATAATAACTCAAGAAACAAAATAAGTTATTATTTTATCTATTATGTTTAAAGAATAATCATGCATATTCTAATTACAGTGATTTTTTGATAATTATAATTAATTAAATAATATTTACAGTGACATACAGATAAAGCAATCAATCAATTTTATTAAACACGATAAAATATAATGTATAAAAAAATACTCACATAGTTAGTACAGAGATGTAGCTCACTTTCTACGATCGCAATGGCTCTAAAATCATTCAGATCGGACCCTGATGCTCAAGAAATCACCCGAAAACTAAAATCATAACAAATGGGTTAAAATGTAATTTATAATGTTAAAAATGCAGTAAATATTGTTTACTAGGGTTTTATGTAAAAATTACCTTTTGGGCTTAAAAGCGGGTTTGGGCTCCTAACGGATTGGGTTTAGATCCAATAACCCAACCCAATTAACTTAAGTGGTTATGGGTTATTGGGTGAGGGTTAATGGGTCATGTTAACGGGTCTGGATAATAAGATTTTGGATCCAATATGAGGAGAGAGAGAGAGAGAGAACAATTAAGAGATTGAGGGAGCAGGGGAAGCAGTAGGCAGCCAGGCGGTTGGCCTGGCCAGCCTGCCTCGACGGCAGCGCAGTCACGCCGGCGGTCAAGGCCGATCGGGCGGTGGTTCCGACCGGTCGGCCGGCGGCTGTGGGTAAAAGAAAGTGGGGCTAACAAAAAGAGAGAGGAAGTGAGAAGAAGAAGAAGAGGAAGATGAAGAAGATGGGATGGCGCGGTGGCGGGTCTGGGCTGACGACGCAGCCAGGAGCAGAGGTCTGCCACCGCCGACGGCCTACAGGTGGAGTAAAGGGGGAGAGAGAAAGGAGAAGAAAATAGAAAGTAAGAGAGAGAAAGATGGAAAGAGAGTGAGGTGGAGAATAGAGAGTATAGAGAAGGAGGTGATCGACGGCCAGCGATTGGGGTAGTTGCCAATGGCTGGCGACGGTCGTCTTGGTCACCGGTGATGGGTAGGTGGAGAGAGTGATGAGAGATAGAGAGGGGTATGAGAGTTAAAAGGAGACATGAGAGTTAGAAAAAGTATAAGAGAGAGAGAGTTAATGAGAGAAAGAGGGGAATTTTGTGGGAGAGAGAAATAGCGGTGGAGTAAGTCAATGCAAAGGCGGTTGGATTAAGTCGGTGGGGGAAAATTCCAGAGAAGGGGAGAAAGAAAAAGAAATAATAGTTAAAATATTGTTTAAGTAATATTATTTAAATCAGTCAAAATTCGACTAGTTCCGAACGGTTCCAAAAAAAATTCTGTAAAATAAAAAAATTATACTGAGGAGTAATGTGAAATCAGATTCTAGAATTCAATCTGGTTTACAAATTAAAAATCCTGGAAGTGATCTGTGATATCGGTCGATACCGGTTCGGCCCGATTTTTGATTAATTCAGAAAAATCTCCAAAATGCATTAAAGTAGAAAATATGACTTTAAAGAATAATTTGAAAACATATTCTATAAATTCAACTCCAATTCTGAATTAAAAATTATAGAGTCCATTATCGGTATCAGTGAACACTGAATTCGGATATTTTTCAAGATAATCCAGAAAAAATCTAGAAATTTCTAAAACATCTAAAATTTTAGAAAATAATATCTGAAACTGATACTGATTCTATCTGACTATCAAGAAAGTCAAATCAAATACATACACCGTATCAGGTACTGATATGGTGACACGTACATGTAGGACTGGGGGTTACACCTGAGCCCAGCCCGTAACTTGTACTTGAGCCCCAGCTTTGGCCCAAGACTCAGACCTGAATCTCAGCCCGAGGCTAGAGCCTGACCCATTTCCTCTTTCCTAATCTTTTTCCTTTTTCCTTTTCTTTTTCTTTTTCCTTCTTTTTCTTTTCTTTTCCCGTTCTTTCTTCTTTCTTTTTCTTTCTTTTTCTTTCTTCTTTTTCCTTTCCTTTCTTTTTCTTTTCTTTTTCCTTCCGCACTCTTCTCCTTCCTACTTCTCTCTTCTCCTCTATTCTACACTGTTCTCTCCCACTTTCTCCTTCTCTCTTTCTCCTCTTCCTTTCTCTCCTCACCCCTGACCTCCCCCTCTCCCTCTCCTCCTCCCCCTCTCCTCCTCCTTGCTAGCCAAGCTTCCCTCGGCAATGACCACCTTCTCCCTCTCCTCCTCCTCTGGCCACCAACATTCGCACCATCTCCACCATATCACTACCACCTCCACCACCGACCACCACCAACATCACCACCACCCCCGTGGCCGCGCTCTCCCCCGGTCATCCCCGTGGTCGTGCCATCCTTGGCTGCCCCCTCTTTCTCTCTCTCTTTTTCTCTCTCTCATTTCATCTCTCTTCTCCTCATGCTTCGCGTATTAACTCCACCGAATTCATATTATTCTCATTTCGCCTCCGAGCAACCCTAGGTGAGTACTGCACTTTTACTACTGGATTACTTTTTGATTGAGTGACCCTAGTGGTCTTTCGCCTCCGGGCTTTTCTTTAGCCTTCGGGATTCACTTCAGCCTTCAGGCGTAACCTTCGGGTTTTACTGGCTCTTCCTGGCAGACGAACTTAGCGCTCAGTGTTTTACCACTAGCTTCGCCCGAATGTAACTTCGCCACGTGCATTAGCAAAGCGTTCATACACTTGCTTCGCTACATGCGTCTAGCTTCATCGCGAATGTAGCTTCGCCACATGCATCAGCAAAGCGTTCATACGCTTGCTTCTCGCATGCCTTAGTAAGCGTTCACACGCTAGCTTCACCGCGAGTGTTAGCCTCATCGAGCGCGTTAGCATCTAGTGCTGCACACTAGTTTCGCTACAGCTTTACTTAGCCCCACCTATCTATTTAATAGTTTATTTAATTATTATTATTATGGTTGTGAAGAGTTTGAAATAGTTTTGTACTATTTTGGCATGATTTACTTGTGTTGTACTTCACCCGGTACCATTACACCTGTCCTGTTAATTACTAGACTCATGATTATCACATTTATGGGGACTTGACACCTGCTATCATCTTATACACCCAGAGATCATGTACTCCTGTATCAAGCATGTTCCTCCTGTGATAATATTCATGTTAATCCCTGTAAATCGATCATCATGGATGTAATCTATAATAATTGGACAACTTACACCGGAATAGAAAAAACTAATAGAATCAATATGTGTACATGTTTATAATGGTTAAATATTGTGGAACTAAAACTTTGATTTTACCTGAGGGCCACCAGGTGTTCCGGTGGGGTGTACTGGCACCCTACTCCAAATTTCATTCATGTTCAAGGCATACAAATAAAACCCTTACTGCTTAGCAGCAGGTTCTAGCTCAGTACCAGATGTTCTTGAGCCCGTTGTCTTGGGTATGCACATGACCCACTATAAACATGGTTCGTTGATCTTCATCAGTTTTCAATAACCAATCTCATCTTACTCATATGTGGATGTATGTGTACTGGGATGCTGGAACACATACCTAGACATACGAGTTAGATGAGTAATAATAATATTATTATAATAAGCTGATTGCATATTAATGGATTTAATGCTGACTTCATATTACTCTACCTTGTTGTGGTTATTCTATTCTTACATGACTTGAATACACGACATATTACCCAGTACATGATGTATTTAGTAACATAACAATGATAATATTAGGAGCGTGTGTTATTTGTTCACTCTCTCGTTCGGATAATGGTACCCGTATGTCATGTTCGGATGAGTTCTGCTAGAATACGGGCTCCAGTATGGACTGCCAGTGGTATGAGATACTAGAAGAAAATGATCAAAATAACATGCGATACTGATTGTTATTATTGTATAATTAAATTTCATTACTCGCCACCTGTGTGATATCACTTCTATGCCACTATACTAATTTTCTGATTTACTTGTTTATTGGATTGTACTTGCATGACTGAACCACGTCACTATGTTCCTGTACACGTGTGATTACTTGTGTGCACCACCTTGCTTCATTTTATATACTCGTTAGGTTGCTTTATAACAACCCTGGACCTGCAGTCCAGATCGCGGAGTTTGACCGAAGTGGACCCTTCCACAGAAGATCATGCTTTTTTTGAGGAGCAAGCTGATCACCAGTAGATCTTTCCCGACTTGCCATCTCTTGACCGGCTCGCGAGATTCCCTTTTTGCAGATCGTAAGCATCTTTCAGTCTTTTTATAGACTTTGTGAATCATACTTTTGCGCCTCCTGATGATGTAATACTCTTGTAATATTATGTCACACTCTGTGAACCATGTGCTTGTACTTTTCTGTTGGAATGCATATTACCACATACTTTTACACTCTAACTTCTGTATTGTATTGATGCTTAGCGTACATACGTGAGGGTATTTTCGCCCAGGGCATGTACGTCACAGTAGCGTCCTCGTACTCATTAGGGCGGGACGTTACAGGAGATTTTGAATTTCAAAATTCAAATTCGAATTCGGGCACTGTTTCGATCGTTGAGGGCAAGACGGCTTGCGACGAGGTTGGTTGCGGGTTGCTTTTTGACGCGGATCCAACCCACTTTGCTAGTGTTGGGCTAAGGGAGATTGGGCCCGATTGAGATTGAAGCTGCACAGAAAAACAATAGTTTAGAAATGATAATGGAATAGTGCTAAGGTTCCTCAATACTACTGCTATAGTTAGTGGCTGTGCAGATCATGATCCAAAAGGAGGGACAGTGATGGAAGCATCCAGTAAGTCTTACTTTATAAGTTACTAGAACCGATTAAATAGTTTTTTCTTTGTTTTAGAAAAAAAAAAAGTGTTAATAATAGAAGAGGAGAAGAAGAAATAGTGATGTGTTGGTGTTTTGAAGTGTAACTAAACTATGGTAAAAAGAAGGAAGAATAAAGAAAGAAGAAGTGTGTTTCTAACCTTAGAAATAAAGAAAGAAAGAGCTAAAAAAAATACTTACTTACCTCTTCAACGCTTGCTTACCTTGGATCCGTTGCAACGATTTACCTTGACTTGAAGGCGATCGCAGCATGGCATATAGGATCTTTCGTACTTCAAATCGGTCTAACTAAATAAAAATGCAAGCAGAAAGAAATCCTAAACTATTACACAATCAGAAGTAAATATCCATCACCATAAGCCATCAATGACACTTACAAGAGCAAGGCAGATTCGAGGCTATAGGATTCATTTGGATTTACAAGTTATCGCAGAGGCAAGTAACGCAAAAAGAAGAAGAATAAACAAAATGTAACTTTGATTGAAATAGAGTAAAAATTAAAAAAAAAAAGGAGGAAACTTACACTGGTATCACTCTCAATAAAACCTTCTTCTCTTTCTCTCATGAAAATTCTCTCTGATCTCAGTTACATAAAGAAAAATGAAAAATTACATTAAAAGAAAAAAGAAAAATCTAAGTTAAACCTAAACAAAAAGTCTAATCTAACTCTCCGTTGAGTGGTTCCCTTCTGCCTTCAGAGATGCAGGTATTTATAGGAGAATATGGATAAGGGAGAGCGTAAGAAGATAGGGGGAGTAAATGCTCCCCTTACTGCAACAAAGCCGCGTAAATGCGACTTTTGCCACGTTTGCGCGGCCAAGATCTGGCCTCTGGGCCATATCTTGGGTGCCATGATTCGTTAATCTTCAATACGCTTTTATCTTCAATTAGATTCTCAGTTTTGAGCTATAGATTTGGCGATATCTCCTTTGATCTTCAGCTTAACCAATTGGGTCTTCAAATATCCATTTTTAAGTCATTTTTAACTAGGATTATCTTCTCTAATATACTCTGTCTTCAGATAGAATTGCTTTCAAACATCTAAATTTGAGTAGATCTTCATTGATTTGCTTGAGCTAAAATTCTATCTTTAAGTCTCTGGATTTAATTAGATAAACCGGTCCATTTCTCTTTTTTCTTCATTAATTATCATGCACACGATTAGACATTAAAATAAATTAATAGCAGAGTTTTATTACAAAATAAATGAGGAAAAGTGACATTAAATATGCAATGCATGTGTACAATCATACCCTCACACCTATTTTTAGCTCGTTCTCGAGCAAAATAAATAAAAAGCAAAATAGAGATAACTTAATTTAACTTACTTTCGTATGAATCACGATTGCACTTAGCACGTGTAATAAGCCGTTAAACCTCTAAGTTACTCCTAGAGGATGAGTTTGTCTCGTGAGGATTTTCAGTGAATTACACCCGCAAAATCCATAAAAAGCGAAACAAAGTGTTAGTATTTTGAATATGCATTTTGATAAAGGGAAAACATATTTGAAGTACTCTTTGCAAAAATTCAAGTAATCTATAAGGTATAGGAAAAGCAAACTTTTCATTCTTAAAATTAGTTTCTATTCAAAAATGTGTTATCAATCAAGGTAAGGAATCAAAAATATATTTCTCATCTAGTCTATTATTTTACCCTAAGGCATATGCTCCTTTGTGACCGTAAATATTTGACTCGGGATTCTTCAACTCTATCTCTTATGTCTTATTTTTACATATTTTTGGTGGTAATATCCCTTAGTTCTTTTAGGCCTTCTAATCTGTCCATGTAACGAGCCTTAGGTCGGTGACTCCTAAACCGGACGGTCTTAGGACATCAGGTGAGAATCCCCAAGGATTTTAAGGATTCGAGTAAACCAGGCCACAAAACTAAGAGTTTTTATTTGTAATATGAACCACTTTTAGGCGTGAATACTTATGCTTTATGAGGCACAAATATCCAACGTAATCAGAGAATTTTTAATATATATTTTCTCTTTTTTTTATAAGTCATAAGAATCTTTGTTTTTGAACCCTAAATGTGTAAGTGTATAAAGTATGCATATATCATTAAGGTAAAAATCAACACTAAATTACTTTTTCAATTTTTTTCCTAACCCTGGATATCAAACAAATAATCTTATTTTGACCAAATATAATAAATAGTAGTTATGATTCTCATTCCTTAAAATTAACTGAATTTCGTACAAAAAATTGGTCAAAATATTGTTTCTCTTTTCAAAAAGTTTAAAAAAGATTTTTTTTATATATAGAAAGGAAAAGAAACCTAACCTATGTTAGAACCCTCATCCACACCTATCTCGTACATTGTCCTCAATGTATGAATGAATGCATATATGCATGAAAAAGAAAAAAAGGAAGGAAAAATGTTACCTCAAAGTGGTGGTTGGATTGGGTCAAGCGTTGCTACCCAATCTAAATAATGTGGAGTTTCAAGAAAGCCACCTTTAATGACCTCTATTCTATTTACATGTTTACAACCCCTAGACTGAATAAGATCATGCAAGATCCTAACATTATAATCATCCCAGTTATATAACCAATCTTGGAATATCATCACGGAATCATTTTGTTCAATACCTAGGTCCAACAAAAGAATGTGACTTGGTAGAATGATTGACTTGGGCTCAAGAGTGAAATATTCGGGAACTAATACTGACTCGAAAATATGACTTAAATCAAGTTTAGGTTCAAGAGTCGATTTTGGTTCAAGAGTTGGTTTCAAATCAAAGAATTGAAATTCACATTCTTTTTCCAACAATGAAATGTGGCCATCAAAAATTAATGGTTCAATTTCAAGCTCTATGGGTATATGAATCAGTGTTGGCTTGGGAAATGGGTTCAAATCAGTTAAGGACACCGGAATCAATGTAGATTCGAAAACTGAAACTAAATCACATAGTTGTGTGTCAGGTTCCCATTTACAATCAAGTTCAATTTTCTTGAAGTGAAAACTTGCTAATTCGCCAAAGATTTGGGATTGATCAAGTTTAAGTTGGTGTGAGGAAATTGAATAAAGTCTCCAAGACACCATGATTCTTGGTTTCTATCAATATGGCTAGGGGAATCGGGAATGGTCAAATTTTAGGTTGGAAGAGTTTTCTCATTCCTATCATTTATTATGTTGACCAAATGACCTATTTGTGCTTCTAACCTATTGAAGGAATTATTTTGGGACTGTATATAATCATTTTGTGTTGAATCATAGATTTTATACTCTTTTCTAAATCAGTAGGTTCTTCTTGTTGTGGGGAGACTTGAAAAATAGAGTAAGGATCTTGAATTTGAAAATTTTGATGGGATTGTAAGTCCTTCATGTTTTAAACTTGTCGCTTGAATTCATGCAAAATCTTCTAGAATTTTTCATTCAAGGCTTCCATCCTCTTTTCGAAATCAGATTTTTCCTCTATTGAGTGATCTTGATAAGGAGTATAGGTAGCTGAATGTTGGTAAGGCGGTTGATAAAATGACTCGGGGGAGTTGTATCCCCACTGACTCGGTGAAGAGTGGAGATTATGATTATTCTAGTCATATTTATAATATTGAAAGTGGGGCATATGTTGATTTGGATAAGATCAATCCTGCATACTTGGTTGGTTAAAGTTATGAAATGCTGGGTTGGTGTTATCTGAAAAAGAGGTTGAGGTTAATATGGATTACTATGAAAGTTGAAAAATTGTGATTGTAATCCATATTCACAAGTGCAATAAAAACAAACAAACAAAGGAAATCTAACCTATGTTAGAGTAGATCTTAGACCTAGACGACTCCTAACTAGTTAGACTGTCTCCGAAAGGTGTATTACAACAATCTGACCACAAGTTAATCGACAATGTATGGAAAAGATTAGTGGGAAATATCCGTGCTTGAGCAACGTGCCTAATTATGTCAAATCACTGTTTTTCGAGGTTTCGCCTCTCAATCTCCAACCTTTGACATCGATTTGACTAGAGTCAAACTCTAACAACTTTCTCCTTAGGTCAATCTCCTAATGAGTCCGAGATACCCCTGGGGCCAATGTCTACTCAATTTTAGTTAGGCTGGGTTAGTGAGTGAGGAGATGGTTTTCGGGCTAAGAAAGGGTAATGTCTTCCCCATTTTATCTTATTTATGGGTTATGCCCTTAATCGTTTGAGTGCAAGTGTACAAGTATATAGTAGAAAGCAACACTTAAACAATATAAATAGTTCAAAAGTGTTCATATATTACATGCTATGCACACATATCTTATCTCCAGCACTCTTCAACAGTAATGCAAATGTAACGAAATAGACAAATGCCTTAAATGCAATGTCTAAACATTTTTTAGAATTAACAATCACCAAGTTATTGTTGAGATTAGAAAAGTATGTACAGTGAGTTAAACAAAAAAATAAATAGTTGCAGAAACTTAAACTTTGCAAATCAACCTACTTGCAAAAAAGACAGGTTAGTAATTCACTCAGATTGCCACGGAAACGCGACTTTTGCCGCTTTTGCGTGGTAATACTTAGGGTTTCTGGGCTCTGCTTTTTACAGTAGAGTCTAAGAACCACTTATGTGTATTTTGCAGCAATAGATTTTTTGATATAAGCCCTTGTACACAAAAATAGAGAAGAAGTATTAATCGTTAAGTAAACTAAAAAAAACTTACCGTCCCTTCCCAACAACGGCGCCGAAATTTGACTGAGGTTGAACCTGCACAGAAAAATAATAGTTTAGAAATGATAATGGAATAGTGCTAAAGTTTCTCAATACTACCGCTCTAGCTAGTGGATGTTCGTGTCGTGATCCACAAGGAGGGACTATGATAGAAGCTTTTAGTAAGTCTTACTTTCTAAGTTACTAGAACCGGTTAAATAGTTTTTTCTTTGTTTTAGAAAAAAAAAAGTGTTAAATAATAGAAGAGGAGAAGAAGAAATGATGATGTGTTGATGTTTTGAAGTTTATCTAAACTAAGCTAAAAAGAAGGAAGAATAAAGAAAGAAGTGCATTTCTAACCTAAGAAATAAAGAAAGAAAGAACTAGAGAAATACTTACTTACCTCTTCAATGCTTGCTAACCTTGGATCCATTGCAACGATTTACCTTGACTTGAAGGCGATCGCAGCATGGCATATAGGATCTTTTGTACTTCAAATCAGTCTAGCTAAATAAAAATGCAAGCAAAAAGAAATCCTAAACTATTATATAATCACAAGTAGATATCCATCACCATAATCCATCAATGACATTTGCAAGAGCAAAGAAGATTCGAGGCTATAGATTCATTTGGATTTACAAGTCATAGTAGAGACAAGTAAAGCAAGAAGAAGAAGAATAAACAAAATGTAATTTTGATTGAAATCGAGTAAAAATAAAAGAGGAAACTTACACTGGCATCACTCTCAATAAAACCTTCTTCTCTTTCTCTCACGAAACTTCTCTCTGACCTCAGTTACATAAAGAAAAATAAAAAATTACATTAAAAGAGTAAAAAAAATTAAGTTAAACCTAAACAAAAAGTTTATTCTAATTCTCTGCTGAGTTGTACCCTTCTGCCTACGGAGATGCAAATATTTATAGGAGAATATGGAGAAGGGATAGCATTTGAAGGCAGGGGGAGCAAAAGTTCCCCTACTGCTGCCGCATTTGTGCGACTAGAGGGTCAGATCCTGGGAGTCATGGTCCGTTAATCTTCAACACGCTTTTATCTTCAATTAGATTCTCAGTTTTGAACTCTGGATTTGACGATATCTCCTTTGATCTTCAGCTTAGCCAATTGAGTCTTCAAAAATCTGTTTTTAACTAATTTTTAACTAGGATTATCTTCTCTAATATGCTCTGTCTTCAGATAGAATTGTTTCTAAACCTCTGAATTTGAGTAGAGCTTCATTGATTTGCTTAAGCTAAAAATCCTATCTTTAAATCTCTGGATTTAATTGGATAAACCGGTTCATTTCTTTTTTTCTTTATTAATTACCATGCACACCATTAGACATTAAAATAATTTAAATAGCAGAGTTTTATTATAAAATAAATGAGAAAATGTGACATTAAATATGCAATGCATGTGTACAATCAGGGCCCGGTTATGGGACGAGCCCAATTGAGGAGATCTGTTTGGGTAGGTCGCTTGCTATGGGTGGGTCGCGAGAGTTTAATCAAGTGGGTCGGTTTGAGAAGAATATTTATTCCAAGGGGCATGTCTCTTTAGAAGATTCGAGCGACTCCATGTATCCGGGGTTGGGGCAGCTGGAGAAGCGTGATTCCAGGGAGTTTAATTCTAATGATGATTTGGGCTTGCAGAAGCTATTTTAATAGGATGTGATTGGACACACATATTACATATTTATTATTACATTCCTACATCTATTTTGTAATAATTCCTGCAATTAACTTGTCTTAAATGTCTAATTTATACAGGATATGATTAATGGTGGGAGAGAAGATAATCACAAATTCAGGCCAACTAAATTATTTTTTTGGAAAGATTTAAATTACAACAGAAGATCAGAATGTATCAGAGAGGATAATCCCATATCTGGTTCAGTTAAAACGGATTTTAGAGGATTAGTCAGTTAGCTGAAGAGCCAAGGAAGATAACATCACATTCAGAGTTCAAATCAAATAACTAATTGAAGATAAAAGCAAATCTGGGGGAGCGTTTGCTCCCCCTATCTTCGTACGCTCTTCCCCTGGTCATTTCTCCCATAAATACCTGCATTTGTGAAGGGAAATGGGCATCGGGAATGCTGAGAAGGCTATGTTAAAGAGTTGTTTGTGTTGTTTAGATTAAAAAGGGAGATTAATTAAGAGAGTTGTGCGAGCTGTGTGTGAAAGCTCAAGTTTCTTCTGTAATATTGTCTTCTATAACTCAAAATCGAAAGCTTAATGAATAGAGAAGTTTTCTCTTCCACTTTTAAGTTCTCTTTATTGATTGGGCTGTGTTTTTTTTTCATACTTTCATTATTTTCTTTTCTTTTCTAATTACTTTTGATGCATGGAAGAAAACTCGGGCAACTGATATTCTTACAATCAACTTGACGAAACTTAAGGCTCTGTGCACCATTCGGCTTCCAATTTCCTATCTCTCTACCTTCCCTCACTCTTGTTTCCAATTAAATACATCCCACATATTAATAAGTTGTATTTCTTATTTCATCTTATACCTTTAATTCATCTTTCTATTTTCTCTCTTTGAATTTTCCTTTCTTATTTTGTTTATTTCTACAAAATGCATCCTATAAGCTAGTAATTTCTATTTTAATTTTTCTCACATCTTTAAATTAAATTTCAAAAATTCAACCATTCATTCATCATATTCCGAACTAGATTAAAAGTTAAATTTTAGATTTTTTTAAAAACCATGTTTTCAACAAGTCTATATGGATTCGACCCTTTTATTACCGCTATGCTAAATTCTCAAGTATTTTAAATCAAGACTAGGATTTTATATTTGTGTGTAGTTCAAATAACGACGGAAAATTTCACAACTTTCGAATCGCGAACAGGATGCAATGGAGAGGAGTGGTCCAGTTCTAGATGGGCCTTAAATTGTGCCTGGTGACGAGACTGGGCATGAGGCCTCAGCTGAGTCGGGTGCTCAACTTGAAGTTAATTGTGGGTCAGACGAGGAGAGGAGGGACCAATTCGAGTTGGGTACATTTTCGGGTTGCGAGATGGGCTTTCTAAGCCCAAGAAGAAAGCCAAAGCCTCCTTGCTTAAACGGATTTTTTTTAAAAAATGGGCACGTCAAGGGTAAAGGCTTGACCCCATTGCTTAAATGAGGATCTATTAATAGTGGGGGCCCAGATAGTGGGGATTCTGGGTCATCTTCTTCAGTTAAACAGAGGCAGGGGATATCCCTTAATGGGATGAGCTTTGGAGGGCCGAGTCTTGGCCCAATGATAGATGCAGAGTTCTTGATGAACGTCGTGGGCACGAGCTTAAAGGAAGTCTTTTCAATAGAGTTTGAGAAGTTTATGGGGGCAGTTTCCATCCTGCAGGCCAGCTCGACATAAAATGGCGAAGAAGTGAATAAGGAGAGCAAAGGTTTGTGCTCGAGTATAGGGGTTTCTTTTGTTGGAGGAGTTCATCTAGAGTTGAGAGAGGACCGGTGAGATTAGGTGGTGCAAGTCGAGCTTCTACCTAAAGATGGAAGGAGTTGCGTAACAGCGGCGGTGGAGCGTTGTTTGTCTGAGTGCGACAAGAGGGAAGGAGGTAGTGGGAGTTTTTTTTTTTTTTTTTCTGTTCTTTGTACTTGGGTTTCTTTAGCTATCTCCGAGCAGCTGCGTGTGTACGATTTGTATATGTACTTCTGCGGACTTTAGATTCTTATACTTGCTTCAGATTGTTTTCATCAATTCTTTTAATGAAGCGTGTGAGGCCATTTGGCTTACCGTTTTTTCTCAAAAAAAAATATTATCTTTATCTAACATCTTATAAATAGAAATCCTGTCATAAGAATATCCTTCTTAGTATCCCTACGTTTTTAACAGTGGAGTGGACGCGGATATTGTGGCATCCATGTCGTTTAATATTCACTTCATTTATATATGTTATTTAAATACTAAAAATATGCAACAAAATTGATTATAATTATTATTATTATACAAGTGTTTCTTGTTTCTAAATTAAAAATTCATCTATTGAATTTGGTACTACACGTGTGAATTTTTGATGAGTTTACAGGAACTAAAAGGTCATCGTTTATGGGCTAACAATTCATTTGCACAAGTAAATGTATCATCAGACAAAAATGTAGTCAGAGCTTGAATCAAAGTTGACAGTCATATGGTTCTGACTAATTTTCTCTCTCACAAGCTTATTTTGGAAAGCTAAGAAAAAGCTATGATTATAAACAGATATATGAAATATTTTAGGTCACTTTGTATCAGGTACCGATCAGATACCAATAATAATAATTAGTATCCAACTCAATTTAATTAGGTCTCTATTTTTTAAACGGAGCGAATACAAATATCTTTAAATCAGACTATCTGGATGATTTAATAAAGACAGAACTGTACGTAATAGTGACCTGGCCAGCTAGTAAGGTCTCAAGTTCAATTCCTGTAGTTATCGAACAGCGGATTAATTTAAATAATTAATGATGAGTGTGAGCGTACAGGTTGGAGTTTGATCTTCATCAAAAAAAATAAAAGCAGAACTCTACTATCAGACTCCCAATCTTTTTTTTTTTTTTTTACTATTATTATTTTTGCTATCTTTTATTTTTTTGAGAGTGAAGGCCGTAGCTGTTATTAGACTCTCAATATTATTTTTAGGATTCTTCATAGAGTTTATAACTCAATCTTTATTTGGACATTGACACAGACTCTCTATCTCAATAGAACTCTGTCTGACGTCTTGCAGTTTAATCCCTAGTGTTGGCTAACGATCAAAGTTCGGAGGCAACTGAAATTCTTACTTGTTATCAGTTTTGAATCTAAATTTAACTTGTTATTGGATTAATTCCAGAGCAAGGCAACAAGCAGTAATATTTGCATTAGTCGACTATCCATCTCAGTAGTTGAATAAAATTTCTCAGTAGTAGCAGTCGACTAATTTTGGTCAACAGAGAGTTGATTATTTTCTGGGCTTCTTCATTAGTCGACTAACCAAGCCATCAGTCGACTAATCCTATCAATCGGCCTTTGTATTAGGAAATCCAACTCTGTTTAGGAGTTTGTTTTCAGGTCCAACTTGAATTTCAATTTGTTTCCTTTTTCTTTTATTTGATTTGTAGTTTATGTAGGAGTCTTAGATACATTAGGACTCTTTTTGTAAGCCTATATAAGGCCATTGTATCCTTTGTTTTTAATTATTCAACATCTATTCAATTTTGATTACCCTTTACTTGTAGATTCGAGTGTTTTATCCTACCTAAAGGAAACCTTTACGGTTCATTGACATTAGAACCGGCGTTATTCGCTTTCTTGTTTGCATCACAGAACTGGTACTAGTTTTCTCAACACAATGTCTTCGCCTGATTCCAACGCCGGCATCCTCTGCCTTGCTCCCCTGTCGACTTCCCGGCAGCTCGGACCCTCGCGGATTAACGTCACGCAGTTCAAAGTCATTGTTGACTTTGCGCTCCTGTTCCAGTTATCCGAAGGTTCAACTGCCATTACCCACGAAATAGTTTGGCGAGATGCTTCATTCTGTTCCAGGCTCGACAAATTCCTCTATCCTGATCAGTCGGAGCCCGTGGCTCGCAGGCTGCTATCGAAGTTGCGGCTGAGGCCACTACTTGGTGCTCACAGGCACCTTGAGTTGGTGGAGCACATATCTTCAGGCACCCGGAGGATCGCAAAGGGAGCGAACCCGTGGGGCTGGAGAGGCTGCGGGTGGTGGCAAAGGTCAAGCTGGTGGTCACGTACCAGCAAAAAGACTTGAGCCGCCTGTCGCTGAAGAAAGACGGCAGCAAGTGCGCGGTGTGCTTTGAGGGGTTTTCGTTGAGGAAGGGGGCAACAAGGATGCCGTGCTCGCATCCCTTTCATAGGAGGTGCATTGTGAAGTGGCTGACGGAGGAGAGCAACTCCTGCCCTGTGTGCAGGTTTAAGATATAGAATCAAAGCATGTCAAGTTGAAGGTGTACCAGACATGCAGGAAAAAAAAACGAAACTGATAATGCTGACAGGTTGCTAGCAGCTTCACAAGTCTACTTCATTTGCCATTAATATTTGTTTCTCTTGGATCTCAATATTCCTCATGATTCTTAATCTCTGTCAGGTTGAATGTTGCATAGCTTGTTGTCAAATGTTGGGGAAGACCCGTGGCCAACATTTTCCCTACTTCCTGACTTACTTAAAAAATTCATGAGTTCTAGGTGTTGGCTGCTAAAGACATTGATATTATGTGATATATTTATAAGGAGTGATGTGTTTGCTTCTTCATTCAAGTGTTGGGGAAGGAGACTTGTTGTGCAGTGGAAATTTACTAATATTTTGTGTTTGATGAACATTGTGTAGCAAGTTGTATATGATGCACAACAAAATCTGAATTGTGTCAAGTTGTATATGATGCACAACAAATTTGTAATATTTTTTTATATTAATATTAAAAAATTTTAATATTTAACTTTTTTAATATTTATTTGCAGTATTAAAACTTTTAAAATCACCAAATAGTTAATTTTGTGGTCAACTTTTTCACTTACGACTTATACATTACGACAACCAAACACCGTAAAGTACAATACACTTTCCCACTTTACAATTTTATGTTACCAACCAAACACCGTAAAATTTACATACATGTAACTCATTTACAATTGTAAAAGACTTTACCAATTACAACTACGAATTACGGCCAGTTACGACAACCAAACAGACCCTGTCTCAAGGATGCTACTATGTCGAGTTTTTCTTTCTTTTCTTATCTATTTTTACCTTTTTTTCTTGTGAATTTTCTTAAGGCCACTTTAAATTGTTTTCCCTGAAAAAAGAAAAATTCACAGATTTGGAAGTTAACAGGATTTTGAAAAAAATTGCTTGGTTTCAGAAGGTAATGAAGTCAAATAGGATATACAACTATGTGCTCGCTCGAGATAATCATGAAATTTTTTTTCCCCTCTTTAGAATAGAAATTTTCAAAATTCTTAGATGATTTTCGTATTCCCTTACCGATCCAAAACCCTCGCGAAGTTACATATAGCCAATGTCTACATGCGAACAGCTCAGTTTGGTTGTACTTTTAGTTTGTTGATTGTTTCCCGTTTGCTTTCCTGTTTGTGCAGAAGTCTGATGAAGTTTTTATTAACAATCTTGATGAGTAACAAATGAATGGAATTACTTTAGAGTATGTATGGAGTTTTGAGAATGATGCATACTTTCATGTAATGTGTCTTAACTTTATGTAATGAGGTGCTAGTTTTCAATATGCTTTCCTTTTATGCAAAATTGGACACCTTTTGGACCAACACCTCTAACTTTTTAGAGATATGTATACAGTGCAATATAACTTGTGTACATTTCATCAATAACCTATCCAGTTTCATTTATTCAGGTTACTTCTTATCTACATGACACTGTAATATGTCTACCTTTAGTCTATTCTTTTTACTTCTTTTTGAAATTTCTAGTATTTATGTGTACAAAAATGTCTACAGGGATCTTGGTTTAGCCTCCTTATTCGATGTGATATAAAAAAAACTTTCAATGTCGAAACATATTACAATCAGAAGACAGAGTCTGAACCTGATGAAATGAACAAACGATTTGACGCACCGCTAACTTGGATTCTGATCAACCCTTAACCACTTTATGGTAGTTTCCCCTTGTGAGAATTTTTCGAAGAAGGATGTGAGGAAGTCTTTCGTCTTCATTTTCCTGTACAAACTTGGCCTCAGCTCATCCACCAAGCCTTCTGCTGGTTCCAGCATCTTTTCTGGTTCGAGAGCATAGAACATAGCCAGTGATATCCTCTCCTTAGAATTCGCCACCACCCTGTGCACAGGGCTCTTGAAAATTCCATTGCTCATTATCTGCGTCAACATTCAGTTCAAAGATAGGAAATTAAAACCAAAATACCGAGTTTGCTACATTGCAAAGAGATAGATGCGAATGCAATGATCTGTATGTTTGGTTTTCTACTGCAAAATCTCCTATGCATATTATGAACAACCATTTTGTCTTGACGATGAACCGTATTACTTATTTTGGGTTTTTAATGATTATAGCCTTATATTTTGGGGAAGTACGGTTTCAAATTTCCTTTTGCATATCTTCCTACACGATCTTCTGTTTTTGGGTCTTTAGAAAAGATACTATTTTATAGGTGATCACTAATTCAAACATACTATACAAAAAATTCAACAAATTCCACAAACTTCACCGGTTTTTTTTTTTTTTTCAATTTGTAGGACAAAATTAATCTTTACTTGTGAATCTCGGTGCCATACAGAAAATATACACTCATATTACTCTTTCAAATCTGGCAAAGTGTGTTGAGACCATTCTACTTGCTGAACTGACATGACATAATTTTATAGTCTTGTACACTGTAATTTAAGCTATGCATCATGAATTCTGCTTTCTTTTGGCTTTAATTTGATTTTTCAGTAATTGATAACTAAGGGAAAAGATATGTTTAATGTAAACCAAAAACCTGAGGTCATATAGATAATAAATATACACAAACAGAAGATGAAATATGTAAATATAAGTTCTACATATGGAAAAATCCCATTTCTAAGTAAGAAAGCAGAAAAATAAACAAACATCTTGCATATTTGGGCGTTTTCACATGTTTAAATATTTCTTGATATAACTACTTTATCAAACTTTCCCACAACTTTCAAGAAAATACCAAAGTAAAAACTTTCTCAGACTATTTTTTCTACATGATACATCAGAAGTAACTTCTAACTATGCCCAATAGAAAGAACAAAAAGTAAATACCTCCATCTGGTTCCCCAAATTGATGAGCAAAGCATGGGGGATGATTGGGACATTCACCCAGTCTCCATCTTTGAGCACCTGAAGGCCCTCCACCTCTTTGTCGGGCAATAAAATGGTCATCACAGAACCATCAGAATGAGGCTTGATTCCAAAGACGAGATCAGGCCTTGAGCAAGATGGGTAGTAGTTGAATCTTGCAAACACTTCTGCTCGGTCATCTAATTGATTAATGAAGTAGTTCTCATCCAATTTCAGTAACTTTGCCAATGCCAAAAGGACAGACTCGGTTATCTTCCTTGTCTTCATGGTATACTCATGCAAGATTTCCCTACAATAGGCAGCATTGGTTGAGAAGATGTACAAAATGACAGTAATGCTAGAACAATACATTTCCTGGCACATAGTAGTGAACACAGAATATAAAGTGGTCTACTCTCTCATTTATAAATTTTTCTTGTTTGACCAAAAAATTTAAAACATCGCAGGGTTAAATTGTGTAAGTCAACTTCCAAATAGTCCTTATTAAGAAAAACATTATGCCTTGAGTAAGTTCTTTAATTGAATAGTGAATAAAAGTGTTCAAGAAATATGATAAAAACCCAGAAAGAAATACAGTTTGCCAAAAATAAAATGAGTAGACAACAGAGAGAGAAGGTAAACACTTAATAACAATTTTACTACCTAATACAATTTGAGACTTCTATCTCTATATGCAATGCCCCTGTTTTGAGGGATAGCATGTTTGGGTACACAACAATAGGATTCCCCTTTCTTGATGGACATTTACAATCGCATGATATTTTTTAGAAGTGAAAAAAAAAAACATAAGTAATCTATAATTCTCTAGCATGATGTTGCATTCAAGTGAAAATGACAATAATACCTAAAAGAGCTGGAATGTTCTGGCCAATAGTCTAATTTCCTCCTGTCTTCAGGTTGCACTAAGAGATAGAGGCGGTCATTCCAGTCAATGATTTGGTCCTCTGTGGCAACAAAATCATTTCCATACCCTTCTAATTCAAACTTTCCGTCTTTTAAGTTGCTATACTTCTGTTTCTCTTCAGTTGGAAGTTGGAAGAACTTTCTTGCGACATCCTGCACCTCGTCTAGAAAAGAGGGTGACAGGTCATGGCTGATTGCCTGCAGATATAAAAATAAGTTAACATCTTAAAAACAAATGTCATTCAACTGTCAATGATAGGTTTAACTATGTAAAGAAGAAAAGTAGGGTAAGTGTACTTCGTTGTTTCGAGCAACCATCATGCAATAATTAACATATGAATGGGCTCATGTACTAAATATTGTTGAAGGAAACATCTACCAGAGCATCAGTAGCTTAATTTTAAAACAGTCTGTCTTATGGCATCAGTTTGGCTTTGTGGAACTCAGTAGCAAAAACAAGATAGATCTCTCCATTGCAATATTTTTGTTAGATAAGAAATGTAAACAAGGATGTGCAAGGCCACCCATGGTTTCCTGATAAAAGAGAATTATAGAGTATGATATAACATCTTCAAACTCCAAGAATAATTTGAATCTCGGACAAGAGCCTCCAAATGTGTAATCTAAAAGAAGTTTAACATCTAAAGTAACAAATCCATATCTTGTTAAACAAGATCACTCTATCCATACTAAACTTGATCTCACCTTTATTTAGTTGTCTCCAATACATATCATTCATCTCTATGTGTATTGTTTCCAAGGTCAATGCTGGCATTTTTTCTGGCATTTATGTTCGATTCAAGATAAAAAATTTCCTGGCATTTTTTCTGTCATCACAAAAATAAATAATCAAATTGCTTAGTTTGAGCATAAAAATTGAGTCCACTCCTATCCAAGAAAAAATGTTTATTAAAGTGATTATTAAAAATGGGGGTTGTAGAGAAATAAAACCCTAAAAAGTATGCTTTATTAGAGAGATCATCTCAATATATAGAGAATACAAACGAGTATTGGGTTATGCGCAATGTAAACCCAATAATCCAATAAACTTATTATTTAAACTATCACTCCCCCTCAAGCTAGAGCATAGATATCTAACATGCCCAGCTTGTTACATAAGTTAGAAAATACCTGAGATGAGAAACTTTGCTAAGAAGATCTGCTAATTACTTCTAAGAAGGTGTGAACTGAAAAGTAACCACTTTTTTTATCTAAACATCTCTAACGAAATGACAGTCAATCTCAATGTGATTGATTTTTTCATAGAATACATGATTCTGAGCAATGTAAATAGCAAACTGATAATCACAATGCATAGCTATTGGTCCAAGTTGTCAAAAACCAAGCTCCACCAGTATATTCTTTAACCAAACCATCTCACATGCAATATGAGCCATGACTCAATACCCTGCTTCTGCACTTGAGCGAGATAAATCATCTTACCTTTTACTCCTCCAGGTCATAAGATTTCCTCCAACAAAACTACAGTATCCAGTAGTAGACTTTTTATCTCCATGGTCACCAGCATAACCTGAATCAGAGTATCTAAAAAAGAATCAATGTCCATATTTCCTGTACACCAAGCCTTTTCTTAGACAACTCTTGATATGAGTCAAAATCCTTAGCGCAACTGACCAATGAGCCTCTCTTGCTTTATGCATGAACCTACTCAGTACACCAACAACAAAAGTTATATCTAGCCTAGTAACAATGAGATAAATCAACTCTCCTATATCTTCCTGGATCATTAATGTGTGACTATCATCAAATCATAAATCCACATTAGCTTCCATTAGAGTACTAGCATGCTTGCACCCCAAAAGTCATGTTTCCTCTAGAAGATCTAGAGCATACTTTCATTGAGAAAGAAGGGTACTATGTTTTTGATGTGCAATTTCAATTCTCAGAAAGTATTTAGGCCTCATGTCCTTGGTCACAAAATGACGCTTAAAATACTCCTTTGTCTCCAATAGCCCAACTGAATCACTGCTACTTAACAAAATATCATCAACACATACTGTCAGAACTATGATGCCGGACTTTGTGTGTCGAATAAAGACAGAGTGATCTGAGTGACACCTGTAAAAATCAATGCCAGAGATGGTAATATTGAACTTCTTAAACCACACCCATGGACTCTGTTTGAGGTCATAAATAGCCTTCTTGAGACGACGGACTTTATTCGCCCCCTGAGCAACATAACATGGAGGTTTCTCCATAAACACCTCCTCTCTAAGATCCCCATATAAGAAAGTATTTTTTACGTTCAGCTAGAATAAGAGCTATGACAAGTTATCAGAGAATAAAATCCTGATAGAATTTATCCGAGCAACTGGCGAGAATGTCTCAAAATAATTGATGTCATAGGTCTAGTGTAACCTTTGGCCATGAGTCTTGACCTTATATCGCTCCACCAATCCATCTTAGCGAAACTTTAAAGTATAGACTAAGAGATATCCCATAACATCTGTGGGTGCCGAAATCAACTCCTAAGTTCTTTGAGAAACAAGAGCATTCATTTTCTCATCTATGACCTGATTCCAGACAGGTACTAATAAATCCTCCTCACAAGATATGGGTATACTCTCAGAAGACACGGATAAAGCAAACTGAAGAAAAGTGAAGTTAAGATCATCATATGAAATAAAGTTTGAAATAGGATGATTAGTGCAAGATTGTTTACCTTTGCGAAGGGTAATGAGGATATCAAGATCACAGGGAGATGCTGATGGTGGAGGAGGATGATCATCTATTGGAGAGGGGTCAGCTGGAGCTGGTTCAGAGACAGGAACCTTTTGGAGATGAGCGTAGACGTATCTGATATCCCAAACTAGTTTTGATGCAGGTGGCTCTGAAGTATATACCAGTAGCACGAGTGAAGAATCAACAGAAGCAGGTGCAGGAAATGGCATAAACAGTGAAAGAGAAATAATTTCAGAGGCAGTAACAAATTCTGTGGGGAGAAATATGGAACAGACTCAAAAAACGTGACATCTGCAGACACAAAATATTTCCTGGTAGAAGAGTTATAACACTGATATCCCTTTTGAGCTCTAAAATACTCACAAAAACACACTTGATAGATCGAGGAGAAAGTTTATCTAACGCAGGAGATAAGTCCTAAATAAAATAGGTACAACCAAAAACACGTGGAGTAATGGAGAAAACACTCTTTTTAGAATAGAGGAAAGAAAAGGAATTTGACCATCAAGGACAAATGAGGGCATCCTATTAATTAGATGACATGCACTTAAAACAACATCAGACCACAAATATTTGAGAACACTCATGCGTATCATCATGATCCTAGCGACATCCAGAATATGTCTATGTTTGTGTTCAACAGCTCCATTTTACTAGGCATTTTATTAGGATGTATGAGAGCAAGATGTCTGATGAATAATTTTATTTTTGGAACAAAACATGGACACATCATTTTTAACATACTCCAAGGCATTGTTAGTGTTAGAATTATGACGTGAATACGTCGTGAAGGTTGATTAATGTCGGATTTGACAATTTCCTTTTCTGGATCTGTTTTGAGTCCAAGTTGGATTCAAGTTTCCTTTATTCTGATTGAAAGTGTTTTGAGTCCGAGTTGGATTCAAGTTTTCTTTATTCTGATTGAAAGAGTTTGTTTAGGACTAGGAGAGTTTTATGGTCGATAAATAACCCCTTAGGGGTGACTTCAATGTATTCCAAGAGAATCCCATAAATTTGTAAGTCCTAAAGGTGTAATTCATCTAGGTGAGAAATTCGTGAGAGAAGCTTAGCCACAAGGGTTCGCTGTTCTTGGCGGCCATCAAGGGCTTGTAACTTCTCAGCGTGAGATGTAAGTAATTCTTATTATATTCTCCCAAAGTTTTAATAAAGTTTCTTCCCCTTCTCCCGTGGACGTACACACGATTTGTTTGATCAGTGGAACCACATTATATTGTGTGTTGGCTTTCTATCTACTTTAGAATATCTTCTTCTTCTCTTCTTCAAGTTGCCTTAGTATATCATGTGGTTCGTATCCGCTGCGCCGCCCCAATCGATCCAATCGTGGGGGCGACTTTTCCTGAAATCACAACAATTGGTATCAGAGCATACAGATTGATTCACAACAATTGTACCAGAGCAAGGTCAACGTGAAAATGTCTGCGGTCAAGTTCGATATTCAAAAGTTCAATGGTGTCATCAATTTCAGCAGGTGATAGAAAAGGATGAACGCAATCTTTACCCAGAGCGGGTTGAAAAAAAGCACTACTCGGGAGGGAGAAAAAGCCTCAAGACATAAAGGAAGCAACTTGGCAGGAGTTGGATAAGAAAGTCTTGACAACTATTCAGTTTTGCTTGACGGTCGAAGTGTTGGATGAGTTTTCTACAGAGAAAACAATGCCCGCGTTGTGGGAGCGACTTCAAGACCACTATCTGAAGAAGTCATTGGCGAATCGGTTGATTTTGAAGTAGCGTCTCTTTCTTCTCCCACATGCATGAAAGAACACCTATCAAGTCTCACATTGTAGAATTTTTCTCTATTATCAATGATCTAGATAAGATAGAGGTTAAGATAGAAGATGAGGATCAAACACTTCTATTACTGTGTTCTTTACCTTCTTCATATAAGAGCTTTAGGAAAGCTATCATTTATGGAGGCAAGTCAACAATCAAGGTCAATGAGGTCAAGGAGCATCTTCTCAACAAGAACAAAATTGACACCAAGTTGACGGGTGAGTCTCATCATGATGATTCTAGACAAGTTCATTATTCAAAGGAGAAGAGTAATAATGAAAGTGCCACGGGTAACTCAAAACACAAGAATTTGATGTACAACATTGTCACAAGAAGGGGCAGATTAGATCTGAGTGTTGGCTTCGAAAGAAGAAACAACCAGATGCTAATATCACTGAACTGGTTGAAGGAGATGAAGAACAAAGCGACGTTCTATCTATTACAGACAGACCAGTTGGTAACAAAGATAGGTGGGTCATAAATTCTGGATGTTCACAACATATCATTCCAATAGGAAGATGTTCTCTTCTTACACTTTGATTCAAGGGGGAGAAGTCCTTATGGGAAATTCTGCTACAAGTAAGGTGATTGGCGAAGGAACAATCCAGTTTCGATCTCATGATGGATGCATTACTACTCTTCAAGGCGTTCGTCATGTTCCCGAATCAAGATACAATCTCATCTCTCTTTGAGCCTTACACAGAGAAAGGTTCTGTTTCAGTTCGAAAGGTGATCTTATGGAAGTTTTCAAAGAAGCCCATGTGATGTTTCAAGCCGAACGTGTCGGCAATGTGTATATGTTGCGAAATTCGGAGGTTACAGTTGGTGAATTGTAGTTTTCCTTGGCTTCAAAAGCGGTGGTTGTGGAACAATCAAAGACTACGATGGATTCGAGATCAGATGTTTAATTGTACCCCGAAAAGAGATTGAGACTAGGCGCGCAACAAGATAGTCTAGATCGTTACTCATATGGTGAGTAAATTCTCATAGATCTTGTGTAGATCAAGGAGATCACTGGGTAATAAAGTTCAGGTTGGGCCTGAACTTATTTGACCTAATCAAGATGTGAACCCCATGAGGGGGTTATGGAGAAGAGAGAGTGAGATCGAGATGAAGTCAAGTTTGTTCAATTATGCGTGGATGCGAGCACATGGAGCATGATAACTATTCTCAGACTTGGACGCATTCAAGTCAAGGGAAAGATATGAATACGTCGTGAAGGTTAATTAATGTCAGATTTGGCAGTTTTCTTTTCTGGATCTGTTTTAAGTCCGAGTTAGATTCAAGTTTTCTTTATTCTGATTGAATGTGTTTTGAGTCCGGATTAGATTCAAGTTTCCTTTATTTTAATTGAAGGAGTTTGTTTAGGACTAGGAAAGTTATGTGGTCTATAAATAACCCCTTAGAGGTGGCCTTCAATGTATTCCAAGAAAATCCCATGAATTTGTAATTCCTAAGGGTGTAATTCATTTAGGTGAGAAATTCGTGAGAGAAGCTTAGCCACAAGGGTTCGCTGTTCTTGGCGGCCATCAAGGGCTTGTAACTTCTCAGCGTGAGGTGTAAGTAATTCTTATTATACTTCCCAAAGTTTTAATAAAATTTCTCCCCCTTCTTCCGTGAATGTACACACGATATGATCGGTAGAACCACGTTATATTGTGTGTTGGCTTTCTATCTACTTTAGAATATTTTCTTCTTCTCTTCTTTAAGTTGTCTTAGTAGATCATATGGTTTGTATCCGTTGCGCCGCCCCAGTCGATCCGGTGGTGGGGGCGTCCTCCCCTGAAATCACAACAATTAATATCAGAGCATACATATTATTTCCCAACAGTCAGTATGAAGTATATGAATGAAAGTAGAAAAGTGATTTTTTATCTCATTAAAAAAACTCAATAACCTTAATCCCTTGGACACTTCTGACCTCTCTTTAAGTATAGTCAAGTCATGTGAGAGAAGTCATCAACAAACAGTAGAAAATATCTAAAACCTTTCATGGAAGGTATATGACTGGGACCCCAGACATCTGAGCGGACTAACTAAAACGCAGAGCTATTTCGATTATTGACTCGACTCTGATAGGTAGCACGATGATGCTTACCTAACTCACAAGATTTTTGTACTGACGGATGACCCAAGCGTCAGTGCTAGAGTAGAACATGATCAGGTTGATTTGCAACCAAGCTAGTAGGAGTCACTCGATAGTTGAAGTAATACATGTCTCCTCTCTCATGCCCCGAACCAATCCTCCTCCCAGTCAACAGGTCCTGAAACACACAATGAAAAGGAAAAAGGTTATCTTGTAATAATTGTGTTTGGTAAACTGACTAATGAATAATAGGCTAACAGGGAATTTGGGAACATGTAGGACATCAGTAAGAGTTAAAAATAAAATAGCTTGAACTACCCCCATTGCCTAATATAGATGACTGGGTACCATCAGTAATATTAATAAAAGAAAATTTATTGAAAAGGTTTAATGAACAAATTTCTGTTTAATACTTATCATTTGGGATGAGGCTCCTGAATCTAATATCCTAGACTTTTGAAAAGAGGCAATATAAGCACTCATACCTGAAGAAGATGCATGCATGAATTGCTAACTAATTGTTCTAAGATAACTCGAACTGACGCAGTCTATTATACTCCTCCTGTAATAGAACTACATTGGGAGATCTAGAGGTACCAGAATGAGGAGCTGAGGGGGTACGAACATAGGCAATATCACCAAGGGAGGAGTATCAGTATCAACTAGTTGTGCTCATTTAGAGCGACCAAATTTCTCCCAGCACTTCTCAGAGATGTGGTTGTTCCTTTCCCAGTGCTTACACAGCTTAAACCCCTTATCACTAATAGTCTGTCTACCACCATAGGAAACACAAACTCCTGTCCTCCTACAAAATCACGTCCGCGATCACGAGTTCTGCCACATCCAGAGGACATGACAGACTGTAGATGGGGCAATAACAACAGCTCCAGTAGAAACGCGCATAACTCTGGAGAAAGTAGCAGTCAAAATAGAAATATTATCTCTTCCCAGTATATGACCTCGCACCTGAGATTGAAGAGATAGATACATGCCAGACAAGAACTTTGACACTGCGAGATCTTGACGATACCCTCTCAGTGTCGCTGCATCAGTGATACAGGCTGATGCATGTCTAACTCATCAATCAGGCTCTTGAGTTCGTCATAAAACATGAGTAGCTTGAGCTTAAACAGACGCTCATAGATCTCAAAGATTCTTGAAGGATTCTTATCATTCTCATATATCACCTTCAGGGAATCCCACATCTCCTAACAGTGTTCAAAAATATGACACTACTACTAATCTTCTCTTTCAGATTGTTTAGAAGTCGTGCCATCACACAATAGTCATCAGAAAGCCAAATTGCATAAGTAAGATCAGTAGCAGCCGGCAGAGACTGAAGGAGGTGAGCCAACTTATTCTAAGCACCAATAAATTTATGAAAATCTTGTGCCAATAACAAGTAGTTAGAGCCATTCAATTTCACCGTAATCCCCAAAATCGTTTTGAATACAGAAGTCTCGACTATCGGTGAGGAGTTCATAGTGGAGAAAGAACTCGTATCATCTAACATTGCAGCCAATCAAAGAGAATTACCAGAAACTACCAGTAGTAGTCAGAAAGAAATTAAAAATCAGATTATACTTGATTTAATTACAAAAATGATGCAAAGACAGTCAAATCAGTATCACAGGAGCAGTTTTTTTGCAGCATAAAAAAAGCAAGATCAGATCAGATCAGATTCAGTATAAAAAAGCCAGATCAAATTATAAACATCACCGAAGAGCACGGTTGATATTTCATGAACAACAAGGCTCAAAAATAACCTGAAAAGGCTCGGCAGAGCTAGGAAGGCTCAGAGATAATCTGGGAGGGCTCGACAAAGCCTGAGATTGTCGGGGAAGGCTCGGCAAAGCCTAGGAAGGCTCAGAGACAGCCTGGGAAGGCTCAGCAGAGCCTGGAAAGGCTTGGTGAGAGCCTGGGAGGCTCGTCAAGACCTGAACTAGGTCTTCAGGGCGTCGGCGAGAGGGTCTGGAGCGGCAACGAGCAGATTTAGAGGAAAAGAAAGGAAGAAGAAGAGAGAGATGATGGCTAGGGTTAGAATTAAGGTTTTAGTAGTTATGATACCATATAGAGAAATAAAACCCTGAAAACCATGCTTTATTAGAAAGAGATCATCTCAATATATAGAGAATACAAATGGGTATTGGGTTATAGGCAATGTAAACTCAATAACCCAATTAACTTATTATCTAAATTAACATGAGTAAAAATATCAAATTATTAATACTTTCACTCGCGATGCTAATTAGTGGGTAATCATGTGATTTGGAATTTGAAGGCATGTGATTTGGAGTTCGAACAATCAAATTCTTACATGAAAGGAATTGTTTCTTTAAAATATAATCTTATGGAAAAAAAATTCATTAAATGGAGAGAGTTGTTTAGATCTATTTGTTCAATAGAAAATGTCTCTGCCAATTGACAATTACTTCCACTTTATTTCATCCAACATAATACCCCTCAAACTATTAAAGTAATTAGTAATTTATAGAAACTTGGTATGAAAAATGTGAAGTAAACATGTTAAAAGAAGTTGGTTGTCACTAGTAGGCCGGGTGAGGTTACTTGCTATGACATGAGGGTATACCATAGTAGAAATATCAAATTTTAATTAATGTATGTAGTTGGAGAAGTACTAAAAATAAGTGTAGTGGCATGCGAAGAGAAGCATCAAACTCCACTCCATCAAAGCCAAAGAAACTTTTGCAAACTCCCTCTTTCAAACACAATTTCCTATCAAGTCCAAAAGTAATTAGTAATTTACAGAAACTTGGTTTGAAAAATGTGAAGTAAACATGTTAAAAGAAGTTGGTTGTTACTAGTAGGCCGGTGAGGTTACTTGCTATGACATGAGGGTCATACCATAGTAGAAATATCAAATTTTAATTAATGTATGTAGTTGGAGAAGTACTATAAATAAGTGTAGTGACATGCGAAGAGAAGCATCAAACTCCACTCCATCAAAGCCAAAGAAACTTTTGCAAACTTCCACTTTCAAACACAATTTCTTATCAAGTTCAAAAGTTAACAAAAAAGATATATTAATTCTACTCCAATTTAGTTCCTCTGAATGTCATATAAACAACATAATGTTCACTCAACAACACTCCACAACAGCTATTCTTGTTATCCGCTAAATCTTCTGACTGCTACAACAATTTTAGTATCTGAGACATTCATTCCCACCTCGAAATTATCCATAAAATCTTTGTGTTTTCATTCTTAAATCAATTTAAAATGGCATCATCTTATCCATCTGCACCATCTATATTCAACTACTAACAGAATTTACTAGATATTCTTTTTGTACTAATTGTGCCACATAAGCAAATTTTGTACTAGCCCTGGAACATAAAAAACAACTGAGATAAATTTTGTTTTCGTTTGTTTTCTTTGGAGCACTCAGAAGAGTTAGTGAATAATAAGAAAATTGGAGTTGAAAAGAAGAGATGTAAGTGTTTTATTGACTTTGAAACTTGATAGAAAATTGTGTTTGGAAGAGAGGGTTTACAAAAAATTCCATTCGCTTTGATGGAGTGAAGGTTGCTGCTTCTCTTTGTGTGCAACTACACATATTTATAATACTTTTTCAAATACATATATTAATTAAAGTGTGATTTTTCTATTATAGTGTGATCCTCATGTTCTAGCAAGTAATCCTACCGGCCTACTAATAATAGCCCACATATTTTGACATGTTTACTTCACATTTTTCATACCAAATTTCTAGAAATTATTAATTATTTTAACACCCTTTCTTATTGCAATTTCTAATTGTCTCCGAAACTATATAAATTTTTTTCTTGAGAAAGTAAACCCACATCATTCTACTATAATCATCAACAAATAATAGAAAATATCTCTTGCCACTTAATGATGGATGAGTTGGACCACAAACATCAAGATGCACCAATTCTTAAGGGGCTTTAGCTCTCCAATAAGTCCAGTAAATAGTAATCTATGCATTTTTCATAAAATTCTTCACAAATTTTATCTTCTTTGACTATGTGTGGGAGTCCAATAACCATATTTCTCATTCTTAGCAAACTTAAGACTTCAGAAATTTAGGTGGCCATATCTTAAATGCTATAAAAGAGAAGTATTACTTTCTTAGGATTTTAGTACAAGATTCTCTATTGATATTTTTGAAGGAAAAACTTTATTTGGAGCCATTTTTATTCAGGTCACGATTTGTTTATCCTTGCCATCAATAATCACACATCATCTTTCACAAAAATTACTAGATAATCTTTTGCATTAATTGTCCCACGCTAAGCAAATTTTGTGCTAGCCCCGGAACAAAAAAGAACAACTGAAATGAATTTTGTTTTACCTCCCTTTGTTTGCACTTTGCACCACTATCACTAAACTGATCTGTTGGACAAAGCGGGAGAATACAGGTGCAATGACCACAATAACAGGATGAGATGGCTGAACACAACCGCTGGTGATGTCAATACCACACCATTAATGGGGGGTTCAACCTTTGGGTCTAGCATTGTCTTAAGAACAATTGCTCCACCCGTTGAGTGGCCAAAGCAAAAAAAAAACATGGTAATCCAAGGTTTCATTCAAGACCTTATCCTAGAAGGCTACCAAATCACTGATTGCATAATCAAGGGAATAAACATAGCCATGCAACCCATCACTTCATGTCCAATCCAGTCCATGGCATACACTTCAAATCCACTAGCACGTAGTTGCTTTGCTAAGTAATTGTATCTTTCGCTGTGCTCATTCAGATCATGCATAAGAACCACCAGACCTTGGCTTGAACGGCTGTTGGAGTCCACAACTGTGTGAAGAGTGTGACACCTCTCTTTACCGAGAACACCAAGAACTCTCTTGAACTCGTATTCTTCTCCTCTTCCTCCTCTTCGATCTCTCTCAATCTCCAAATCACGATTGCTCTCCTCGCTGTCGCCTCACCACCATCACTGCCCCTTACAACTGATATTTTCTAAATTTCTAATGTTAGTCATTGGTCATTTAAACTTTTGTACACTCTCCCCCTCCCTGTATCCTATTTTGGCCCCTGCCCACATGTGCCCCCTCTCCCACTCTGATCAAGACTATTTGTGGATACATGCCACGTCATATTAGGATGAATCACCTAGGGAAAATTATAATCATTGGAGCATAAATATATTAGATATCTCACTCCCCACTTTACCCAAATGAATCTCTTCAAACACCAATCACAGTATAGTCAAGCACTTTACAAAGTTTCACGTTAGTAGCTGGTAGACAAACATTGTACATACATAAACTAAATAGAAGTAAATAGGCACTTCCTTAACTGTGCTAATAGAGTCACTCATACATAACAACACATTCTGTAATCTGTGTGCATGAGAGTGTATGACTAATTGATTAGGCTCTTACAAGGAAAGAGCACAAAACTATTTTTCAACTAAATTTCAATTTAATTCTGATGTCTATACATTCTGCACACATCGAGCTTCTGTGCTATACAACAAATTAGAATTATGGGCAGATGCAATATGTGTCATATTTGTGAATGACTAGCATCATATATTAGGAAAGCGGGCACACCGTTCTATGCAGAAAGACTCATCTAGAGCACGAGTTGTCTCCTCGTGTCTATCTTCCTTGTGTGTCTTGTTTTCAAGGTCAAGATCGTGGCATTGTTGAATGCAGGATCTATCATCGTGGTTTTGCCTCTTTCATTAAATTCATAGAAGAATAAAAAAATGGATGGGTTATCAAATTTAAGAATAAACCGAGCAGTTTCTAATTGATGAGAAACACATTTTGCCTATTAAAAAAAAGATGAAAAACACAGTTGAACGGAATGCTCATAAGTCCAAATCATCTCATTTGTTAAGGATGAAACTTAATTATATCTTCATACAAAATAATATCACAGAGGGATTCATAAATATCTTGCCTACTTCATAAATAAATAGGTAGTTGTTATGTACCCTTGCAAGCTAACAGATGAAATACTTCATGTTTGAAACTAAAACACATCTTAAATAATGAGTTAAAGCTCATCGTCTGTTCCTCTTTGCCTACATTGGTAAATCACACATACTTGCAGATTTATGACAAGGAATGAAGCTGAAGTACCACTACAGGAAAAAGAGTCATTTACACCATGTTTTCTACTCCTTTATTCTATATCTTAAATTTAATTTGTTTAACTTGGTTATTGTCGATTTGATAAAAAAAAATGACCACAATGTTCAAATTACAAGGGGATTATTTATATCAATCCAACTTAATACCTAGCCTGACATGTAGCTGTCAGATACGTGGAAAGACCCACCTCACATTAGGATACCTCTCATGTGGAAAGAAACTTAGGGGTAATACAAACATCTTAGACAGTTAGTACTCCCTTTCCCCAAGATCTCTAGTCTAGGAAGTCAACAATGCATATCAAGCAACTCAGACCTTGCCCCGCTATACGTACTACTACAACACTGGTTATAATTAAATTAGAGTTACTGGCCTACAATATAGTTTCCAAACTAACAAAACTCCAGTTTTCAATAATTAAGCGGTTTCATGAGACACACTTTGGGCTGTATTTTTTACAAAACCTGCATCTTAAGGGTAAGGGGGCTCTTTTGTGTTTGAAACATGGATTCGACCAACCACAAATTTGTGGAGGCAGGAGCTTGACCTGTTAGACATTAATTATAGATTAAATCACTTACACCCAGAAGGTATCCAATGAGCCTGAATCACTACTTAGAGACAAACTTGCTATAATCTCATAATTGACAGACCTCACTTACATCCTCGCCTTTAAAATACTCTAAGGGCATGAGTTTTAGCTTTGCATACACTCCATCTTACACCCAAATTAGGTACTCTACATGATTATTATACCATAAATATAACTAACACCCTTTTGTAGTTTCTGTCCGGCACCCCCCACTGGCCGATTCACCCTTGATCCTGCCCTTATCATCCCCATGGGCTCTGACGCCAATTTGTCGCAATGGTTGGGAGCTTAACCTGTGATCTGTTGATAATACCCTAAGACCAGTTTAGACCCAAAAGGTTAACCCATTCGGTCTTAAATCTAAATCCCATGCTAAGCACCATCTTGCCCACTACATTTCTAATGTAGGGAGAAAACATTAACTTCAATTGCAACCCCACAGCTATCATGATAAAAAAATGTGCATGTGTAAACTACCTTTCCTCTAAATTTCAATTTCATACTGATTTTCAGTCTGCACATGATGCAAGCCATAATCTTTGTTGCTACATAACAAAATTACAAATTTGTGATTTCAGATAAATCCAATCTAGGTACAGATATATCTACATCCAGAGCATCAAAACATTTAGAATCAATTTCAACTGCTTGAGTTGGTTCTCACATTGGCATAGATACAGACAGGTTGGGTACCTGAAACAGACCCCAAGATTGAACAGCAGACCTGAGCTTCTCGGCCTCGCCGTCATCACCCTCGGGCAGAAGCAGCCGGCGGAGATCGATTATCGGGACGTCGGAGGCCACCGGAGCAGCGCAGTTGGGGCGGTGTTCCTCTCGCAGGACGTAGCGATCGGGCGGCCCCAGGAGGCTCTCGGCCAGTTCTTGAACCAGCTTCAGCTCAGCTCTCTCCGCCTCCTCACTGCCCATCTGCTTCCTCTTGACTATTCTGATCACAACTCCTCTGGATCTCATCAAAAACGGTCTTCAGACTGATCCTGCACGGAGTCAAAAGATTACGCAAGCGGGATGGTGGAGACTTTTTTATTTTAGGGAAAATTTCAGAAAACCCCCTTGAACTATTTTTGTTTCTTAAGTTTTCTCATGTGCTAGTACTAAATTATTACTAGGTTTATTCTAATGTTTGAAATGCTTATCCCTTGAAAAAAAAAAAAGAAGAAGAAGAAGAAGACGATCCAAACATTATTAACATTAGTACTACTGTTTAAAACAGTTGTGTGCGAGCTACTGCCCTCCAATTAGGGAAAGAGAAATAAAGAAAATCAAAACAGTCACATTTTCATAAGTTCCCGATTGACGAGCAATATCCCTTGGGGGAGACTATAGGTTAATGATTTCACTGTCACTACTCTTCTAGGTTTAATGCAAGTATATTTTTATTGCTCTAAAGGTCAGCGTAAATATTCTATTATAAATTTAGTGGCGATTTTCCAATATGATTCTCGGATGGTCAATCTCGCACCACAAATGAAGGGGGCTATCTAAATTGGGGTGGAACTTTAGACTTCAACACAGTAAACAAATGGAAACAAAAAAAATTTACGTGAAAACTCAAATTGAGAAAAAACACGGCGAGGAGAGAGAGAATTCACTATCTTTTCTCGAGATTACAGTGAACTCTGTAGAGTATTCCTGTGTTTACCATTTCTTTGATCCCGCCCCTCTTCTCCATGGATATCCAGGTGCTCTGTAGCGATGTAACTGATAGTGTGAATTTCTCAGATCTTCATAACTACACGATTTGCACATTGTGATCTTTTCATAACTGTTCAGATTGTTGTGCTTTATTGTTGGGATCGACATGTCGAGATATCCGCCACTATCTATATTGTTGTTAGGATTATGACGTGAATACGTCGTGAAGGTATTCGATTAATATCGGATCTGGCAGTTTCCTTTTCTCGATCTGTTTTGAGTCCAAGTTGGATTCAAGTTTCTTTTATTCTTATTGATTGAGTTTGTTTAGGATTAGGAGAGTTCTATGGTATATAAATAACCTCTTAGGGGTGCCTTTCAATGTATTCCAAAAAAATCCAATGAATTTATAATTCCTAAAGGTATAATTCATCTAGGTGAGATATTCGTGAGAGAAGCTTAGCCACAAGGGTTTTTTGTTCTTGGCAACCATCAAGCTTGTAATCTTCTCAACGTGAGTTGTAAGTAATTCCTATTGTACTCCACCAAAGTTTTTAATAAAGTTTTTCCCTTTCTGTCGTGGACGTAACACGATCTGTTTGATCGGTGGAACTACGTTATATTGTTTATTGGCTTTTTATCTACTTTAAAATATCTTCTTCTCTTCTTCATGTTGTCTTAGTAGATCCTATAGTTTGTTTTCACTGCACCGTCCCAGTCGATCCGGTTGTGGGGGCGTTCCTCCCCTGAAATCACAACAATTGGTATCAGAGTAAGGTCAACATGAAGATGTCTACGATCAAGTTCGATATTCAGAAGTTTGATGGCTTCATCAATTTTAGCAGATACCAAATTAGGATGAACGACATCCTTACCCAAAGCAGGTTGAAGAAAGTACTACTCGGGAGGGAGTGTAACTCCCCGTTCCTAGAATATGTACTTAGATACGTATTCTGATTTTCGATCGTATTTTTTGATTTAGTTTTTGTATTTGTTTTTGTTTTATGATTATTTGTGTGATTGTTTTGTATTGGATCCGGACTAGTAGACTCGGAGTCAGCCCTAGTCTGAACGAGGGACCCGATCCTAGTGTACTGCCCGATTTGACCTTTCTGGTAGTTCGATTTGACCGATTTCAGTTTCAAACACTGTTTTCTAATATTTTAGATTTTTCATGATTTTCTGGAATTTTTCAGAATTATTCTGCAAAATCTTCAAAACCGGTGTCGATTAGTGTCGCTAACCAGTTCCCATATTTTTAGTTTCCAAATGGAGTCGAATTTTTAGAAACGGCTTTCACATTACTTCTTAGAATCTCATTTTCTATCTAAATACATTTTCTGAAATTTTTCTGATTTTTTCAAAATTTGACCGATTTTAGTGTCGACCGGTATCGACGGAAGATTCTAAGATTTTTAATTTGAATATCAGATTTAATTTCTCGAATCTAATTTCACCAGGCATCTTAAAATAATAGTTCTATTTTTGAGAATTTTTTGGAGTGATTTTGAAACCGTCAATTTTTACCTGTATTAAAATAATATTTTCTTTTTTTTTCTTTTTCTTTTTTTCTTTTTCTTTTCCATTTCTTTCTTCTCCACCTACTCCCATAACCCCCCCACCCCCACATTCCCTGCCAACAAACCAGAGCTGCAGCAGCAGCCCATCCCCCCATCTCCACCATACTCTCCCTCTCCCTTTCTCTTTCCTTCTTTTGCTTTTTCTTTCTTTCTTCCCATTCTCTCCATCTTCATTTCTCCCTCTCCTTCTCTCCCACCAACTCCACTCTTCTTCCTTCCCCAAGACCGCCGGCCAACACTGGACCCACCGCCGGCCTCCCCTCCGGCCATCTCCTCCCCCAAGTCCCTCTCTTTCTCCTCCACCTTCGACCCCTCACCATCTCACCTTCTCCAATTTCTCCCAAACCCCACAATCATCATCTTCTCTTTCTCCTTAAATTCACCACCAATCCACCACCAATTTCACCCTTTCACCACCCAACCACCATCTCCTCCTCCTCCTCCAGCTCCCCAACACCACCACAACTCCACCATCTCTAACAACCACCACCACCACAATAACCACCATCTCTAACAACCACCAACAACAACAAGAACAACCAAACAACAAACCCAAACCCCACTCCACCTCCTCCACCCTAGGGGCGTCGCCGGCCACCCCTCCTCGCCGGCCGCCCCTCCGGCGGCGCCGCCCAAGTCGCCGGCGGCGGCCAGAGCCGTCGGCCACCACCCAGGACCCCCTTCTCTTCTTTCTTCTTTCTTCTTTCTTTCCTTTCTTTCTTTTCTTTCTTCTTTCTTTCTTTTCCCTTCTTTCCTATTTTATCCCCTTCTTTTCCCTCAAATTCTCTCTCTTACCCCTCTTTTATTTCCAGCAAACACTCTCTCTCTTTAGGTTCTCTCTAACTCTCTCTCTGTAATCTCTTTCTCTCCCTCTAAAAGATTCTTCTCTCTCCTCTCTCATTCTCTCTCTCAATAAATTAATATTAGTTATATATTTTAAGAATTATATTTACATATTTTAATATGGATTGGTGGCGTGTACATGTTTATGATGTTCCGAGATTTTACAGCATTTTCTGGTGATTTTAAGCGAGTACTTTGCTATCATCGTTTCACACCTAGTGATTGCTATTTTAACATCCATTGCATGATTTATTGATATGCTAATGTCTCGTTACCATCGTTACATGCCTAATAATTGTTATCCTACTTTTTAATACATGATGCATCGTTATGCGAGTTGATATATGATATGCGAGTGATTTTCTAAAATTAACATGTTATATGAATACCTGTTGACTGTTATTATAACTCATTAGACTGGTATTATACTTATAATGGGTATGCCTAGATATGCTCCCGCTTCGCTCTGATTCGCATGGCTAATTAAAAGATTAACTTATTGTTGTTATAGATATGGTTGTGAAGAGTTTGAAATGTTTAACTATACTGTTCTCTTGTATCATATTACATGACCAGATGATTGCTTGACATACAATATTATGGCTCTGTATTGACTCACCTGATACTGACATGTTAATTATCTGACACTGATATGTATTACTTGACACCTGATCCCTAACACTTGATATCTGACACCGGTACTTGACATGTTATCACTTGACACTTGATACCTGACACCTGATATATGACACTTGACAATTGACATGCTATCACTCACTTGACATGCTTTCACATGGCACTAGTACACTTGACCTGATGTTGTGACACCTGACTGGATACTATTGTACCTGACACATGTATTACATTACATATTCATGATTATCACTTTTACGGGGACTTGGCATGATTATTATACTGTTACCAGACCTCTGGTACTCTTGAACTCATGTGCTCCTGAACTCTTGTATACTTAAACCCCTGTAATAGGGAGACTTTTGATATTATGCTCATGATATTGTACTCTCGTTCACCCCCGTAATTGGATAATCATGGATATTGGATTACTGTAGACACCTTATGGACATTATCACTGGACTATATATAATAAATTACTCAACTTACACTTGGGTGGGAGAAACTGATGAATACCGGTATGATGTCATATTTATAATGGTGGATATATCTGAAGTGTCGTGTGGGCACGTAATGATAAGTCCCCGGAAGCAGTAGCCTGATATCTGAAGTGTCGTGTGGGGCGCGTAATGATAAGTCCCCAGAAGCAGTAGCCTTTACTCCTGAGTCGTAGTCACGGGCAGAGACGGGACCCACTATAAATATGAGCCATCAGATTTATCAATTTTCAAGTAATAACTCGTCTTATTCATAAGTGGATGTATGTGTACCGGTAACACATACCTAAGCATAAGATCGGATGAATAACATAAGAATGTAACAACCAAACAATAATATTATTAGAAACGTGTGATATTTGGTCTCTCCTTTGTTCGGGTCCTGATACTCACATATCAGACCCGAGTGAGTTCTACCAGAGTGCGAACTCTAGTATGGACAATCAGTAATGTGAGGCACTGGTAGGGAGGTGATTGAAATATCAAACTGTACTGATTATTATTATTGAATAACTTAAAATGCAACACCTTTATATTCTCCAGTTATAGTGATGAATCATTTAATCAGGTATTATGCCCTGAGTTGACACCCTACTTTATGACATATGATTTATGTGGCACAATGATTATTCCAAACACACTCTAGTTCTGTTACTTTGAGGGCAACTCAAATTGTATGAACTCAGATGATGACGACATAGGATATGTGGTATATAGATGAGGGTTTTCTTATTTGGATTATCCCCTTGACGTATCAATCTCGTGAATCCATTATCTAAGATTGTACAAGTAGTTTTGTCCATACTTGTATTTATCACATGTTTATTTGTGCTTAAGCTCTTGACACCGTTTTCTATGCATGTTTTCCGATTCAGACTTATCGATATACATGTATTTACTTCATTTTGGATTTACTGTCGTCCCTTTAAATTTCTTTTATGTTACTTGTCATTGCCTGTACCTATATGCTTGAACCACATCACTTGATCATGTACTCGTGTGACTGCTTGAGCACGCCAATTGACTTTATCATATGTACTCACCGGGTTACTTTCTAGCAATCCTGGATCCTCATGTCCAGATCCTAGAGTCTGGATCGTGGTGGCCTTTTTGTACCTGATCAGAGTGGCGCAGCGGAAGCGTGGATTAGCGGTTGCCTATCCGGACCCTCTTTCTTCCAGCCTCCCCTTGATCGGCTTGCGAGATTCTCATCTTACTACTCATGAATACTTTCTCATATTTCATATTGTACATCCTACTTTTGCGCTTCTTGGTAATCTTACATTCTTGAGATATTGTATCATGCTTTGTGATAACTGTGTACTTGTGTTATTATTGCTGGAATGTATATTACCATTGTGCTTCTGTACTCTGATTCTTGCCTGTACTGATGCTTAACATATATACGTGAGGGTATTTCCGACCTGCGTATATACGTAGCAGTAACGTCTCCGTACCCGTAGGATGAGGCGTTACAGGGTGAAAAGCCTCAAAACATGAAGGAAGAAACTTAAAAGGAGTTGGATGAGAAAGTCTTGACAGCTATTCAGTTTTGCTTGGTGGACGAAGTGTTGGATGAGTTTTCTACAGAGAAAACAGCGTCCTCATTATGGGAGCGACTTCAGAACCACTATCTGAAGAAGTTGTTGGCAAATTGGTTAATTCTGAAGCAGTGTCTCTTTCTTCTCCGCATGCATGAGGTATACCTATCAAATCTCACATTGCATAACCTTCCTCTATTATTAATGATTAAATAAGATAGAGGTTAAGATAGAAGATGAGAATCAAGCACTTTTATTACTGTGTTCTTTACCTTCTTCATATAAGAGCTTTAGGGAAGCTATCATCTATGGAGGCAAGTCAACAATTAAGACAAAGAGTTTAAGGAGCATCTGCTGAACAAGGACAAAATTGACACCCAGTTGACCGGTGAGTCTCATCATGATGATTCCGGGCAAGTTCATTATTCAAGAGAGAAGAGTAATAATGGAAGCTCCACGGGTAATTCAAAACACAAGAATTTGACGTGCTACTATCGTCACAAAAAGAGGCACATTAGATCTGAGTGTTGGCTTCGAAAGAAGAAACAACCAGATGCTAATGTCACTGAACTGGTTGGAGGAGATGAAGAACAATTAGACGTTCTATCTGTTACAGACAGATCAGTTTGTAACAAAGATAGATGGGTCATAGATTCTGGATGTTCACATCATATCAGTTTCAATAGGAAGATATTCTCTTCATACACTTCAATTCAAGGGGGAGAAGTCTTCATGGGGAACTGCTACAAGCAAGGTGATTGGCGAAGGAACAATCCAGTTTTGGTCTCATGATGGATGCATCACTACTCTTCAAGGCGTTCGTTATGTTCCCGAATCAAGATGTAATCTCATCTCTCTTGGAGCCTTATAAGGGAAGAGTTTTATTTTGATTCGAAAGGTGATCTTATGGAAGTTTTCAAAGAGGCTCATGTGATGTTTCAAGCCGAACGTGTCAGTAATGTGTATATGTTGCAAAATTCAAAAGTTACAGTTGGTGGATTGCAGTTATCCTCGGCTTCAGAAGCGGTGATTGCGGAACAATCGGAGACTGCAATGGATTCGAGCTCGGATATTCAATTGTACCCCAAAAAGAGATTGGGACTAGGCGCGCAACAAGGTAGTCCAAATCGTTATTCCTATGGTGGAGCAAATTCTTATAGATCCTATGTAGATTGAGGAGATCGTTGGGTGATAAAGTTCAGGTTGGGCCTAAATTATTCGACCTAACCAAGTTGTGAACCCCGTGAGGGAGTTATGGAGAAGATGGAGTGAGATGGAGGTGAATTCAACTTTGTTCAATTGTGCGTGGATGCGAGCACATGGAACATGGTGGCTATTCTCGGACTTGGACATATTCAAGTCAGGGGGGAGATTGTTAGAATTATGATGTGAATACATCGTGAAGGTAGTCGATTAATGTCGAATCTGATAGTTTTCTTTTCTGGATCTATTTTGAGTCCGAGTTGGATTCAAGTTTTTTTTATTCTGATTGATGGAGTTTTAGGACTAGGAGAGTTTTGTGGTATATAAATAATCCCTTGGGGGTGGCCTCCAATGTGTTCCAAGAGAATCCAATGAATTTATAATCCTAAGGGTGTAATTCATTTAGGTGAGATATTCGTGAGAGAAGCTTAGCCACAAGGGTTTGATGTTCTTGGTGACCATCAAGGGCTTGTAATCTTCTCGGTGTGAGGTGTAAGTAATTCTTATTGTACTCCCCCCAAAGTATTTAATAAAGTTTCTTCCTTCTCCTGTGGGCTTACACATGATCTGTTTGATCGGTGGAACCACGTTATATTATTTGTTGGCTTTCTATCTACTTTGGAATATCTTCTTCTTCTCTTCTTCGCGTTGCCTTAGTAGATCGTGTGGTTTGTTTTCACTGCGCCGCCCCAGTCGATACGGTCATGGGGGTGTTCCTCCCCTGAAAGCACAACAACTATCCCCACTGAAATAGGAGAGTATTTAGAACGTGGGGATATCATGGCAGCATAACTACCTTCCCGATCCGGAAAACCCTGCTGCTAAGCTATGTCTAGTGAATGCGGGAATCTCCGCAGAGAACCTATGTCGTGGAGGTCGGAGAGAGACCTGGTAGTTGCGAATGTCAGGAAAAAAGGGCCTGAGGTCCTCTCCTTGGGATTGAATGTGAGCTCGGGGCAAGGCCCGACGCTCTCTCCTCAGGTTGAATGTGAGTTCGGGACAAGGCTCGAGGCTCTCTCTTCAGAGTTGAATGTGAGCCAACTGGTATCTCAAGTTCATTGTCTACTTTAGACACTCTTGGTGCGGCTAGAACGTGTCGCGATCTTGAGTAGCGGTTAGATTTTGACTACTACAGATGCCCCCTACTCTTGTGATTCCTGATGTCATGGGAGGAGAACAGTAAGAGCGAAGTCGGTGGAAGCCTTTAAGTGCCTGATTAGTATCAAATTTTGCATTTGCATATCGCATTTTCCTACCGATTTATGAATAAATGATGCTTCTCACCCGTGTTTTGGTCTATTTTGCAGATAATCAAGAATCTAGGGGCAAAGGAGTAATAAGAGCTTAATTATACCCATTTGGGTAATTAATTCAGATTTCTTGGATGCCAAGCTAAAGAGATTTTAGAAGAACACATTGGATTCATGTATTTGAAGCTGTATCTGGAGAAATATACATCCAAACATTTCAAAACCAAATACATATGAAGGTACTAGAAGTCATACGAATCACGTGACCAAAATTTCAGGGTAATTGGCCCTAATTTTGCCGCGAATTGCCAAGCAAATGTGGCATTTTGGTTGTCCCACGCGTCGATCTTCGACGCGTGGCCCTATCTCGCCTTCCAGATACTTCTTCTACTTATAAATACTGCAAGGATAGACCAGTAACGAGAACGAGAGGGTTGTAGGCTAGGTTTTTTGTTTCCTCGGAAAAAAATTGAAAGTGTGTAAAATCTTTATTTGATTGTAAAGAAGATTACAACGGATCAATAATCTAATCACAAAAGAGAGGAGAATGGTTGGACCTCCCCTTTGTTTAAGGCTGGGTTCTTTGGGTAGCGATCAAAAGTGAATCTTATTTTCCGTTGATCGGGTGAACGTCAAGCTCTTCGGGAAATCTTCTCCTTGGATCACGGATGGAGTAGCACAGCTCCTATCCAATGAAATCTCAAAGAGACTTGGGCAAAAACTTGAACCCAGCAAGTTGGTGTAGAAGAGTTTAACTCTTTATCAGTATTACTCAGCTGAAAATTTTGACCAATTCTGACCCCTCTTCAATAGCAAACTGAGTTATTTATAAGGATTTCAGGGGTAAAACTGTCCCCTAAAAATACTCCATAATGGGGGCTAACTCCCCTAATTTCTTGGGCAGTAACTGACCTAGTAATGAAGGCAGTTATAAACTGAGACGCAGGGCTCCTCTGCAGTTAAAACGCGGGCTTCGAGCTCTGTGTTTAGCCTTTGAATGCTGTTGGATGCAGGCCTCGAGCTTCGCTAGATGCGGGTTTCGAGCTTTACTAGACACGGGCTTTGAGCCTTACGTCTTGGCATTGTAGTGATGCTGGGACGCGGGTTTTGAGCCTCGCATTTTGACATTGCGGTGATACTGGGACGCAGGTTTTGAGCTCTGCGTTTTGACATCGCAGTGGTGTTGAGACGCGGGCAGCTCTGCGTCTTGGCATTGCAGTGATGCTGAGACGCGGGCTTCGAGCTCTGCGTTTTGGCATTGCAGTGATGCTGAGACGCGGGCTTCGAGCTCTACGTCTTGGCATTACATGAATGACTTTAATTAGCCTTGCATCTGAAGTATAAACTCTGCTATCTAATGACTTGTCTTCAGTGATTTTTAGACAGTCTACAGAACCTCCTCCAAAGTTTTCAAAACTCCGCGGTTATCTGGGACGGGTTTCGAAACACTTTAGATTTTTTCTTTTGCAGCATGCTCTCAAGACTGGACTGGCAATCTTCTGAGAGACCTTGAGCTCGATCTTGTCTGGATCTTGGTCTTCGTGAATGTACTGTTAAACTCTTTGAAGCCACCAGAGATGATCATTTTGAGTATCTGGATACGCAGTTCAGACCTCCTCGGTGCTCTGAGATAGTTGTTGGTGTACTGTTGACTAGGAGAAATAATCTACTTTCGCCAGTGTATTGTTGAACTGATTGATGAAGTAAAGACTGAACATAGGTCCTGTAGACGCAAAGGTGTAGCACCTCATTCCCGGGATACGTAACCAGATACGCGTCCTGATTTTTTTGACCGTATTATTTCAATTTTCTTCCAGTATTTGTTTTTGGGTTGTGATTGCTTATGTTATTTGGTATCAGATCTGGATTCTCAATCTTTGATTCAGCCCTGACCTGGCCGAGGAACCCGATACCAGCATACTGTCCGATTTGACCTTTCTGGTAGCCTGATTTGATTGATTTTAGTTTCAAACATTGTTTTCTAATATTTTAGTTTTTCATGATTTTGTGAAATTTTTCAGAATTATTTTGCAAAATCTTCAAAGCTGGTGTCGATCGGCATAGCTGACCGATTCCCAATTTTTAGTTTTCAAATGGAGTTGAATTTTTAGAAACTGCTTTCACATTACATCTTAGAATCTCATTTTCTATCTAAATACACTTTTTGAGATTTTTCTGAATTTATCAAGATTTGACCGACTTTGGTGTCGACTGGTATCGCCGGAAGATTCTAGAATCTTTAATTTGAAAATCAGATTGAATTTCTCAAATCTGATTTCACCAAGTATCTTAAAATAATATTTTCTATTTTTGAAAATTTTTCAGAGCGTTTTGAACCAGTCAAATTTTACCCTATTTAAATAATAATATTATTTTTCCTTCTTTTCTTTTCTTGCTTTTTTCCTTCTCCACTCCTCTACTTTATACTCTCAGATTATCCTATTAATTTAAATATTTAATAATATATTTATTTATTAATTTTCCTTATTTTCTTTTTCGTTATTTTTCCTTTTCCTTTCTTTTCTTTTCTTTCTTTTTCTTCTTTTCTTTTTCTTCTCCCCTACCTACTCCACATCCCCTCCCATACCCTGCCTACCTGGACCAGCAGCCCCTCTCCCCCCATTCCTTCTCCCATACTCTCCCTCTCCCTCTCCCTCTCTTCTCCCTTTCTTTCTATATATTTTTCCTTTCTTTCTTTCCCTTCTTCCCATTTTCTCCATCTTCTTCTTCATCTCTCCTACTAACTCCCCTCAACTGTCGCCTCCACCACCAGGGCCGCCAGCGCCGCAGCCCCTAGCCACTAGCGCCGACCCAACCTCCCCACTTCCCTTCCCCACTTCCCTCCTCTCCAAACTCCATCTCCTCTCCTTCAATTTCTCCATAAACCCTCACTCCACCTTCCTCTTCTTCTCCAAAACTCCCCATTAAAACTCCCAATTTCTCCACTCCCACCACCATACCACCATCTCCTCCTCCTCCTCCAACTCCCCAACACCACCACCATCAACCACCACCACCTACAACAACAAACAACAACATCCACCATACACTAAAACCAATCCCCAAACCACCTCCTCCCCAGGCCTAGGCGCGCCGCCCCCACCTCCGGCGGCGGCCAGCAGCCGCCGGCCACCTCCCCACTCCCCCTCCTTTCTTCTTTTCTTCTTTCTTTCTTTCTTTCTTTCTTTCTTTTATTTCTTTCCTTTTTCTTTCTTTCCACTTTTACCCCCTCTTTAATTCCCTAATTACCTCTCTATATTTTTCAGCATACATTCCTCTCTCTTCTCTCTCTCCCTACAACTCTCTCTCTCCCCCCTACAATCCTCTCTCTCCTCTCTCCTCTCTCATTCTCTTTCTAATATTTATGTATATATATATAAATTATATATTTTTTATACAGATTGTTAGCGTGCACGTAGTGTTCGTGGATTTCACGGATATTGCTCGGAGTTGTGTGGTTTTAGGCGAGTACAGTTTTTCTTGAACAAGCATCTATTTTATTTTGAGCGAGTACTTTGCTATCATCGTTTCTTACCTAGTAATTGCTATTTTAACATCCATTGCATGATTTATTGATATGCTAATGTCTCGTTATCATCATTACATGCCTAATGACTGTTATCCTGCTTTTTATACATGATGCATCGTTATGCGAGTTGATATATGATATGCGGGTGATTTTCTAAAATTAACATGTTATTCGAATACTTGTTGACCGTTATTATAACTTATTAGACTGGTATTATGCTGGGTATGCTTAGATACGCTCCCGCTTCCCTCGGCTTCGCATAGCTAATTAATAGATTAAATTATTATTGTTATAGATATGGTTGTGAAGAGTTTGAAATGTTTAACTATATTGTTCTCCTATATCATGTTGCATGACCGGATGATTGCTTGACATATGATGTTATAACTCTGTATTCAACTCACCTGACACCGACATGTTAATTATCTGACACTGACATGTTATACTTGACACCTGATTCCTGACACTTGATATCTGACACCGGTACTTGTCATGTTATACTTGACACATGATCCCTGACACTTGATATCTGACACCGGTACTTGACATGTTATCACTGGACACCTGATATCTGACACCTGATATATGACACCTGACAGTTGACATGCTATCACTTGATACTTGACATATGCTATCACCTGATACTGACACATTTGACCAGATATTGTGACATCTGACTGGATATTATTACACCTGACACCTATATTATATTGCATATTCATGATTATCACATTTATGGGGACTTGGCATGATTATTATATTGTTACCAAACATTTGGTACTCCTGAACTCCTGTGCACCTGAACTCCTGTATTCCTGAACCCCTGAAAATGAGAGACTCCTGATACTATACTCCTATTGATCCCCGTAATTGGATAACCATGAATATAGGATTACTGTGAATACCCTGTGGACATTATCACTGAATAATCTGTAATAATTAGACAACTTACACCGGGAAAGGGGAAACTGATGAGTACCGATATAGTTTCCATGTTTATGATGGTCTTATAGTGTCGCGTGGCCACATACTTGGATTCGACCTGGAGGCCACCAGGTATTTCCGTGGAGTGTACTGGCACCCCTACTCCCCTGCCTGCCGGTTGTGCCATAAGTCCCTGAGCCTATTCCTGTGGGAGCGGTGACATCATATTCCTGTTCGGGAGTACAATAAGTCCCGGTACCTAGCGGTACGTTCCGGCTCAGTACCGGATACTCCTTGACCGTTATCCCGAGCATGTACAGGACCCATTCTAAGCATGATTCGTCGATCTCATCAGTTTTCAATAATTTACTCTCCGGTCTGTATGCTGAGGTATGGGGAATGGGACACATGCTGATGTATACAAATCAGATGAGTTTTAATAACATAATAATAACATGCTCCTGATATTTGACTAGCTATACACTTGATCTATACTTGGGAGACCTGTGATACAATATCCTGCTCACCACTTACACATTATACCTGTGCTACTTTGTTGAATTACTTGATTGCTTATTTTCGGGTTTCCATACTGTTTCATTATTCTGTTATTGTGATGGCAAATTCAGATTATATAAACTCAGATTACAGTGACGTGAGGTATAGGGTATATATATGAGGGTTTTCTTCTTTGATTATTCCTTCGACGTACTAATCTCACGGATCGGTAATGTTAGCTTGTATAACTGATTTTCCTGTAGTTATTTTACTATCTCGTTTCATATTCATATGTGCTTATATTCAATATATACCTTTTCTGTATACATGTGCCTGATATGCACGCCACTTGGCTTTATCATATGTACTCGTGGGTTACATCTGACAACCCTAAATCCTCATGTTCAGATCCTAGAGGCTGGACTATGGTGGCCTTGATGTAGCTGATCAGAGTACGCAGCGGACCCTCCCGTGGTGATCGGAGTGCAGCAGAAGCTTGGACATCGCCGTAGCTCTTCCTCCCAGCTCTTCTCCTGATTGGCTCCCGAGGCCCCTCTTGCTGCTCGTGAGCACCTCTAAACTTTTGTTATGTATATCTCTTCGTATGATGTACTTTTGTATTTCCTAGTGATGTAATATTCTAGTAATACTGTATCACTCTTTGTGATAACTATGTACTTGTACTTTTCTGTTAGAATGTATAATACCACTGTGCTTTTGTACTCTGATTCTTACCTGTACTGATGCTTAGCGTATATACGTGAGGGTATTTCTGACCTGCGTATATACGTCGCAGTGACGTCTCCGTACCCACGAGTTCGGGGTGTCACAAAAGGCCATGTTGCCTTGGAGATGCGGACCTCGTAGAAACGCGACTCTCACTCATTGGCGAGACGCGAACATCGAAGTGGAGGCGCAGCTCTCACTTTGTTGAAGTGACACAGACTTTGAGATGGAGACGTAAACTTCTCTTTGTTGAAGAGACGCGGCTCAGATGTGTTGCTAAGGTGCGAGTTTCCTTCAAAGTAAAGATGCACCTTTCACTTGATGTAGAAACGCGACTCTGAGCATTACAAACGCAAACTTGCTTCAAAATAAAGACATAGCTCTCGCTAGGAACAGAGGCGCAGCTCTCTTGTTTTGTCAAGACGCAAGCCAGAAGAGACGTGATCTTCGAAGTGGAGACACAGCTCTCACTTTGTTGAAGTGACGCAGACTTTAAGGTGGAGACACGGATCTCTCTTTGCTGAAAAGACGCGACTCTGTTAAATGCGAGACTCGCGTTCTGAGTGCGTTGCCACGTGTCTGGCGGAGCTTGAAGAGACGATGTTCTCTTAAAACACGAGGTCGCGTTCTGGGCGCGTTGCCACGCGTCTGGTGACGATTGGTCTCGAGATACGGGCCACGTATCTTGGCCAATTACTGTGTCTATGAAAAGACAGTAATCTTTCAAGAGTCATCATTAGACTCTTTTCTTCTCTGTTGAACTCTACGTCCAGAGTTTTAAGAACTTAAGAAAAGCCTCTGAGTTTTCTTCCTTCTCTCGTCTACACAGAATTCACTATCAAAAATGGCCCTAAAGATTAAGCCTGTGGCTTCATCCTCGAGCGCTGTCGCTCCAGAGGTACAAATAGGAGGTTCCTCTACACAGGAGGCCCCTATTTCAGGTAATAAAACCATTCGAATCAGTTTTCCATCATTAAGAAACTTGAAGAGTTATCTTAACTCTTAAGCTTCTTTTCAATTGAATCGCTAACGCGAGGCTTATGCCCGTGTTTGATTTTCAGATGTGACTCTTGCACGGGTAGGCAAGACGCGGGTTTGACGACCTCCACGTTTTTGCTTCATCAGCTTGAGTATGTGTCTGCTTATTAAACACGGGCTTCATTGAGTCTTGTGTTTGCCCCAATACTTAGAGAATTATCTTAAGTGGGGGAGTTCAAATGCGGATTTCTTGTGAACCTCGCGTCTCTAAGATTTGACGCGGGTTTCGCTGAGTCTCGCATCTGATTCCAACACTTAAAGAAATTTCTAAATTGTGGAGTTTTAAACGCAGGCTTCATGTGAGCCTCACATCTTTGAGTATAGACACGAGTTTCGCTGCGCTCCGCATCTTAGTCATTAGACGTGGTTCTGAGGTGAACCTTGCGTCTGAGTTTCAACACTTAGACAATTTTCAGGTTGCTAACTATTTTGTTATCCTTTTTTGTAGTGTGATACTCCTTGAATCCTCTATCCAAAAAGTGTCACTTTGGATATGTAGGTGGTGCTGACCCAAACATGATTTTTGTTCTCCAGAGGACTGCTCCTGTGACCACTAATAAATCAAAGGAACGATAGAGCCGGATCAGTAATGCCAGTATGTTAACTCTCCAGAAAATCATTTCTGACGGTCAGTTTGAATCGGATTCCCGTGCTCTATTGAGGAAGCCCAACTACTTCTTTGGTGACTCGATCAAGGAGGATGAGGCTGCTCTTTATGATAGGGATTATAAATAGCTTCGTCAGATTGGCAACATGAGGTTTTTTCTCCCGAACATGGAGCGGATGTATCCCTTGGCCTACCTGCAACATATGTCCGTGTGTTAGACAATGGACTGGGAGTTGGTTAGGTCAATCTCTGGAGTTATCCTGGGCAAGCTAGGTGCCCGCGAAGCCTTCACCGAGTTTTTCTTGAGGCTATATATGGGGTTTTTTGGTTAGTTTTCAACAAGAGTTTTAAGAGCTAATATTCTCACTTTCAACAGAGTTTTTTAACAAGTTTTTCAAAAAAATTTGTGCTCTAAATCCATATCTCTATTGGGTTTCAAAGTTTTAGAAAATCAAAGAAAATAAGTTTTGAAAAATTCTAGTTTCAAGTTTCAGTTTATATATCATTCAAGAAGTTTTCCCAAGTGTTTTCTTTTGTGCTTCACTTTCAAAATCTTTATTTTCTCACAAGCTTGAGCTATTCACTGCAAAATTTATCCTCTACGATCTTGTATTGTGAGAGGTGTTGCTTGTGATCTTTGTGATCACCAAGTGTTATAACCACTCTTTTGCTTTGTACTTTGTGCCTTCTCTCTTATGTAGAGGTGATTGCTTTGTACATAGGCTTTGAGCCTTGGCTTTGTGCCTCTTCTTGTGTAGAGGATTAGATTTGTATCCTTTGTGGAGTTCCTTAGTAGTGATAGTAGAAATCATTCACGCGGTGAAAGCGAGAACATAGAACTTGGTGCTCGAACCTCGAAATATATCTTTGTGTTTGCGTTTGGTTATCTCTCTCTAAACTCTACTCTCTTTATATCATGCATTGCTACTATTGTTCATTTATACATGTTGATATTGTTTGTGTGCTCATAATTGTTATAATCCAAGAGAGCTATTGAAGCACCTCAACTCTTATAAAAGAGAAATCTTAAGGGTAAGTTCTAGAGCCCTTCATCAGGAATTCGGCTTTACTCTTTGGATATCTATTGTAATAGTGTAAAAGTTTAATTCCGTATTATTTATCATTAGATTAGTATTACATCTATTCACCCCCCTCTAGGTATACTTTTAGGGATGAGATGGCGAACTAGTTTCTCACGAAGTACTTTCCCCCGTCAAAGTAGCAAAACTCCAAGGTGATCTCACTACCTTTTCTCAATTTTAATATGAAAGTGTTTATGAAGCTTGGGAAGGTATAAGAGCTTGATCAGGAAAGTTTCACATCATGGACTTTCTGTTTGGTTGGAAATTCAACTTTTTTACAATAGATTGACTCTAAATACCAAGATGGTAATTGAGGCGGCCGCGAGCGAAACACGCATGGGCAAGGAACATGATGAAGCATATGCGCTTCTAGAGGAAATGACATCAAATAGTTACCAATGGCAATCAGATAGGGCAACACCAAAGAAGATGGCGGGGGTGCATGAGCTAGATGCAAGCTCAGTAATCCATGCACAACTGTCTTATTGACAAAGAAACTCGCCGCCGCCAATATAAGCTCCATCCAAACTCAAAACTCTTCATATGATGCATATGCTGTAGGGCAATCTAGCAATGATGGACAAGTTGGCAACTTTGCGTTCCTTTCAAATGAACAAGCTAACTACGTGAGCAACTACCAAAGGAACAACAACCCTTACTCGAATACGTACACACCTGCCTGGAGGAACCTCCCAAATCTAGGATGGGGTGGCAACAACAACATGACACCCAAGCCAAGCAACTTTCAGCCGCAGCAACCACGACCACCATCCCAAGAGAAGAAGCCAAGCTTAGAAGAGACAATGCAACAACTCGTTGCAACTATACAAACTTTCATGACTATAACAGACACCAATCTGAAGAATCAAGCGACCGCAATTCACAATCTAGAGGTGCAGATAGGCCAGATATCAAATTTGTTAGCCAGCAGACTACAGTGATCGTTACCAAGCAACATATAGACGAATCCCAAGAAACACGCCAAGGCTATCACCCTGCGAAGTGGCAGAGTTGCAGAACAGAATTAAGATACCAGAGCAGAAGCAGAAGACAAGAAAGACACTGGGAAAGAGAAAGTAGAGCAGCATAAGAAGTCTGACCTGATCCAGGGTCAGAGTTCGGGTGAGCAGCTGAAAATTCAGCTGGACAGCCAAACTTCTCAAGTCCAGATAGCCAAAAATTTTCTGTGGAGAAGATAGTGGTCAAGCCATATGTTCCCTCACTTTCATTTCCTCAGAGACATATGCCAAAGAACACAGATAAGCAGTTTGTTCAGTTTCTCAATATGTTTAAAAAAATGCATATTAACATTTTTTTTGCAGAGGCACTAGCACAAATGCCCAAATATGCTAAATTCATGAAGGAGATCCTACGGAACAAGAGGAAGCTTGAGGATCATGAAACAGTGATGTTAAATGAGGAGTGTGGGCTATCCTACAAAACAAGCTACCTCCTAAGCTTAAGAATTCAGGGAGTTTCATTACACCTTACACCATAAAAAATTCTTACTTTGATAAAGCTTTATGTGATCTTGGTGCTTGTATTAATTTGATGCACTTTCTGTGTTTGAAACCTTGGGGTTAGGAGAGCCAAAGCCAACAAGCTTATCACTTCAACTGGCGGACAGGACTGTCAAATACCCGCGAGTAGTAATTGAAGATGTGCTTGTGAAAGTGGACAAGATCTACTTCCCTGCGGATATGGAGGAAGATAGGGAAGTACCTCTTATTTTAGAACGTCATTTTCTTTCAATTGGTAAAACATTGATTGATGTTCAACAGGGCAAATTGACTCTACGTGTGCAGGATGAAGAAGTCACATTCAACATTTTTAAGGCGATGAAGTACCCTTCTAACAATGACAAATGTTACTGCATTGAAATAGTTGACAAGGTGACGACTGAAACATTTGAGAAGGAGAATCTAACACTGCCACTAGAAGCACGCATCATCCATTCAGACACAATCACTGAAGAAAACTTTGAAAGAAGGGAGTGTTCGAATTATTTGGAAGTAACAACACCAATACCTAAGTATGGGAAGCAACTAATTGAAGAGCTTGAAACAAGTACATCATCCTTTACCCCATCCATACAAGAAACACAATAACTCGAGCTCAAGGAGTTGCCACCACATCTCAGGTATGCATATTTAGGTGAAAATTTTACACTGCTAGCAATTGTTTCTTCCTCTTTAACATGTGATGAGGAAGAGAAACTCTTGCGTGTATTGCAGGATCACAAAATGATGATTGGATGGACAATTACAAATATCAAAGGTATAAGCCCCTCAGTTTGTATGCATAAGATCTTGATAGAGGATAACTATAGGCTTTCAGTTCAGCCACAACGTCGTTTGAATCCAGCAATGAAAAAAGTGGTAAGGAAAGAGGTTTTGAAACTTCTTGACGATCTATGCTATTTCTGATAGTAGTTGGGTCAGTTCAGTTCAAGTAGTTTCAAAGAAAAGGGGCATCACAAAGATAAAAAATGACAATAATGAGTTAATACCAACTAGGACAATAACGGGGTAGAGAGTGTGTATGAATTATAAGAAACTTAATAAAGCAATCCGTAAAGATCATTTTCCATTGCCTTTCATTGACTAAATGTTGGAGAGACTTTCGGGCCATGCACATTATTATTTTTTAGATGAAAATTCAGGATATAACTAAATTGCCACAGCACCCGAAGACCAAGAGAAAATCACTTTTACATATCTTTATGGTACTTTTGCTTGTAGGGATGCCGTTTGCTTTATGTAATGTATCTGCTACATTTCAAAGGTGCATGATGGCCATATTTCATGACATGGTTGAGAGATTTATTGAAGTATTCATGGATGGCTTTTCAGTTTTGGATCTTCTTTTGATGCATGTCTACGTAACTTGGATCTAGTTTTGCAGCGATGTGAAGATACAAATTTAGTACTCAATTGGGAGAAGTGCTATTTTATGGTACAAGAAGGAATTGTTCTTGGACATCGCATATCAGGAAAAGAGATTGAAGTAGATCGCGCAAAAATTAAGACCATTGAAAAATTGCCACCTCCAGCAAATGTGAAAGGCGTAAGAAGTTTCCTAGGACATGCGAGATTTTATCGACGATTTATCAGGGACTTTTCTAAAATTACCAAACCTCTTCGTAATTTTATTGATGAAAGGTGCACCATTTGACTTTTCTAATGATTGTTAGCAGGCATTCAAAACATTGAAGGAGAAGTTGACCACCGCACCAATTATCGTAGCACCGGATTGGAGTTTGCCATTCGAAATCATGTGTGACGCAAGCGATTTTGCATTAGGAACAGTACTTGGACAAAGGAGGAATAAGATTTTTCAAGTAGTATACTACGCAAGCTAAACATTGATTGATGCACAAAAGAACTACACGACAACGGAGAAAGAATTGCTTGTTGTGGTATTTGCATTTCATAATTTCGTTCTTATTTGATTGGGTCCAAAGTTATTATTTTCACAGATCATTTAACCCTCAAGTATTTGTTTGCAAAGAACGAGGCCAAACCAAAATTGATAAGATGGGTCTTACTCCTACAAGAGTTCGATTTAGAGATTCGAGATAAGAAAGGTGTTGAGAACTTTATAGTGGATCACCTTTCAAGAATTGAGCAAGACAAAGAGGAATCTAAAGAGATGCCAATTGATGATGCTTTTCCCGATGAGTCCTTGATGGTCATAAACACCAACACAACACCATGATATGCCGACTTCGTAAATTTTTTAGCATGTGGTATTTTTCCTACTGATCTCTCTTTCCAAGGCAAGAAGAAGTTTTTAACAGATGTGAAATACTACCAATAGGAAGATCCAATCCTCTATAAGCATTACGCGGATCAAATTGTGAGAAGATATATACCGGAGAAGGAGATGAAGAGCATCCTCAATCATTGCCATACAAGAGAGGTGGGAGGTCATTTTGGTGTTACCAACACAGCGGCCAAGGTACTTCAATCTAGATTTTATTGGCCTTCGTTATTCAAAGATGCTTATGCTTATGTCAATTCATATGATGCTTGTCAGAGAAGTGACAATATTTCTAGAAGAAACAAGATGCCTCTCAACAACATCCTTGAGGTAGAAATATTTGATGTGTGCGGTATTGATTTTATGGGTCCATTTTTTGTCTTCTTTCTCAAATCAATTTATCCTTGTTACTGTTGATTATGTTTCTAAATGGGTAGAAGCTGTTGCCTTACCATCCAATGATGCAAGAGTGGTGGTAAATTTTTTAAAAAGATTATATTTACAAGGTCTGATACACCAAGGGCAATCATTAGTGATGGTGAAAAACACTTTTGCAATCACCAATTCAAGACTGTATTGCTCAAATATGGAGTAAAGCATGTGTGGCCATATCATATCACCCACAAACAAGTGGCCAAGTGGAAGTTTCAAACAGAAAGCTCAAGCGAATCTTAGAAAAAATGGTGAATACTTCAAAAAGAGATTGGTCATTAAAGTAATGAAGCTACTAAAAATTTTGACATGCAAACGGCGGGGGAGAAAAGATTGCTGCAACTTAATGAGATGGAGGAATTTCACAACAATGGCTATGAAAACGTGAAGATATATAAAAAGGACAAAGAGATGACATGATAAGCATATCATGAGGAGAAAGTTTGTAAAAGGACAAAAAGTGCTTCTCTTCAACTCTCATTTGCGATTCTTCTCAGGCAAACTACGCTTAAGATGGTCGGGACCATTTGAGATAACTCAAGTTTTTCCACATGGAGCGATAGAGATTCATAGTGCAATGAAAGAAACATTCAAGATGAATGGCCAAAGACTGAAACCATACATAAGGCGACATCAACAAACATAAAGTATCCTTCCTCCTTGATGAGGTCAATTGAGTGCATAAGAAAATCTAACTAATGACTTCAACTTAAAGCGCTTCTTGGGAGGCAACCCAAATTTTCTAACTTTTTTCTTTTATTTCAATTTTAATTTTCTTTTTCTTACTTTAATTTTGTGTTTTCTGTATGTCAGGTACCCCTACCATATGTCAGCAGTGCAAGTGCAAGATGAACAACAAAAATTCACCAATAGAAACCAGTTAAAGACAGAGAGTTATATGAGAAATAGTTCAGCTGGGTGGTCGAGATTTCGGCTATGTAGCTGAACTTTGATAGACAGATTGAGAAGAAAATTTACCAGGTGAATTCTTTCCATGATTCAAATATTTTCTATATTTTACGACATTTTTATGATCTAGGTAATTGTTTCAGTAATTATTTTGGTCTTTTGGGTATAAATTATTGTTCATATTTTATGGGGAATGTTCTTTTTGTGCATGAGAACATGGCACATCCTAGGTATGGGGGAGAGATTTCAGTAACTTTTGAATTTGTAGGAGTTTTTTTGTTTCTATATTATCTAGTTTTCATATACAATTGGGCTTCTAAAAAATTCAAAAATAAGAATTTTCAGTGTCCAGATCACCCTAAGGTTTTGAAAGAGTCAAAAGTCATTAAGGATAATTTTGAGATTGTGGAAAACTTTACTTCCTATATAAACTAACTTGATCTTTCTCTTTCTGCACAACACCCCAAGCCTCCAAAATTTCAACAGAGCCTCCTGTAACTAGAGGGAAGAACCTAACAAATTTCACCACCAGATCCATGCACTTCGAGGCAAAAAGTCAGCTACATAGCAGAAATATCGGTCACGCAGCTGAACCCCTACAGATCTGCCCCCCTGAATTTTTCAGAGGCGGTAAGTTTTCTGATTCTCATCTTCCGCATAGTAAGATATTTGCTGAGCGTAATTTCTTTCTCATATTTGAAGCATTCGGTTTGTATTTCCTAGAACAAATTAGGGCTAGGAATTGGGATTACCTGCTACATAGAAATACATTGGAATTTTATAGCCCTAGCCTAGTGCGAGAATTTTATGATGGATTTACTGAAAATAGCATTGATCAAAACCACAAATTGAGGTGAATTGGAGAGGAGAGTTAAAAATAATGCATTTGCAAACAATTTCGAAGTTAACGGGCATTCTTATTAGTGAAAGTGAGATTCAAATTCCTGAAAACCTTGGGGATTATATACATCTAATGGGGGGTCATTGTAAATAGGCTCAAGGAGGAGGAATTAGTGCAAAATCACTATATCGGAATGTGTATGTTTTATGTAGATAGTTCAACCAAAATGTCTTGGGTGTTTCACATGTTTCATCATTTCACAACCAAGTATTGCATATTGTATACATTTTGATGACTAAGGAGAAACACTTTTGCATGTGCCAAACACTATTAGATACCATTGATAGTGCTAAGAATAGGCGTAAAACTTTTCTTCCATTACTTATACTTGTGACTCAAATTTGCAAAGAATGGATGTTAGATGGGGAATTCAATTTGGCCAGGCAGGAAAAAATAAAAATTATGACCGAAACTATTTCTTCTTCCTATCAGGCTTCCTTACAAATTGATTGGATTCTGAGTTACAAGAGCATGTTGTCATTGCATCTTCATCATTTAGTGAATCGAAAGATTAAGATGACGAATTCTTTGAACAAGAACTACCAGAGGACAATAGGGCATTCATGAACTTAATTTGGGAAGGGATAAAGAAAAAGTATAAATGATTAAAGGAAAGAAGAAAAAGAAGGATGAGCCACGCATTAGGAGGACACGTTTCGAGGGTGGCGGTAGTAGGGGAAAGAGAGGAAGGCACACATGATGGGGAGTTGTAGGTTTAGGTTTTCTTTTATTTCCATTTATTTTTCTTTTATTTTTTAGATTTTTCCAGTTATTTTCTTTTTCATATATATATATATAAATTAATTTTTGTGATAAGTTGATCTAGTTGTAAGGGAATTAGTTGAACTCAAACCTAGAGGGGGGGTGAATAGGTGTAATGCTAATCAATGCACAATTTAAAAATGAGACGATGCAACGATCACTCAAAGTAAGATTAAAAGCCGGATACCCCGCGATGGGCTCTGAACTCCTTCCTCGTGATTCCTCTAAATAAGAGTTTGAGGTGCGCAATGCAATCTTGTTGTGAGAGTATAGATCGACAATATAAGAATGAATGAATAGAAAATAAGAAACACAAGTAAACCAATCGCAAACACAGAGATTTGTTTCGAGGTTCGAGTACCCAGCTCTACGTCCCCGCCTTCACCCAGAAGGATTTCCGATCCACTAGAATTTTCACAAAGGATTACAATCACTAGGGAGTACCCAACTCCTCAATCACACTCCTCTAGTCCAGAGATAGTGTAGCCACAAATACAATAATCACTTGGTGATCAAAAGACCACAAACTCTTTTTTGAAAAAATTTTCTTTACAAAACCCTAGAGAATAATATGTAGGATTGAAGCTCAAGGTTTGTAAGTGAAAATAAAATAAAGTAGAAGAGAGATTTGATTCAAAAACTTCAGAAATAAATCAGAGATTAGAGCACAAAAACTGAGAGTAAAAACTTCTTTTAAGAATACTCAAACTTTAAAATCTTTGCAATAGTTGTTGTAAATCTCCTCAACCCCAACCACCCCTATATATAGGATTTAGGTAGGGATTAAAGGGTAAATATCTATTTGGGCTAATCAGGAATAATATGACCAAAATCCAGCCTAAATCACGTTTAAAGATAAAAACAACATTTTAAATAGATTTAAAAAACTAGCCGTTTGGCCAGAAAAGCCAAGCACGGTCGACCGGCCGGTTGACCGATTTTCGAAAATTATGACCGTTGGCCGACTCCGGTCGACCATCCCAGACCGAGAGTTTGGGTTAGTTAGTCGGTCGACCGCTCGGTCGACCATCATGGGGTCCGGTCGACTGCCCGGTCGCCCGGGGAACGTGCACACATGCACACCCCATGGGTCAGAACTGCGGTCGACCGCGCGGTCGACCGTTCTGACCTGTAACAGAGCCGGTCGACCGCAACAGGTCATAAGCTGAAAAACCGGTTAGAAATTTGATTTGAGGATATGGTATTTTCAAAGGAATTTTTGTAAAGGCTTTGTAAAATATAATAAGCTAAGTATGCATATACTAAAATAGGACTTAAAGTATTTTAACAAGAGTCAAAAAATAATCTTTTGAAAACACGTGTAATTTTGTGTGTGTAGGGTATTTGAGCTTCATTACTATATACTATTCTTTAACAAACTAACAATATAAAGATCCATAGGTAGACGTCTCTGAGCCACGTTGCTGAGCTAGAGTCTCTTATCCTATGAGTGAGTCCTCTTGAACCATCAACCTTATAACATGCTTGAGAACGCTTGAGTCATCAAGACTTGTATAAACCTGAAATTCATTCAAGAACCTCTATTATTACCAAATAGCTTTTATATGGCTTGTTATCATCAAAATGCATAAACTGGAGAGTGTAACCTTTGGGCCAACAATCTCCCCCTTTTTGATGATGACAAAACATATAAGTTATAACACAAGATATAGAAGGGAGGTAAAAACTCCCCCTCAAATAATGCTATATTAAACAAGTATACTATACTAAAGCATGAAACCATAATGAAAGAATAAACATGAAAACATATTCTTTGATATAAAACAAACTTATTATTTGAAAACAAAACACAAACACACATACAATGAAAAACATATTTCTCCCCCTTTTTGTCATACATCAAAAAGGGATATATTTGTATGAAAACTCTTTAGTCAATAACACAAAGATTGAGTTCACCACATATAAAGGAAAATCTATTGAAATCAAGTGGTTTAGTGAAAATATCGGCAAGTTGAAAATCAGTAGGAACATAATCAATATCAATATCACCTTTCTCAAAATGATCTCTAAGAAAGTGATATCTAATCTCTATGTGTTTGGTCTTACTATGTTGATTTACATTCTTAGTCATATGAATTGTACTAGTATTATCACAAAATATTTTAATATGGTCATAATGCAAATCATAATCAAGGAGAGTATGTTTCATCCATAGGACTTGAGCACAACATGCCCCAGCCGCAATATACTCCGCCTCGGCGGTTGAGAGGGCTACCGAATTTTATTTCTTGGAAGACCATGAAACAAGACAATTACCGAGAAATTGACATGATCCACTAGTACTCTTCCTATCCACTCTACAACCCGCATAGTCGGCATCTGAAAATCTCGTCATTGAGAATTGTCCGGTCTTTGGATACCATAGACCCATTCCAATAGTGCCCTTAAGATATCGAATAATGCGTTTTACCGCAATCAAGAGGGATTCTTTAGGACAAGATTGAAATCTAGCACAAAGACACACACTAAACATAATATCCGGCCTACTAGCCGTTAAATACAACAAACTACCAATCATGCTTCTATATAATTTTATGTCAACACTCTTACCTTGGTCATCCTTGTCAAGCTTGGTAGTGGTAGCTATGGGAGTGTTGCAAGTTTTTGAGTCTTCCAAATTTCTTGATGAGTTTCTTAGTGTACTTGACTTAACTTATGAAGATCCCATCACTCCTTTGCTTGATTTGGAGTCCAAGAAAACAGTTCAATTCACCCATCAAAGACATCTCAAATTCATGTTGCATACATGATTCAAACTCCTTGCAAAGTAATTCATTAGTAGAAGTAAAGATTATATCATCAATATAGATTTGTACAATAAGAATGTCACTACCAACTTGTTTAGTAAATAATGTGGTGTCTATTGTGCCCTTAACAAAATCATTTGATAGAAGAAAAGTAGAAAGTCTTTCATACCAAGCTCTTGGAACTTGTTTTAAGCCATACAAAGCTTTATCTAGTTTGAAAATAAAATTTGGATGCATATGATCAACAAAACCGGGGGGTTGTTCAACATATACTTCCTCTTCAATAAAACCATTTAAAAATGCACTTTTTACATCCATTTGAAAATTTTTGAAATTTTTATTGCATAAGCTAGTGTGATCCGTATGGCTTCTAGCCGTGCTACGAGTGCAAAGGTCTCGTCAAAGTCGATTCCTTCAACTTGGGTGTAACCTTGGGCCACTAACCTAGTATTATTCCTAACAACATTTCCTGACTCATCCAACTTGTTCCTAAAAATCCACTTAGTACCAATAATTGGTCTATCTTGGGGTCTAGGAACAAGATGCCAAACTTGGTTGCGCTCAAATTGATTTAGCTCTTCTTGCATAGCAAGCAACCAATATGAGTCACCCTAGGCTTCGAGAATATTTTTGGGTTCAATATGAGATTTGAATGCATAATGCCCACACAAATCATGGAGTTTGGAGCGAGTGATTACCCCCTTTGATACATCACCTATGATGAGATCTTTGGGATGATTTGTGGCATATCTCCAATCTTTAGGAAGTGGTTGTGATGATTCCACTTCATCCTTTTGAACTTCACCATTTGGTTCTTACTTGTCTTCTTGGATGGGTGAGTCCTTCAAGGATATTTTCTCCATGTCTTCACCTAAAGAATCAATCTCTATAACATTCTTAACAAATGCATTAGATTCCTCAAATTTAACATGCATAGATTCTTCAATTGTAAGAGATGATTTATTGAACACTCTAGATGCTTTGCTAGTACTAGAATAGCCAACAAAAATTGCTTCAAAAGTCTTAGCATCAAATTTGCCCAAATTATCTTTGGTGTTCAAAACAAAACATTTGCATCCAAAAACTTTAAAATATAAAACATTTGGTTTTCTCAAATGACAGATTTCAAAGAAAGTTTTGGAAGTATTTTATACAAGTAAATTCGGTTCGATGTATAGCATGCGGTGGTTACGGCCTCGGCCCATAAGTAATGAGGAAGCCCGTATTCACTTATCATGGTCCTAACCATTTCTTGAAGAGTTCTATTCTTCCGTTCGACTACTCCATTTTGTTGTGGAGTTCTAGAACATGACATTTCATGCTTAATTCCATTATCATCACAATAAGTCATAAAGAATTGGTTGACAAACTCACTACCTCTATCACTTCTTATGCGTAAAATCGAAAATCCTTTTTCTTTTTCAACCCTTTTTCGAAAATCTTAAAATGCGAAAAAGTTTAATCTTTATGCTCCAAAAAGAAAATCCATGTGAAACGAGAGAAATCATCTACTAAAACCAAAACATATCTATTTTCATTTAAACTTTTAGTTTTAGTTGGTCCAAAAAGATACATGTGGATCAATTCTAATGGTCCAGATGTCATGATATCCTTGATTGGTTTGAAAGAGGACTTGGTTTGTTTTTCAAGTTGGCACGCACCACAAACGCGGTCCTTTTCAAATTTCAAATAAGGAATACCATTCACCGATTCCTTAGAATTGTTTCTAGAAAGATGATCAAAAGAAGCATGGTCTAATCTTCTATGCCATAACTTTGAAATCTCATCAAAAGCATTAAATATTTTGTAGTGCAATCCAAATTAAGCATATCAATAATGTAGACATTATTTTCACGAAATCTAGTGAGAATATATTCATTGGTTTTACAATCAAAAATATTGCAAGAAGATTCATCAAAATTAACTTTGAGACCACGATCACATAGTTGACTAATATTAAGTAAATTATGTTTTAGCCCATCAACAAGAACTACATTTTCAATTAAAGGAGATGTACCAATTTGATGTTACCTATACCGATGATGGTGCCCTTGGAGTCATCTCCGAAGGTGACGATGCCACCTTCAACATACCTCGATAGGGTTGCAAAATTATTGATGTCCCATCTCATATGTCTTGAGCAACCACTATCAAGGTACCACCGCTCCTTACGTCTTGGAGTCTTGGTGTGTACCTATATCAAATAATTGAATAGTTGATTTTGGTACCCATATTTTCTTGGCTCCTAATACACTACTGTTGTGAACCCAAACATGATTATTCATACTATTTATATGACCATAACAAAATTTGGCTAAATGACCATTCCGGCCACAATAAGTACATTTATAAATTCTTTCATATTTAAAAGCATAATGAGCATGTGGTTTATGAACATGTGATTTGTGAACATGTGGTGTTTTAGCATGATTGACATATGATGTGTTGGCATGATGAACATGTGAAGTTTTAGCATGTGATGGTTTATCATGTTTAACATGTGAAGTGTGCATGTGTTTCTTTGAAAACATTTCTTCTAGTTTAGTATTGTTAAATGCACATTCTTTTAAAACATTTTCCAAATCATTTATTCTAGTTTTTAACATAGAAATCTCATTTTCATCAATTTTAGGATACTTAGCTTTGCATGCAACTCTATAGGCATCAAAATCTCTTTGTGTTGAAATAATAGTGGAAGATAATTCATCTTTTTCTTTTGTAAAAATAGCAATTTGGTTGTTAAGCATTTCATTTTCCTTTTTCAACTTTAAACAATCTTTCTTCTTAGAATCAAATTTTCTGAAAGTTCAATGAAAACTTGTAATAACTCTTCTTTGCTTATTTCAATATCATCATAAGATGGATCGAAAGTTACCTTAGGTGTGTTTTTCATGAAACACATGTCAACTTCATCTTCGGATTCACTTTCCGAATCCCAAGTGGCTTTGAACGCCTTCTTTATAAACGGCTTCTTTTGCTTCATGGGGAAAGATATCTTGTTCTTGAAATCTGGAGGTTTCCGACAGTTTTAGCATGTGATCTTCTTCTCCTCCTTCCCTTCCCATCGCCTTCTATGGTTGAGCTGTTTCTTATGGTACATTCTTTTTACATTTCTCACAAGAAGAGATAGCTCTTCATCTTCTTCTTCATCTTCTTCACCATCGAAGATGGTAGAGGTAGACTTGAAAGCAATAGACTTTTTCTTTTGAGGCGCCGTTTCTTCTCTAGCCTTTTTCTCTATCTCATGAGTCTTAAGGTTACCAATAAGACTGATGAGCTCCATCTCGTCTTTGTCGTTCAATTCCTTCAAGGTGGTAGCTTTGATTTCCCATGATGAAAGGAGTGCACGAATCACCTTACGCACCTTTTGGTCGTTGTTGATTTCATCACCTAGAGAAGTAAGAGCATTTGTAATTTTAGTAAACTTAGTAATCATATTATCAATAGATTCATTTTCTTGCATTCTAAAACTTTCATATTGGGAATGCACGAGATCAATTTTAGCTCTCTTGACTTGTGATGTTCCCTCATGAGTGACCAATAAGTGTTGCCAAATCTCATAGGCGGATTTGCAATGGATAACCCGTGTTAAGTCATCCTCATTTAATGCTAAAGCAAAGCATTTTGAGCCTTTGAATTTGCATCAACTTCCTTGGAGGTAAGATCGGACCAAATGTCCTCCTCACCTACGGGTGCACTATAGGCTTGGTCAAAGACTTAGCAACTCAGCTACCTAGAGATTGTAAAAATATGTTCATCCTAACTTTTCATATGGGAAAGTTGAGTACATCAAATTTGGGTGGGGTCTTAATGTTATCGGCCATCTTTACTAGTGGATGAATGAAGATATGAAAATAGTGATTAGCAACTTATAGGATCTCTCTAAGGATGTAAAGGTAAAAACTAGAGTTCTAGCTCTGATACCAATTGAAATCACACCTAGAGAGGGGTGAATAGGTGTAATGCTAATCAATGCACAATTTAAAAATGAGATGATGCAACGATCACTCAAAGAAAGATTAGAAGCTGGGTACCCCGTGAAGGGCTCTGAACTCCTTCCTCGTGATTCCTCTAAATAAGAGTTTGAGGTGCGCAATGCAATCTTGTTGTGAGAGTATAGATCGACAATATAAGAATGAATGAATAGAAAGTAAGAGACACAAGTAAACCAATCGGAAACACAGAGATTTGTTTTGAGGTTCGAGCACCCAGCTCTACGTCCCCGCCTTCACCCAGAAGGATTTTCGATCCACTAGAATTTCCACAAAGGATTATAATCATTAGGGAGTACCCAACTCATCAATCACACTCCTCTAGTTCAGAGGTAGTGTAGCCACAAGTACAATAATCACTTGGTGATCAAAAGACCACAAACTCTCTTTTGAAAAACTTTTCTTTACAAAATCCTAGAGAATAATATGTAAGATTGAAGCTCAAGGTTTGTAAGTGAAAATAAAATAAAGTAGAAGAGAGATTTAATTCAAAAACTTCAGAAATAAATCAGAGATTAGAGCACAAAAACTGGGAGTAAAAACTTCTTTCAAGAATACTAAAACTTTGAAATCTTTGCAATAGTTGTTGTAAATCTCCTCAACCCCACCACCCCTATATATATGATTTAGCTAGGGATTAAAGGGTAAATATCTATTGGGCTAATCAGGAATAATATGACCAAAATCCAGCCTAAAATCACGTTTTAAGATAAATATAACGTTTTAAAATAAGTTTAAAAAACTAGCCGTTTGGCCAGAAAAGCCAAGCACGGTCGACCGGCCGGTCGACCGGTTTTCGAAAATTATGACCGTTGGCTGACTCTGGTCGATCGCCCGGTTGATCGTCCTAAACCGAGAGTTTGGGTCAGTCAGTCGATCGACCGCTCGGTCGACATCATGGGGTCTGGTCGATCGCCCGGTCGACCGGGGAAGGTGCACACATGCACACCCCATGGGCCAGAACTGCGGTCGATCGCGCGGTCGACCGTTCTGACCTGTAACAGAGCCGGTCGATCGCCCGGTCGGCCGCAACAGGTCATAAGCTGAAAAATCAGTTAGAAATTTGATTTGAGGATATGTTATTTTCAAAGAGATTTTTGTAAAGGCTTCGTAAAATACAATAAGCTAAGTATGTATATACTAAATAGGACTTAAAGTATTTTAATAAGAGTCAAAAAATAATCTTTTGAAAACACGTGCAATTTTGTGTGTAGGGTATTTGAGCTTCAATACTATATACTATTCTTTAACAAACTAACAACATAATTCAATACTATATACTATTCTTTAACAAACAACAACATAAAGATCCATAGGTAGGCGTCTCTGAACCGCGTTGCTGAGCTAGAGTCTCTTATCCTATGAGTGAGTCCTCTTGAACCATCAACCTTGTAACATGTTTGAGAACGCTTGAGCCATCAAGACTTATACAAACCTGAAATTCATTCTAGAACTTCTATTGGTACCAAATAGCTTTTATATGGTTTGTTATCATCAAAACGCATAAACTGGAGAGTGTAACCTTGGGCAACATTAGTAACCATATAGCTTGAATTGGATAGGAATATCAATTTGACGGAATCCTAAATTATTTGAGTGGAGATGAAAATTTTTAAATTTTATTGCCATTTTGACTTTATAACATGAATATGCTTTTTATCTACACTTACACACTAGTTTAAGCTTGGGTGATGAGGATTACTTAAAACTTATATATATATATATATATATATATATATATATATATATATAATATATATATATTATATTATATATAATATATATATATATATATATATGGGGTTACTGTACCTCAGCCGGCAGGCTGAGAGAGTTTCTCAGCGGCGGGACGTGGCTGAATATATGCCACATATCGGCCGCAGAGTGTAGGCGCCAAAAAATAAAAAAAGATCCCGCCTAAACAATCGTGAAACAAATTGACAAAAATACCCCTTTTTAATTCTAAACTGGAATAAAGTCATCAACAAACAAAATTTCAGTTGAATATATCTACAGTTATAAAATTCGTAATTTTACTACGTCGAAAAATATAATTAAAAAAATTTTGGATCAACATAATGTAAAATAAGCAGAAGCATTGAAAATTTAAAAAACATGCCATGGTCGCAGACTTAATACAATATAACTTTCAATTTTATATGACAACTGCGACACAGTCGCAGTCACTAGTCGCAGTCATAGTATAACAAAACTTTTTTTATATACGTCTGCGACCCTAGTCGCATTCTATCATACAGCAATGCGACCTCCTTCAGTACTGCGACCAAAGTCGCAATCTTCTTTCGCATGCCTTATATATTAAATGAAAGTAATTAATATTCTCTCTACCTTGATACAACAACAGTCTAGAAAAAGAGATGCAATAATGTTAATATCGATAAAGGAAAGATGTGCACCATACGTAATCTAAAGATATAGGCAAACAATTCTATAAAAAGTTAATTTGTACTTCAAGTATTAAACCTCTGGCAAAAAGAAACTCTTCGGATTCTCCCGCAATAAATCTTCAATTAAATATTTAATTTTTTTTACCACTTCCTACCATACTCAACCCTCACCTGTAACAATTATTATTACTATTCATGTTCTTCCACAATATTGACCTTTATATAATGCTTGTAACTAATATATTATCTCATACCTGAAAACTATATTTTTTGCTCTTCCTTTTCAATTTGATTTCAAAAACTTCCAAAAAATAATTCATTCTTGAATCATGTCTTCCCCATCTTCTTCCTCTGAACACTTGGATTTCAACTTCAATCGTTCCCCCCCGGTCCTTTTTCTTCAGGATATTCTAGTGAATCTGATACCAGTTTGGACTTCACTCCTTTTGACTATCTCACTACATCAAATAATGTATTAACTGACCCTCCTATTCATGAGGATAATGAAGATTTCATGTGGGTTAGTGAGGAAGACATTATTCCTCTGCCACTTGACGTAGACATGCTTGATGAAAGCATGTCCTCTGATGCTGTAGGCTCGCTTTCTCGCAACGGGTCAAACGAAGAGCTGATAGAGACGATCCATTCTGGGAGTTTATCGGTGAAACAAAAAAAAATCTCAAAAACAGGAAGATGATGAGGAAATAAGTGATGAACAGGAAGAGCAGAGAATGAAGACGACGAATCTGCTTATGATGGTGATAATGACGAGGATTAGAATTTCCTGATCTTCTGATATTCAACCTTATTTTGTCTTCTTTTAAAAGCTTTTAATTCTGTTTTTTTGTAAGGTCTCTTTCTCACTATATTAACTTATAAGTTCTTTTAATTACATATCAAACTGCGACTGTGTTCTTAAACACTGCGACCATAGTCGCAGTGCTACTACGCAAGCAATAAGTAAAAATAATTCATACTTTATAAGCAAAACATATAAAAACATACGTAAACTGCGACTATAGAATCAGTACTTATTCACCGTTATTACATTTAACTTAGCAAAAAAAATTCATCAAAAAAAATGCAGTCGAGGCTACTGCGACCATAGTCGCAGTCCATGATCGCATACTATATGTAAAAACCAATTTAATAGTTCATAGGAGGATCAGACAACAGTCAGAAATGAAGGATCAGACAACAGTCAGAAATGAAGAACAAAAAATATAAATAATACGTAAACTGCGATTATACTATCACTCTCGTTAATACTGCGACCATAGTCGCGGTAGTGCGACCATAGTCGCAGTCCATGATCGCATACTATATGTAAAAACTAATTTAATAGTTCATAGGAGGATCAGACAACAGTCAGAAATGAAGGATCAGACAACAGTCAGAAATGAAGAACAAAAATATAAAATAATACGTAAACTGCGATTATACTATCACTCTCGTTAATACTGCGACCATAGCCGCAGTCCATGATCGCATATCATATGTAAAAACCAATTTAATAGTTCATAGGAGGATCAGACAACAGTTAGAAATGAAGGATCAGACAACAGTCAGAAATGAAGAACAAAAAATATAAAATAATACGTAAACTGCGATTATACTATCACTCTCGTTAATACTGCGACCATAGTCGCGGTAGTGCGACCATAGTCGCAGTCCATGATTGCATACTATATGTAAAAACCAATTTAATAGTTCATAGGAGGATCAGACAACAGTCAGAAATGAAGAACAAAATATATAAAATAAATACGTAAACTGCGATTATACTATCGCTCTCGTTAAGTACTGCGACCATAGTCGCGGTAGTGCGACCATAGTCGCAGTCCATGATCACATACTATATGTAAAAACCAATTTAATAGTTCATAGGAGGATCAGACAACAGTCAGAAATGAAGAATAAAAAATATAGAATAATACGTAAACTGTGATTATACTATCGCTCTCGTTAAGTACTGCGACCATAGTCGAGTCCTTGATCGCATTATACATTACATGCGAAAAAAAGTAAACTGCGACTATATTAAAAATCATTAAATATCAAATCAGATAAAAAAATTAAAGAAGCATTCAAATTAGTTTCGTGATTTAATAAAAAAATGTTGGCAGTTTGGCCGCAGTTATAAAAGATAATTATCACAAAAATTGAATAACATCATAAAATATAAAAATAATAATAAACTATACATATCCACTGTCTTTTACCGACAGAGTAGCTTTTCATAAGGGGTATCTAGTAATTTAACTTCTTCCTATAAGCGGGCCGCAAGTTAGTGGCGTGACAAATCTTGAGCCACGTCACCGCAGGCTGACAGAGTTCTCTCAGCTGCAGGTTGATATACATTTTTCTATATATATATATATATATATATATATATATATATATATATATATATATATAATAAATAAAAAATCTAAATTATTGATTAGCTAGATACTTTGGCCTCAAGAAGCCTTAGTATTTACCTGAAAGATAAGTAGGTAAGTTAAAAGAGAGAGTTATATGTATTAGCAAGTCTAATGATCAATTAGTTAAGTATCTTGGTCTCAAGAAGCCTTAATATTTACACGAAAGAGAGTTAGATAAGTTATATGTATGCAAAAAAAAGTGCTTAAAGGGCAACGAAGTGGTAATACTTCGAACTTCTCCATTATGATTAAAAAATTTAAGTATGAAAATATGAATAAAAAAATTTCAAGTAAAAACTTTCACATGTCCATAAAAATGCATTGGATTGCAAACTTAGGAAAGATGATAATATGTGCTAAGATTTGAAATTTTTTTCAATTAGATGATAGGATTGTTGATAGGAGATTGAACTTAAAGATGATTGTTTATGGTAACTATGTAACTTATGCATTAGGGATGCTACCATTCTAAAAAAATATTTTATCTTTATTTATTTATTTATTTGTCTATTTCTTTATTTTTGGTTATCCTTATTTTAGGTTATCATTTTTATCTTAATCTCTTCTTATCTTTTTTTCTTTCGCCGAATTTTTTGAGTGTAATTCACTGAAAATCCTCACGAGACAACACTCGTTCACTAGGGCAACCTAGAGGTTTAATAGTTTGTTGCACGTGCTAAGTGTAACCGTCATTCCTACCAAAGTGGGTTAGGATTTTCTTTTTATTTTAAGATTTTTCTTTAGTTTTTCTTTTTAGGATTTTACTCGAGGACTAGCAAAAGTTAGGTAAGGGGGTGGAATGTGTGAGCTTTTTATACATATTTGTATCACTTTTATGCCTATTATTTGCCATATTTGATTCTGCATTGGTATTTTTTGAGTATATTTTGCAGATATTAGGTCAAGAGCACAGTTTAGAAAAATGAGAGAAAAACGGCGAATTATCGATGTATCAAGTGAAGAGGAGGATGCATAACAAGAGACCCAAGGAAGAACTGAAACATCTCAGCAGAGTTTACATGAAAAACTAGAGATGCCACAAAAATCTGGGAATTTAAAGGACAAGAGTTTCGGCTGAGCAGCCGTCTATTTCGGCTATGTAGCCGTGAACCAGTCAACAAGGAATGCCAGCGCATCTGTCAACCCTAGGTCAAAAGCGAAGATTGATACAGTTGGAAACTCAGCTGAGTAGCCGACTTTTCGACTATTAGCCGAGTTATAGCGGTTGTCGCTGATGTAATTTTTGTGAAAATTAGTGTTAATTTTGGAAACGACTCTGCGAAGTCAGTTAGGGTTAGGTAGTTCTCTGTAGCTTATAAAACACGACGATCTCTTGTATTCAAAATGCACTTTACTCTCTCTTGAATTCTAGTTTTTAATTGATAAAAGTTTTGTTGGCTGCCATTAAAATATCTGAGTTTTTGAGAAGAAGAAACAACAAGGAAACACTTCTTAAGAGCTTCTCTATTGTGCTTTCTACCCTCTCTCTTTATTTAATTTTTGCATAATATTTTCTCTTTATTGTTTGATACTTTTCACTTCCTTAGATATGAACTAATTTCTTTTAGTAAGGCATTGATGTAAGTAGATTATATGAAGATATAAGCAAGTAATTAGGGTTAGCCCCATAAATCTACATGCATGTTAAGTTCCTAATATCGTTTTCATGTTTATCAATTGATTGCCACAATTATTTAGATGACTAAATTGGAGAACAAAAGGAGATAATTTAGTGTAGCATCATAAGAATTAGGAACAACGTCTCGACAAGTTTGAGGCGTAGAGATTGTGCAATCTTTTGTTAGATCTATTATGCTTAATGCTTCTTTCACTAGCAAGCCTACTAGATCGAGAGATTATAGGTTCTAAATTTAAAAGATAAATTGATATTGCTTGAGAAATATTATTGATTAATTTTGTGATCTTTGATTGTTAACATGTGTAGATGAATGGCTAAGAATAATACTTGACTTATATCCAATATTATCTACTGAAGTGAATTGTCTTACCTTATTCTTATCAAAATAAGACAAAAAGTATTTTGCTTTTAGTTAGAAATAGTTAGTTTTTTTAGTTTAATTCTCTCATCATCATTGATCTTTTCAAATAGAAATAGGAACGATTAGTTGGTTCTTGATAAACATAATCTTCGTGGGACGATACTCTACTCACTGGTATATTACTTACTACATGACTGGTGTACTTGCCAGTTCGCACACATCAACCTACTAGGAATAATTTTCTCTCTATATATATGTGTGTGAGAGGAGAAATATGGAGGTAGAGTGGCATTGTAGAGAATTCTCTACAATGGCCGCCTCAAACTCCAACTTCCCAATTTTTTTTCCCATGATTCAATCGTACATTACCATGTTCATGTTCTAAGATGTACATATATAAAAAATCACGTAATTTGGAGTTAGTTTACTCCATTTTCCTTGGGTTCAAACATTATCATTTTTTAATAGTAGAACAAAATGAAATGATAAACCAATGAGTAGACAACTCCAAATCACTTGATTTTTTTATATGTATACATCTTAAAACATGAAGATGATATTGTACGATCAGATCGTGAAAAAATCAAGATGTTGGAGTTTGAGGTCGCCCCTCCAGAGAAATTCTCTAAAGTGCCACACTACGCCCATATTCTTTTCTCTCTATGTATAGTGATCCGATGAGAAAGCTAGCTTAAGTGAGAAGATGAGAAGAAAGCACGTGAGTCGTCAAATTAGCTTTTGGGTGGTTTGGATTCATTAAGTTAATTTTTGGGTTGATTAATTTAGTTTTTGGGTTTTAATTTTATTTCCTCCAACTAATCCCAACCACAAAAAAACTAATCTGGCAACTCCCATGCTCTCTTCTCATCTTCTTACCTAAGCTAGCTTTCTCACCAGATCACTATGTTGGCCCAAGGCCTTTCACTCTAGTTTTGATGATGATTAACTCATGTAGTTATGTGTACTAATTATCTTGTGATTTTAGTTTCAGTTTATTAATCAAGATATTAGTTGGTGTTTAGCTTCACAAGATGTATTGGAAGCTTGCACATGTTGATTCAAGAGCCCGCGCATCAAAGATCATACATTACACTTGCTCGGTGAATCAAGAGTTTTTGGATCGAGCCTACTTGGAGATTGCGCTCTAGCTTGGAGATTGCGCTCTACAAGAAGACTTAGGTATCCATAGTTTTAGTTTGGGTTTAGATCCTAATTGTAAGATTATAATAGTATGATAAGCTCAAGTTCACAACACACACCTTTCATGTTTTGATTTTCGGTTTTAGGTTTAACCGATCTTGGTTTTCATGAATAGATTTTTATCAAACAAGTTTACATGGTTTATGTATATTAGATTTGTTCTATATACATGCATGCTTCAATTGTTTAGACAAACTTTGTTTGATAATCTATTCCATGTGTTTTATGTTTTGGTATTTACAACAAAACATATTTTTGGACTTAATGACAAAAATCATGATATATATATGTTTCTTGTATATTGAATTTCTATTCATATACAATATGCTTCAAAGTGTTTAAATATCATATTTTTGTATCATGGATAAGTTTTAGACAATGTGTATTTTCTATTCAAAATACAAGGTTTTAGAAAATACGGTTTTTGGTTTTTGGCAAAATTTCTATGACACAAAAATAGTCAAATATGTTTGAAATTTGTGTTAGGATTTTTAACACAAGTTTGTATTTCAATATAAAATGATAGAACTATTTTTGTGGAATTTTAGAGATTTTGTGGGATTTATTATAATATTTTTCCCCAGATTTCAGACCTGATTTTTGTCTGCCAGGCCGGTCGACTGGTACGGTCGACCGCACCAAAGAAGCCAGTCGACCGTTCCGGTCGACTGACGTGCACGGATACGTGCACGCAGGCTGACACTGCATCCGGTCGACCGAAGCGGTCGACCGACAGAGAGCTATTTGCTCTCAGGTATTTTCGGTCGACCGAGGCGGTCGACCGGTAGCCACAACGGTTCTAAATTTGACCGTTGGGCGGTCGACCGTCCCGGTCGACCGGAAGGCTATTTCTGGCAAAAGTTCTGTAAACGGCTATTTTCTGTAATTGCCTATAAATACCCCATTTGAGAGAGTTTTTCTCTAAGAATTTTTGGGCTAAAATTTTCTATCTCTCTGGTGTTTTTGCTGCAAGAAAAAAAATAGGTTTTTGGATTCAAAGTGAACAATCTTTTGTGTTTTTGATTAGGGTTTGAAAAACCAAAGAAAAGGAATTTTGGGAAAAGCTTTTGTTTGAACTTCTATATCTTGATTTCATTTGTTTCCCAAAGATTTTTCTTTGAGTTGCTGGTTTCATATCCCTTGGTTTTCTCCACACTTGAGCTAAAAATCTACTATCTATATCTATAGGTTATTTGTGTGGAAGAAGAAGTTGTTTGTGGTTGTTGTTGTGACCACCAAGTTGTAACCCAATCTTTTCTTAGCTTTGGGTGTATCCCTCTAGTTGAGAGGTGATCCTTGTATTGGTTGGTGATTGGAGTTTGTTGTATTGGTTTGAATATTTGCCTCAAGGAGGAGGTTGTGATTGTTGGAGTTTGCCTCAGGGAGGAGGTTGTAAAGAGAGGAGTTGGGTACTCCTTGTAAAGGGTCCTAAGTGGACAAACTAGTGGAAATCCTTCGTGTGTCGAAGGCGGGGATGTAGAGCTGGGTGCTCGAACCTCGATAACATATCTTGTTGTTTGCGCTTGATCCATTGGCTATCTCTATCTCTCTCTTTACTTTGTGCCTTGCCTTATTCATATTGTGCATTCATATTTGCTTGGCTTGGTTGTGCGTGAATCATTTGTTGATCACACTTGAGTGTAATTTGCATTAAGTTATTAAATTCCGCATTTAGTTCATAGATTAGCATTGTCACCTATTCACCCCCCCTCTAGGTGACTTTTCAATTGGTATCAGAGCTAGTGCTCCTGATATTTAGGTTTAACCACCTAGGAGTGATCTTGGTTTGCTAATCTTCACTTGCATTTTCATTTGCACTCATACTAGTTTGCACTCATGGCTAGCCCTCCTATGTTTGACCATTTTAGATTTGACTCTTGGAAGGTTGACATGATTAGACATCTAAAAGGACTAGGACATTTAGTTTATCAAGCCATCACTATAGAATCCCTCCCTAATAGTAGCAAGCATAAGAAGGCCAATGCATTAGCCCTTAGGACACTTCTAGCATCTCTAAATGAACATCTTTTACCTATTTTTGATCGCTATGATTCGGCTTTTGCAGTTTGGAGCATCTTAACGTCTCCCGAGCTTCCAAGGATCATCAACAATTTGAGGAGATCCAAGAGAGACATGTCCAAAGATAAATGCTTCATGGTCTAAGGGAAAGACTCCCTTGAGGTACACTCGGATTCCCCTCTTGATGATAGCTCTAATTCTTATTGCCATGGTTGTTTTGAGGTTCAAACTTTAAATATGGAACTTACTCAAAAGCTTGAAAAATTCTTAGAAAAACACAAACTTTTGAAAGAGAATAATCTTATTTTGAAAAATGAATTAAAGGATTTATGTTCTAATTTTGAAGTGATTTTGCAAGAAAAAGAAGAGATCACTAGTGAACGTGACTCACTACAATCTCAACTTGAACTTGCACTTAAAGAGATTGAAGATTTGAAAAACAAAAATGGTTTTGATGATGTTGTAGAACACAATGAGGTTTTGTCTTCTAGATTGGATCTTGTTTTCAAAGAAAATCTTACTTTGAAAAATAAAATTGATTCAATTACAAAAGAATTGGATTTGGTTTTGATTAAAAATAAATCTTTACAAAATGAGATTGATATTCATGTTTGTCGCTAGTGTAGCTTCTACTTCTTGCACTCCTATAGCATGTTCCACTTTGTCTTCTAGCATAGAAAATGATATAAACAATTTGAAGAAAAGTGTTGATTGTTTGGGCTCCACTTTGAGCCATTGTACCATGAATCACACACGATTGGAAACCTTGGTTCGCAAGAAACAAGTTCCAACCTTGCATGCACACCCATCTAGGCATACACATGTTTTTCATGATCACCACCATCATATGTATGCTCACGTGTACACATGTACACATTGTGGTCGAAAAGGCCACCTTGCTAGATTTTGTTATGATCGCATTTATCATGAAAATTTAGCAACTAATTATGTTTGGGTTAGAAAAGATACTAACCCCCGTGGACCCACAAAGAAATGGGTACCAAGATCCACCTCTTTGACTTTTGATGTAGGTGGGGGCTCTCGCATCACGTGAGAGATTTGGTGCCTTGAGGTGGATGCGTTCTAAGCTTAAAAGAGAATTATTTGGATGCTTCACACTCAAGGGAACTTGGTGGAGAGGACCACCATTGGTTTGGAGAACTAGAGAAGAACCTTCATTACTTTTGGTATCATTCTCTAACTCCCACTTATTTGCATGCTTTTCATATTCATCCTTTTGTAGCATGTTATGTTTTATTATTCATTATGCTTGTGCTATGCTCATTAGACTAATGTTATACATGCTTAGTTATTTGAGCACCCATGTTTCATATGGATCTATATTTAGTGTTCACACCTTGTTTAAACTAACATGTATGCCCTAGATCTAATGCACATGCATATGCATAAAGATCATATGATTTTCATGTTTCTATGATTTTTTTTTGTTTTAATGATTCGTGTTTTTGATTATCATAATCATATTGATTGTTGACCCGTTTCATGCTTCATGTTTTGACAACTTGCTTGAATGATAGTTTTCATTAAGACTAGGATTTATACTTGTACAACTAGTGAGCTACAAATAAACCTTTATATATGTTTGTGCTTGAACGCTCATTTGTATTCACTTGATGTACTAGTATAGTTTAGTTTTGATGATTATTACATTTGACTTGTATTCACTATCTTACATGTCTTGTTTTAACTTTATGTATATGTCCATCTTGTCCAAACTATCATTTATACATATACATCCTTGAGCCACGTGCCTTCATGCATATACTTTTGTGGACTCATTGTGTTTAGGATATGTATGTATACTTTAGTTTGTACATGACATACATATGCCTTGAAGTTTAAATCGTTTGGATGAATTTCATGTTTGCTAAGCGATTTCACATGTATGATGAATCTCATATTTTTAAGATGATTTCAATTAGTGATTTCACATGAATTTCATGTTTTTAATTTTGAGCTTGATTGTCCATTTTCATGTTAATATGTTTCTCACAACACTTGTACACTCACTCTATTTATGTTTTCTCATGACTTAGTTTTCATGAGTATTAGATGGGCTTTATGGATTTTGAATGTTGATGATCATGTGATTTACATGTCCTTCATGAAATATATTTTGATTTATTGAAGAATTTCGTATTAGTTGATTCATATAACTAATTGTGATATTCTTCATGAGGTAGAGATTTTCAACAAACTATATTTCCAAATCTATTTTTGAAAACTCCTACCATGTAAGGGTGGTTGGATGGGAGATCATGTTCATGTATGCTTTATAATGAAAATCATTTAAAACTTGCACATGATTGGGTGGTAGTTGATATGAGATATACACTTGATCTTATTGTTGTTTCAATTGGTATCATTGAATTCTTTCAATTGGTATCAATCTTGACATCCTTTTGTATACTCATATATGTTTTGTTTTATATATATGTATGCATACACTTCATATAGTATCAATTTACAATTGGTATCTCTGTATCAAATTTTAAATTGGTATCCTTTTCTTACATACATATATAGATGATTTATTTGTGCTTCAAGATATATGCACTAATTTTTCTTATGATAAGCTTGATTTTTTTTAATGACCATCATTTTCAATTGATTCAATTTTCAATTGGCTTCTTTATACAAGCATTATCATTATCTTGCTTATGCTAAGCTTGAGCTTTAACATTATTTCAATTGACTTAGTTTTCAATTGCTATCTTATTTCTAGCTTAAGCATATGTTTAGTTGGTATTTCATAAAGGGGGAGAAAACTCACATTTCAATTTTTCAATTGGTATTTAGTTTACCATTGGTTTTGTTTCCCACTCCCTAACTTTATGAAAAAAAAATGATTTAAGAATGATTATTGATTTTTAATTGGTATGATATGCTTATAAAGATATATATCTTCAATTGGTATCAAGATGCATTTGTTCACTCAAATTGGTATCAATGTATTTTTCAATTGGTATCATGTGTTTTATTTTCAATATGTTTTAATTTCAATTGGGATCATATTTGTTTTCAATGCCCCTCTTACTTTCAATTGGTAATTGGTAGGCATTTCTTATATGTTTTTATGATCACTTTCTATTGATATCATAATGCACTTCTTTGACATTTTTTTAATTGGTATCATTTTTTGTTTCACCCCTTGAAGTAGTTTGTTTATTCTTTGTTTCATATATTTAGGGGAGAAGAATTCATATCTTTTTGTTTTTACCCCTTTGTTGATGATTGACAAAAAGGGGGAGAAGATTTATTGGAGTTGATATGCATGAGTTTTCAGTTTTATGTTCATTTCATCTCCATTGGTATTGGTATCAAGAGCATTATGAGTTTTGTTTTTATTAGTATCCATTGGTATCAAGAGCATGTTTTGGTAATTTAGTTGTTTTGTTAGAATTGGAATCAATAGCATGTTTCATATGCATATTCATTTTGTTTCAAGAACCCTGTTTATATGCATCTTATTGTTTGTTTATTCCTATGCATGAGTTAAGGGGGAGCTTCTTTGAAGCTTTACTTTAATCCATGCATATATAACTCCATGAGTTTTGTCATCATCAAAAAGGGGGAGATTGTTGGCCCAAAGGCCTTTCACTCTAGTTTTGATGATGATTAACTCATGTAGTTATGTGTACTAATTATCTTGTGATTTTAGTTTCAGTTTATTAATCAAGATATTAGTTGGTGTTTAGCTTCAACAAGATGTATTGGAAGCTTGCACATGTTGATTCAAGAGCCCGCGAATCAAAGATCATACATTGCACTTGCTCGGTGAATCAAGAGTTTTTGGATCGAGCCTACTTGGAGATTGCGCTCTAGCTTGGAGATTGCGCTCTACAAGAAGACTTAGGTATCCATAGTTTTAGTTTGGGTTTAGATCCTAATTGTAAAGATTAGAATAGTATGATAAGCTCAAGTTCACAACACACACCTTTCATGTTTTGATTTTCGGTTTTAGGTTTAACCGATCTTGGTTTTCATGAATAGATTTTTATCAAAACAAGTTTACATGGTTTATGTATATTAGATTTGTTCTATATACATGCATGCTTCAATTGTTTAGACAAACTTTGTATGATAATCTATTCCATGTGTTTTATGTTTTGTATTTACAACAAAACATATTTTTGGACTTAATGACAAAAATCATGATATATATATGTTTCTTGTATATTGAATTTCTATTCATATACAATATGCTTCAAAGTGTTTAAATATCATATTTTTGTATCATGGATAAGTTTTAGACAATGTGTATTTTCTATTCAAAATACAAGGTTTTAGAAAATACGGTTTTTGGTTTTTGGCAAAATTTCTATGACACAAAAATAGTCAAATATGTTTGAAATTTGTGTTAGGATTTTTAACACAAGTTTGTATTTCAATATAAAATGATAAAACTATTTTTGTGGAATTTTAGAGATTTTGTGGGATTTATTATAATATTTTTCCCCAGATTTCAGACCTGATTTTTGTCTGCCAGGCCGGTCGACTGGTACGGTCGACCGCACCAAAGAAGCCAGTCGACCGTTCCGGTCGACTGACGTGCACGGATACGTGCACGCAGGCTGACACTGCATCCGGTCGACCGAAGCGGTCGACCGACAGAGAGCTATTTGCTCTCAGGTATTTTCGGTCGACCGAGGCGGTCGACCGGTAGCCACAACGGTTCTAAATTTGACCGTTGGGCGGTCGACCGTCCCGGTCGACCGGAAGGCTATTTATGGCAAAAGTTCTGTAAACGGCTATTTTCTGTAATTGCCTATAAATACCCCATTTGAGAGAGTTTTTCTCTAAGAATTTTTGGGCTAAAATTTTCTATCTCTCTGGTGTTTTTGCTGCAAGAAAAAAAATAGGTTTTGGATTCAAAGTGAACAATCTTTTGTGTTTTTGATTAGGGTTTGAAAAACCAAAGAAAAGGGATTTTGGGAAAAGCTTTTGTTTGAACTTTTATATCTTGATTTCATTTGTTTCCCAAAGGTTTTTCTTTGAGTTGCTGGTTTCATATCCCTTGGTTTTCTCCACACTTGAGCTAAAAATCTACTATCTATATCTATAGGTTATTTGTGTGGAAGAAGAAGTTGTTTGTGGTTGTTGTTGTGACCACCAAGTTGTAACCCAATCTTTTCTTAGCTTTGTGCTTTGGGTTGTATCCCTCTAGTTGAGAGGTGATCCTTGTATTGGTTGGTGATTGGGAGTTTGTTGTATTGGTTTGAATATTTGCCTCAAGAAGGAGGTTGTGATTGTTGGAGTTTGCCTCAGGGAGGAGGTTGTAAAGAGAGGAGTTGGGTACTCCTTGTAAAGGGTCCTAAGTGGACAAACTAGTGGAAATCCTTCGTGTGTCGAAGGCGGGGATGTAGAGCTGGGTGCTCGAACCTCGATAACATATCTTGTTGTTTGCGCTTGATCCATTGGCTATCTCTATCTCTCTCTTTACTTTGTGCCTTGCCTTATTCATATTGTGCATTCATATTTGCTTGGCTTGGTTGTGTGTGAATCATTTGTTGATCACACTTGAGTGTAATTGCATTAAGTTATTAAATTCCGCATTTAGTTCATAGATTAGCATTGTCACCTATTCACCCCCCCCCCTCTAGGTGACTTTTCACACTACTCTCTCTCTCTCTCTATAGGATAGGAGACTTGTATAGTTCCTAAGGATTTGAGCTCGAATTCTTCCCATTCAAATACCATGCTACGATATTCAAATGCAAGATCCATCCTGATGAAGTTGATCTATATGAAAGTACACCTAGAGGGGGGTGAATAGGTGTAAGGCTAATCTAATGAAAAATGATGCGGAATTAAAAACAAATTGCAACACACTTAGTGTAACCAAAGAGTGTAGCCGAATTCCCGGTGAAGGGCTCTGGACTATCTCCTCTAAATTTCTCTAAATAAGAGTTGAGGTACTATGTAAAGCTCTCTTGGTTCAACACAAGTGAGGCACACAAACAATACCAAGCATATATATGATATGAGTATGATGCAATGCAAGATATAAAAGAGAGAGAGTTTAGAGATAGCGGATCAATCGCAAACACAAAGATATATTTCGAGGTTCGAGCCACTTCTCTACGTCCCTGCCTTCACACAGAAGAATTTTCACTATATCGTCCACACAGGACTTCCCACACAGGGAACCTCCACTGAAAATTTGAGTAATACAACTTTGGAGTATACAACTCCTCTCTCAAACAACAACAACCTCTACACAAGAGGTAAGGCACTAAGCCACACAAGATCAACCTCTCAATAGAGGGATAGGGCACTAAGTCAAACAATAATCACCTCACACTTGAGGGATAAGGCTCAAAGCGAACACTCCAACAATCATCTCTACGCTTAGAGGGATAACAACCAACTCAAACACAACCTCCAAAATCACCTCTACACAAGAGGGATGCCAACAAATACAAGGAAGGTTACAACTCTTGGTGGTCTCAACAACCACAAACCAATTTTTTCACAAAAATAAGATCCTATAGATAGGATAGATATGATAGTTCAAGTGTGCGAAAACAAAGAGTTTGGAAAACAAATCACAAAGAAAAACTCTTGGGAAAACTTCTAGATGGCTATAGGAATGAAGAACAAAAACCAATTCCCAAAAGACTATTTTTCTTTAATTTTTCCAACACTTTAAAACAAATAAAGATAGATCTTTATAACCAAAAAACTCTTTGAAAACTTGTTGCTAAAACACTAGGAAAGATAGAAAATTTTGCTCTTAAAATTCTTGGTGAAATCAGCTAAGAAAGGGCTATTTATAACCCTCCAAAAAATCTGCCCGTTGGCAGCCAGGAAAGGCAGAATTGCCCTTTCGGTCGACCTCCGGTCTACCGGCCAACGGTCATTTTTATGACCGTTGTGTCTCCGGTCGACCGGGCCAAAGCCATCGGTCGACCGCCCGATCGACCGGCCCCTACCCGAGATGGGGTGCTTTCAGTCGGTCGACCGTGCGGTCGACCGGCCGATTGGCTGGCCTTTGTGCACGTCCCGTGCACATCGGTCGACCGCTCCGGTCGACCGTCAGTGCAGTCAGGCTGGGAATTTGGGTATTGAAAACCTGGTTAATTTAATACCAATTAAATCTCATAAAATCACATAAATTTCACAAAAATAAGTTCTTATTAGATTTTTTGAATACCAATCATGTGTGACTAAAAATCAACACATATTACAAACTATTTGAACTATTTTGTGATATTGAAATTTAGTCTTTAAACAAACTTCGTATTTTCCAAAACTTAGATTTTTGAAATGGAAAACCGTTTTCTCTAAAAACTCATATGGATACAAAAACAAGGTATTGAAACAAATTTGAAGCATGTTGTATATGGATAGAATCCAATATACATGAAAGATATTATATCTATGTTTTTGACATGAAATCCAAAATCGGTTAAACCAAAATCAAAACCAATAAACTTTAAAACTTGTGTGTGTATGCGAACTTGAGCATATCAATACTATTTACTTTTACACAAGATCTAAACATACTAAATACAAACCGTGGTCTTCTTGTAGAGCTCCTTCTCCAAGTCGACTCGATCCAAACGCGATCCAACGAGCTTGACTCCAACCGAGTACTAGATGCGATCTTGACGCTCGAGCTCTTGAATCAACACGTGAAAGCTCCAAAACTCCTTTGTTGAAGTTAATCACCTACTAATATCTTGATCAAATATCTGAAACTAAATATCACAAGATTATTAGTAAACTATAACTACATGAGTTAATCATCAACAAAACTAGAGTGATGGGCCTCTGGGCCAACAATCTCCCCCTTTTTGATGATGACAAAACTCATGGAGTTATATATGCATGGATTAAAGTTAAGCTTCATAGAAGCTCCCCTTTAACTCATACATAGCAATAAACAATAAAGATATTCAATGTATGCATAAAACAAATTAACATATATGCTTTGATACCAATTGAAAACAAAACATATATGCTCTAATACCAATTGAAAAAAAATAAATATGCATATAAATGACATAAACATGCATATATAAAACTGCAAATTTCTCTCCCCTTTTTGTCAAATCATCAACAAAGGGCATAAATAAACTCAAAAATAATTTTCTTCCTCTTTTTGTCAAATCAAACAAGAAGGATGAATATGCGATATACATTCATGAAGAGGAGAGACGTAAAGTTAACTCCCCCTGCATACATGCATTACATGAAAAAGAGATGACTAAACTCTAATCACATAACGCATAATATACTATGTATAAAAGGAGATGTGAAGCTCCCCCTACACACGTGTAAAATATAGAGAAGAGAGGTTAAGCTCCTCAATATGAAATACACTCAACATGAATCTATATATAGAAAAGATGTTAAGCTTCCCTTGCATATAAGCAATACATATCAAAACAATGTGATACTAATTGAAAAATATATTAATTTATGATAAATGTATACATCGAAACATCATGATATCAATTTATGATACCAATTGAAAATAAACAAAACATTTTTAGGATACCAATTGAAAGTAAACAAATTTTTTAAGATACTAAAAGATACCAATTGAAAATATCTTGATACCAATTTAAAATGTCTTGTAAATCTTTATACCAATAAAAAATGAGACATTGTATGTTTGATACCAATTGAAATATATATATTGGAAATCTTGATACCAAATGAAAGTAACAACCAATTGAAAGTAAAAATTAAATTGTTTTAGGTAAACATAACTCATATCAATATAGATACTAATTTAAAATGAAACATGTACCAATATTGAAAATGTTAGCATATACCAAAACAAAGTATTTTTCATCATAAAGAATGGGAGTAAGATACCATTTGAAAATAAACTGGATTGAAAGATACCAATTGAAAGATAAAACATGAATTTTCTCTCCCTTTATGAAATACCAATAAAAACAATGCATAAGCTTGTATAAGATACCAATTGACAAATAATTGACATTAAGGAGTAAATTAAGCTTACCATAAATATAATTTGTACTTTAAGATGTAAAGATATAGTAAGCACAATCAAATCACATATATATGTATGAAAATGTAAATACCAATCGAACTTGATACTATTTGAAGTTTGAAGGATACATATATAGAAAACAAAATACGAGTATACAAACATGAAAATATCAATTGAGATACCAATTGAAAATACAATGAGAATCAAATGTATAACTCATGCTACCTCCCTTTCATGCGCATGTTAAAAAGATTTTCAATTAGGCTCACAAGGCATGGTCACCCATCCAGCCGCCCTTTGGTTGGTGGGGTTTTCAAAAAAATAGGATTAAAAAATAGTTTAACATGCTTGAAAACTCAACCAATTGAAGAATAATGACTAGTTTGAAGATAATATTTGAAAACTAGTGCGAAATCCTTCAATTAAAGAATAAAATATAAATATATTCCATGAAACATGTAAGTCATACGATGATTGACACTCAAAATCTATAAAGCACATATAAAACTCATGAAAACAAAAATCATGAGTAAACAAGGATGATGTGAGTGCAAGAGTCGTGTAATCAACAAAGTCATGGAAATAGACGATGAAGCTCAATATGAAATTAAAATATGAAAATCATAGAAAATTTCATAATAATTTTAATTTCAAGGCATATGTATGTTTTGTCAAAAACTAAAGGTATACATACATATCCTAAACACAAATAAGTCCACAAAGAATTTTGCATAAAAGGTAAATGACTCAAGGGTATACATGTATATCTAAAGTTTTAACCAAAATTAACATATACATGAAACTAAACATATTAAAATGAAAACATTTATAAAATAGGGAATACAAGTTGAAATGTAAGAATCATCAAAAATAGGCTATACTAGTACATCTCATGGGTACAAATGAGCAATTAAGCACAAACATACAAAATCAAATGTAGCTCATTAGTTGTACAAGTATATACACAAGTTTTAATGACAACTACGTCTAAACATGTAATCAAAACATGAAGTGCAAAAGAATCATAAATATAAACCAATATGATCATTAGGCTAAATGCACATGTTTTAGAGCTATGATATACACAATAGCTAAACTAAAGTAAGAACACAAAAGTAATAATCCATATAAATATGGGTGTATCTCAAATACTACATATGTATATCACAAGTCTAATTATCATGGCATTTAACATAATAATCATGAAAAATCAAAACATGCTAAAATCAATTAAGGAAAGCATGTAAATTAAATGGGAGTTAGAGATAGTTACTAAAACTATTAGGGCTAATCTCTAAGTCCCAAACCATGGTGGTCCTCCCACCAAACTTCCTTGAAGGTGATGCATCCAAAGTAGTGTTCATCAAGCACAAAAGCATCCACCATCAAGGCACCAATGCCCTCACGTCAAGTAAGAGCCCATACCTACATCAAATAAAATAGGAGTGAATTTTGGTACCCATACCTTATTAGATCCATGGGGGTTAGCACCTTTCCTAACCCAAACAAATTTATTTACAAAATTTGAATCATTTAATCTATCATAACAAAATTTTGTAAGGTGGCCCTTACGTCCACAATGTGTACAAGTGTACACATGAGCATACATGGTGTCATGTGTATGAGCATGAGAAGTATGTGCATGTCGTGTATGGTGTGCATGCATATGTGGAACTTATTTCTTTCAAAACATGGATTCCAACCGTGTGTGGTTCATGACATATTGGCTTAAAGTGGAGCCCAAACAATCAACACTCTTCTTTAACATACATATATCATTTTCAATAATAGTAGAAGAGGTGGAGCATGCAATAGGTACACTAGATGATGAAGCATGACAAACATGTGAATCTAAATCATTTTTCAAAGATTTATTTTCGTTAGAAATCAAATCCAATTCTTTTGAAATAGAAATAATTTTGTTTTTCAAAGAATCATTTTCTTTAAAACAAAAACAAGTTTTGAAGATAGAACTTTATTTTTCTTCAAAACTTCATCACAATTGTTTTTACCTTTTAAGATTTTGTTTTCAATTAAGGTAAGATCAAGTTGGGATTTCAATGAGTCCCTTTCATTTGAAATCTCATCCCTTTCTTGCAAAGCCATGTTAAGTTTAGAAAATAAATCCTTATTTTTTTCTTTTAGTTTAAAGTTTTTCTTTTTCAAGAGTTGGTATTTATGTAATAGATTTTCACAAATAAGAAATAGTTCTTCATTTAATGCATCGACATCAACATAATCATCACTACAAGAGAACTAGCACAATCATCTAGATGGGTGTCCGAGTTTACCTCAAGGGAGTCATTCCTTTGGACCATGTAGTAATGTTGGTCGGACTCATCTCTATTAGATTCCTTCTCCATATATTTCAGCGTTTGAAACTTTGGAGAGGTCAAGGTGTTCCACACTGCAAAAGCGGAATCACAATGAGAAACCATAAAAAGATATTCTTTGTTTAGAGAGCATCTAAGTGCCTCAAGGGCTTGTGCATTGGGCTCTATATGCTTGCTATTATCAAGATAGGATTTCTTGGTAGCGGCAAGATAAACATTCAAGCCTAGGGTTTTTAAGTAAGCACTCATTCTAAGCTTCCACATATCGATGTTAGAAACATCAAACATGGGAGGGACAAGGTAATCCATGAGTGTGTGTAAACAAGTATGTGTGCAAATGCAAATCTAGATTAGCTAACCAAGATCTCACTCCTAAGTGGTTAAACCTAATATTAGGAGTGTGTAGGCTCTGATACCAATTGAAAGTACACCTAGAGGGGGGTGAATAGGTGTAAGGCTAATCTAATGACAAATGATGCGGAATTAAAAAAATTGCAACACACTTAGTTTAACCAAAGAGTGTAGCCGAATTCCTGGTGAAGGGCTCTGGACTATCTCCTCTAAATTCCTCTAAATAAGAGTTGAGGTGCTATGTAAAGCTCTCTTGATTCAACACAAGTGTGGCACACAAACAATACCAAGCATATATATGATATGAGTATGATGCAATGCAAGATATAAAAGAGAGAGAGAGTTTAGAGATAGTGGATCAATCGCAAACACAAAGATATGTTTCGAGGTTCGAGTCACTGCTCTACGTCCCCGCCTTCACACAAAAGGATTTTCACTGTATAGTCTACAAAGGACTTCCCACACAGGGAATCTCCACTGAGGATTTGGGTAATACAACTTTGGAGTACACAACTTCTCTCTCAAACAACAACCACCTCTACACAAGAGGCAAGACACTAAGCCACACAAGGTCAACCTCTCAATAGGGGGATAGGGCACTAAGTCAAACAATAATCACCTCACACTATAGGGATAAGGCTCAAAGCGAACACTCCAACAATCACCTCTACACTTAGAGGGATAACAACCAACTCAGACACAACCTCCACAATCACCTTTACACAAGACGGATACCAACAAATACAAGGAAGGTTACAACTCTTGGTGGTCTCAACAACCACAAACCAGTTTTCTCACAAAAACAAGATCTTATAGATAGCATAGATATGATAGCTCAAGTGTGAGAAAACAAAGAGTTTGAAAAACAAATCACAAAGAAAAACTCTTGGGAAAACGTCTAAATGGTTATAGAAATGAAGAACAAAAACCAATTCCCAAAAGACTCTATTTTTCTTTGATTTTTCCAGCACTTTAAAACAAATAAAGATAGATCTTTATAACCCAAAAACTCTTTGAAAACTTGTTGCTAAAACACTAGGAAAGATAGAAAATTTTGCTCTTAAATTTCTTGGTGAAATCAGCTAAAGAGGGGGCTATTTATAACCCTCCAAAAAATCTGCCTGTCGACAGCCAGGAAAGGGCAGAATTGCCCTTCCGGTCGACCGCCCGTCGACCGACCAACGGTCATTTTTATGACCGTTGTGCCTCCGGTCGACCGCCCGGTCGACCGGCCAATGGTCAATTTTATGACCGTTGTGCCTCCGGTCGACCGGGCTTTGGTCGACCGGCCCTCACCCGAGAGTGGGGTGCTTTCAGTCGGTCGACCGCGCGGTCGACCGGCCGATTGGCTGGCCTTTGTACACGTCCCGTGCACATCAGTCGACCGCTCTGGTCGACCGACCACTAGTGCGGTCGACCGCCCGGTCGACCGCCAGTGCAGTCAGGCTGGGGATTTGGGTATTGAAAACCTGGTTAATTTAATACCAATTAAATCCCATAAAATCACATAAATTCCACAAAAATAAGTTCTTATTAGATTTTTGAATACCAATCATGTGTGACTAAAAATCAACACATATTACAAACTATTTGAACCATTTTTGTGATATTGAAATTTAGTCTTTAAACAAAATTCGTATTTTTCAAAACTTGGATTTTGAAATGAAAAACCGTTTTCTCCAAAACTCATATGGATACAAAAACAAGATATTGAAACAAATTTGAAGCATGTTGTATATGGATAGAATCCAATATACATGAAAGATATTATATCTATATTTTGACATGAAATCCAAAATCGGTTAAACCGAAACCAAAACCAATAAACTTTAAAACTTGTGTGTGTATGTGAACTTGAGTATATCAATACTATCTACTTTTACACAAGATCTAAACATACTAAACACAAACCGAGGTCTTCTTGTAGAGCTCCTTCTCCAAGTCGACTCGATCCAAACGCGATCCAACAAGCTTGACTCCAACCGAGTACTAGATGCGATCTTGACGCTCGAGCTCTTGAATCAACACGTGAAAGCTCCAAAACTCCTTTATTGAAGCTAATCACCTACTAATACTTGATCAAATATCTGAAACTAAATATCACAAGATTATTAGTAAACTATAACTACATGAGTTAATCATCATCAAAACTAGAGTGATGGGCCTCTGGGCCAACACTATATTATTTAAATTAACTAAAAATCAAAATTAAGTGTTTTGAATACTTTTTGCCCATCCACCAATTAGGCGCAAAATCGACGGCTGAAAATAACATATTGCATAGATTTATATTTTTAGACATACAAATTCTCGATCTGACAATTTGATCATGATCTAAACATTTAAAAATCCCTACAAACCAATTTTTGTTAGGTTTCAAATATTCTACGCTGTTAAACTAATCAACTCACTACTTTCGTATTTTTCACATACTTGATGGATGAGCAAAAAATATTCAAAACACTAGATTTTTTTTATTTTAGTTACTTTAAATGATATAGATCAATTTCAACGGAGTGGATCTTGTATTTGAATCTTGTAACATGATATTTGAGTGAGAAAGATTCAGGCTCGAACCCTCCGATGTATCTTTGTGTGTGTACACAAACACACACAAGAGAGAATATTTTCTTACTTTTCATACTATGATCCCTTGGCTTTCCCTTTCATAGACTTCCAGGCCCTTCCTTGCTGGGAGCGGATATCTCCACCTTAAAAAGTGATGAAGGCACCCCAATGTTGAAGGCACCCCCAAATTGATAAAGACACTCCCTCTCTTTTTTCAAAAATGTCAAAATCTCCTCCTCTTCTCCTCCTCCTCCTCCTCCTCCCTCCTTCGCTGGCGACCCCCGGCCTCCGCCCCTCCCTCCCCGGCGACCACCTCCCCCTCCCCGCCCCCTCTCCTTCCCCCTCATCGGCGAACCCCCCGGCCGGCCACCCCCCCACCCCCACCCGAGGCAAAATTAATAATGGCACACTTGTAAATATGTCAGGGATGCCTTCATCACTTTTTGGGTGGAAATATCTGTTCCCTTGCTTTTTCACACCCACTTCGTTAACCGCCTCCCCTCTCTCATATCTCATCAGTCGGCACAATCAAATACGAGTCTCTCTGGGTTCGGTTCATGTGTGAGCCACACACATACAATAAGAGAGCCAATCACGTATTGACACGTGTATTGATTCTTTTATAATATATTATGTGTGTGAGCCTCACATACATATTATAAGAGATTATAAGATATATAATCAACATGTTAACGTGTGATTGACTCTCTTATTGTATGTGTGTGGTCATATGCATGAACCGAACCCCTAGTGTCTCTCAACCCGCAACTGAAAGCACAAGACCCAGTCCCCTCATCTCCTTCATATGTCCCCTGTCTGTTTCTCTCCTCTCATCCAAGTAGAAGAAAGAGAGAAAGAGAGATCAGAGAGAAAATGGGCAACGCCTCTTCGATGCTGACCCAATACGACATCGAGGAAGTCCAAGAGCACTGCAACTATCTCTGTAACTCTTATTCTCATCATCATCATCGTTTCTCTTAAACCCATGAGTTCTTTTTGTCCCTAATTTTCGCTCCTTCTGATTTGATTTTTCAACAGTTTCCCAACAAGAGATTGTCTCTCTCTACAAGAGATTCTGCCAGCTCGACCGCAACGCCAAGGGGTTCATCTCGGCGGATGAGTTCCTATCGATACCCGAGTTCTCTCTCAATCCCCTATCTCAGGTGGGCGCTACCCATTTCGTTTTAGCCGCAGATATTGAGTTCGTGTTGGAAAAGTTTCGATTTTGGATTAGAAAGATTGAATCTTTTTATGTTGTGTTGTTTTGCTTCTTGTCGCAGAGGCTGCTGAAGATGGTTGATGGATTGAATTTTAAGGACTTTGTTGCGTTTCTGTCTGCCTTCAGTCCGCAGGCGACTATACAACAGAAGATAGAGTGTAAGACCCAATTATTTTCATTTGCATATTTTGTGTAATTTTCATTCTCTTAGAATTCCTTTTATTTATTGATTTACTTAGTGATGAGTAATGGTTTAAAAGCAATCTTCACATTACTTATTGGGAAAAGAAATGACATGAATTGTTCCTTAGTTTATTTGCCCCCTTGAATTAACGATGGCTTTTATTCACAATTCTTTAATCTGTATTTAGCAAAAACAATTGATAGCTTAATTCATGTATGACCTATTACTGAATGATGGTAGTCACAATTGATGTTTGTTATATGTTGGTATTATTTCCTTCATCATGCTAGTTTTCTTATGCTTTAAAATTTTGCATTTGCTTTGTTTTATATATAGTTTATCCTTTTTTTCTGGATCAATATGTAAAGATAGATTTACTAAAGTTACTTCTTGTTCTTCCATCTGGCTGAGTGTAGTTGTGATGGATAAAATTCCGCCACAAGCAACTGGACGCCCCTGATCCAACCTGTTAAAGCACACAAAGAAGGAAGACGCCTTTCATGTTAGGAGCATCGGTGTGATGCCGACCTAAGATTCTTAGGCGTGAGAATCAGTAGTCGGTAAGGAGAGAGAACCAGCATAGGAAACTGCCAGCGTAGTGGTGGTGGACTGACAGAGAGAAACTGCCAGCGTGATGTGGTGTGCTCTGAGGATCAGGGAAACGATATCCTTCTCCAAGGAGGTGTATTTTTACCTGATATTGACGGTGGAGTGGATATGGATAGGTGCGGATCTTCAACTGTTCGGTCTGTGTCTACTGATTCTTGTAACCACTGAGATCGTATTCAGGTTGTTAGGATTGACGCGCTAGAGGGGTGATCTGTTGCTACCTCTAACTTCTTGCTGAGTTGTAAGGCGGCTCTAGACGAGGGGGAGGATAGAGTCGCGTAACAGTTTTCGCGAGTCAAAGAAATTTGCTTCGATTTGTCCGTGTTGATGGATAAGGTCGTCACGTGGACGGGTATTCGGTCCGGAGTCGGGTCGGCTCTGGGTGGTGGTGTAGCTTCCATGGTTCAAAGTCGCGATCTCGGCCGCTGACTCGGTTGGCACCGTTCTACATTGGTCGTGGCGTCGCGGCTTCAACTCGGGCAAGACGCGCAAACCGCTGTATAGAGGGCTCAAAAAATGCTGAAAAAATCACAACAAAACTTTTATAAAAAATGTAGACATCAAAACTGACGTATAACTTGTCCAAAACATATCACTTAGCACACTAAACATGAAGATAATGCATAAATACATGCGTCACGATATTAAAATATCAAAATAAATGCATAATTTAGTAAATTATATGAAATTTAAATAAACTTCTCTTTTTACAAAAGTAAAGATTAGTTTTACATTTCTAGTAAAAATTTAAATTACAGGAAATTAATAATATGAAATTTTGTCTTGACTCGGCCTCGACTCAGGGCCGACTCGGCCTCGACTCGGCCGACTCACCTGACTCGACCTTGACTCAGGGCCGACTCGGCATTGACTCGGGTGACTCGGCTGAGTCGACCCCGAGTTGAGTAAAACAATGCAAAATGCTGACTCGTGGAACGGTCTCGGAACGGGAAAGGCCGTTCCAGTCCGACTCGGCCGAGTCGGAATCAGAACGGCCGAGTCTTTGAACCATTGTGACTTCGGGGCGGGAGATGACTTTGGAAGTTGGTAAGGCTTCAGAGCTGTGTTTGAGGGCTACCGTCGGATTTAGGCGTGGTTGAAATTCTAAAATGGGGATCTTGAGAGCTTCTCCATATTCCTGTCACTTGACATGTGTCATGATCCTGGGAGGAGTAATTTTAACCACTACAGATGCCCTTCGCTTTCGCACTTGTCGGAGCTCGCGGAGGGAAATTGAGGGAGCGAATTCTGCAAGGTGGACTCTTTTGTCTGTCTTGACGCTAGAAAGTCAGGAGATCATCCGAAGTATCTCTTTACATCATGATGGATCCTTCGCATTTAATGGGAGGTGTCGCCTCTAGAGGTCAGCTGTCACCTAGTCATGTCAAATATCGGTTCAAATTCTGGTGTCATTGTGCACTAATTTGATCCCAACGCCATAATGGCTTAGTGGCAACGGTTAGCCTTCCGTCTTCTTGATTGGGCGATCTTTTCGGGTTGTGGGATGACTCTTCAGGGACTCACGCGTTTTCAAGGCTCGCATTGATGGTGATGAACACATTCATCCGTCTATAAAATGAAAGAGATATGAGGGAAAGAAGATTATTTTCAACTCTAAGCTTTTTCAAAATTCACCAAAAATCTCGACTTCGTTGCAGCTTCTCCCATGGGCAGTCTGTTCTGCTCTCTTCCTTCCTCTTCATCAGATTGAGGAAAGAAAATGCAAGGGGATAGAAGGAGGATGAAGGGCAGACTCCTACTCTTCGGGAGTCTGATCATTGCATCACATTAGTAGCCGTGAAGGACCTGTTTGCAGTCGAAGGCAAGGTTCTAAATATCGGATATCGGGATCGCATCGGATGGGGGTTTTTCAAATTAGATATCAGATATCGGGGATACGCGCGCATATCGGGCGTTCATATCAGATACTTTATATAATGAAATATTGATAATTAAAAGTTGGTTTAGAGTCATAGATATCATCCACCTAATAAAATTAATGTAATATGCTTGCAAAGACAGTAAAAAATAATGTACATTTGTACGCAGTCGTGCAATAAATAAGTTATTTCATATCGGGTGATACATTGGGCGATTTATCGGCCAATATTGGGCGATTTATCGGCCGATATTTCAAATATCGGCCGTTTTTTTTGCTGCAAACGATATGGCGAACGATTTTCCCATATCGTATTGGTAGCAGGTAAAAAAGGAGATATCAGACGATATCTTGGCCAACTCGGCCGATATTTAAAACAAGGGTCGGAGGGGATGTGCAGAACGAACAGACGGACTTTCAGTTTGCCCAGTCCAAAGGACGTCGACTTTCCTCTTAATGGCGTCGAGTCTCCCCGCTGGTGGCCGGAAGCCTCTCTGTTTGGTAGTGGGACTTCTCCCATGCAGTTTCGGAGTGCAGACGCGATTCCATCTTCGTTTTGCATGTCTTGCGGGATTCAGTTAGGCTCTCGGAAGGCTCCCTGAGGGTCCATCTCATTCTTCTTGGTGCGAGGAGAATGGTAGCGTTGGTTGGCTGCTTTGGAAACGTGTGGGGAGCGGAAAGGAGGTGTTTCAAGTTGAAACATCATCTCCGACCCTTGCCTTGTTGCGTGAAGCCTCTTGGCCTTCTCTTCACTGATGCTGGCATCTTTGGAAGGGGCATGGATGAAGAGGGATGGCTTCCTTTGGTAGATGTTCCCCATGAATGTATCCTAGGAGTTCGGTGGTGAGGCATGACCGACGGAGGGGGAAGGATCAGAGTGTTTGGATTCAGATCTTCTGTATTTTTTTTAAATGTCAATACATAGATGAAAAGGAATATTTTATATTACACTCGTTAGATGTAACACAATAATATAATGAAATAATTTTTGGAATGAAAATGATTATGTTTGGATCTTGCCTGGTTTACTTTTACCATAGGTTTTTGGATATGATGTGATCATACCTTTTCAGAGTGCTGATTTCTATCTTCAGTGTGATTGATTGGGAACGAAGTATCTTATTGAGTTTGCGTTGTTTTTCTGAGTGTGGGTGATCCCATCAGTGGTACCTCCAAACATTGAACTCCATGCGGGAGAGATCCCAACAGCGGAGTTGGCTTCGCAATCGTCTTCGAGTGGGGGCAAATCCCATCAGCGGAACGACAAACTTGGCAGGACTCTGAATGGGGGATAATCTCATCAACAGAGTGGCCGAGTAGAGGTATCCTATCAACAGAGCGGCGGACTTTGACTTTGAGTGAGAGACAATCCCATCAGTAGAGTGGGTTCGCAATATCTAAGTAGGGGAAATCCCATCAGCGGAACGACAAACCTGGTAGGACTTAGAGTTGGGGACAATCTCATCAGCATAGTGAGTCCGCAGTTGTCTCTGAGTGGGGGTAATCCCATCAGCAGAGCGGCGGACTTTGGACTCCGAGTAGGGTATAATCCCAGCAGCAGAGTTGGGTTCACAATCATCTCTGAGTGGGGAAAATCTCATCAGCGGGGCGACGAACCTAACAGGATTCTGAGAGGGGGACAATCCCATCAGCAGAGTGGGTTTGCAGTTTTCTCCGAGTGGGAGAAATCCCATCAACAGAGCGGCGGACCTTGGACTCTGAGTGGGAGACCATTCCATTAGTGGAGTGGCACTGACAGAGGGAAACTTCCAGTGGTTCGCCTGCCTGTGGGTCAGACGAGGGGAGCCCCTAGGCTGATATTTATCGTCTCTGAGTGGGGGTAATTCCATCAACGGAACATGCAAACATCAGTGTCTTTGAGTGGGGGATAATCCCATTAACAGAGTAGGGACTCTGAGCGGGGACAATCCCATAGTCGAGGTTTCGACTGCTTGTAGGCTAATCGAGAGGGGGCCCGTAGACGAGCGCTCACGTTGTCGTCTTCGAGTTGGGGATAATCCCATCAGCGGAGCGTGCAAGTATTAGGGGCTCTGAGAGGAAAAATTACTTTAGCAGAGTAGAGACTCCGAGCGAGAGAATCTCACAACGGAGGGTTTTGACTGCTCATAGGCTAATCGAGAGGGGGCCGTAGACGGGTACTCATATTGCCGTCTCTGAGTGGGGGACAATCCCATCAGTAGAGTGTGCAAGCATTGGACTTTGAGTGGGAGAAATTCCATTAGGGAACCTGGTTCGCAGCCGTTTTCGTGTTGGGGTAATCCCATCAGCGGAGCGACGAACTCGGTAGGACTTTGAGAGGGGGGTAATCCCAGCAAGTAGAGTGAGCTGAAATGGTTAGAAGCAATATGCAATTTTGTTTGATTATTAAAATTAAATACATGGAATTAAATGAAATACAGGTGGTGTTATTGGGGGAGGTACTCCCCTATCTTCATTGGAGAGATCTGATCACTCAATCACCTTGTACTAGATTGATCATGTGTTGCGGTTAGGTAGGAGGCAAAGCGCTCGGCTACCCTACATCGGAGGCTGCTCCAAGGGTAAGGATGAACTCTTCATGGAAGCATTGGCGGACAAATTCTTTTAGGTACTTTCGGAGACTTTTGCAGTGGATGGTCTGGTGCCTCTTACTATCATGACAGTATTTTCTGCTCTGAGGAGTGTGGGATCGTATTGGATTGGCTTTGTGCGCTTTACCCACAGTTGGTCCTGGATTGTGTTGAATACTGTTGATGTGGAGCCTTAGTGAAGTGATGTTCCATCTTGAAGGCTTGGAGTAGATTTAGTGAGAGGACCGATAACACCTTTATATTGTAGGCGGATTGCCCCCGATTCGGGTTATTGGCACTGGTTAGAACTTTTTACTGTGACTTCGACTTCTCTCTGTTGTTGTTGCATTTGAGAGACTAGTTGGGGATCTCTTCATTGCTTCCTCCAACTAGATGTAAGGCTGAGCTTGGGACAAGACCTCACTTATCTGAGTGATGTCATGCTTCAGTAGATGTTTATATAAGTGGTGAGAAATCTGTAGTTTGCTGATGAACGCGAGTGCAGAGATATCTTCACCACAGTTGGAAACCTTGGCGAACTAGTTCTGAAAGTAGCCGATGTACGACTTGAGGCTTTCGTCCTGTCTCATTTTGACGGTGAAGAGGTGGTGGTCATTCTTCTTGGCTTCCCGGTGGGAGGCGTATTGGGTGACAAAACGCCTCGGTTATCTTCTCGAAACTTTGGAGCGAGCGCGATGGCAGAGAATAAAATCAATCTGAGGCCACACCTTTCAGACTGGATCGAAAGGTCAGACGCGAGGGCGGGTTGTTGCGAGAGTAGACCACTATCTTGTCTATGAAATGTCTGATGTGATGGACTGGGTCACTGGCTTCGGAGTAGTAGTCGAAGGTCAGAATTGTGAACTTTTTCGGGAATTCATACTCGAGAAACGCTTCAGAGGGGGCAATCAGAGACCTTGGCAGTGGCTTGTTTCGGTCTGCTACGGAGCTGCAACTTAACTTCCTAGATCCGTCTTTGGACCAGCTCGTTGAAAGTTCAGATGTAGAGAAACTTCTCGATCCTCCTCCGAGTTTGGTCGCGCTGAACTTCTGCTCGGGAACGAGGTGAATCAGCCTCATCGTTAGAGCAATCTTCGTGCATGGGAGAAGTCGGTCTGGACAGCCTTAGGTTCTTGATGGGCTTGTCGAATCGAGTCTCCCCAGTTCTAGGTTCGTCTTCTGGCTGCTCTGGACCTGGATTCTTTGGAGGGTGGCAATCCGCTCCTCCTGAAATTGATCGTTGAGTTATTTCAGTGCTCCTGCTTGCGGGCGGCATTTTCGCGATCGAGAAGTGCCTGCTCTCGATTGTGATCTAACCAGGTTCATTGTTCCTTCATCTGCTCCTTTATATCTGGGAGCATCTGAAGGATCCGACCTTCGTATAGCGGCGGCACGCGAGCATTGGCGACTGCCTTCTGAGAGGAGGAGCCAGTATATTCTGCGGCGCGCTCGCGATCGATGGTGTGTGTTGAGGTCGTGCCCCCAGCGGTGGTATTGGTCCTGCCTTTGGATATGGTGCCATTGTGGGCGATCGTCTGTTTCTTCGGGCCATCGACGTTGGAGGAGAGGCTTTCTGAGGAAGAATAGGAGCTTGGGTTGGATGGGAGGAAGATCTCAATGAAAGCACCAGTTCGTGGTAGATAAAACTCCATCATAAGCAACAGGACGCCCCCAATCGAGCCTGTCAGAGCACACAGAGAAGGAAGACGCATTTCAGGTGAGGAGCACTGGTGTAATGTCGACCTAAGACCCTCGGGCGTGAGAATCAGTAGTTGTAAGGTGGGTGGACCAGCAGAGGGAAACTGTCGGCGTAGTGGTGGTGGATTGACAGAGTGAAACTGCCAGCGTGGTGTGGTATGTGCTCAAGTATTAGGGAAGCGACCTCCTTCTCCTTGGAGGTGTATTTGTGCTTGATACTGACAGTGGAGTGGATGTGGATAGGTGTGGATTTCAACTGTTTGGTTACTGATCCCTGTAACCGTTGAGATCATATTCAGGCTGTTAGGATTGGCGTGCTGGAGGGGTGATCAGTTGTTATCTCCAACTGCTTGCTGAGTTGTAAGGCGACTCTGGATGAGGGGGAGGTAGAATCGCGTAACAATTCTGTGACTCGAAGAAATTCGCCTCGATCTGTCTGTGGTGATGAGATCAACACTCCGAAGAGGCATGATCATATCATATCCAAAAGCCTTATGGTAAATGCAACCCATGCAAGATCCAGACATAACCATTTTTCATTAAAAAAATATTTCATTATATTTATTGTGTTGCATTTAACAGGTGTAATACAAAATATTCATTTACATCTCCGTGTTTATATCTTTGAAAAAGAAATACATAACATCTGAATCTAGACGCTCCGATCTTTCCACCTACGTCAACCTCTTGCTCCGAATTCCAAAGAAACACTCATTGGGGACCATTTACCGGAAGAAGTTTCCGCCCGCGCCATCATTCTCCTCACATTTGCAAGTACAATGAGATGGACTCTTAGGAAGCCCTGCGAGAGCGAGACAACAACGTCCGACCAAACTGCAGCCTGCAAGACGCGCAAGGTGATGGTGTCACATTCCTCTGAGGTGTTCTGGGGGAGAGCTCTGAACTTCAGGAAGAGGAGTCACTTATCGAGGCATCCAGCCGATGAGCTCCTCCTATTTCCTCGCACATGCCATAGGGAAAGAGGCTCCGAGCCTCAACATCGAAGCTTGCTTGCCCACGATTGAGCGAACTGGAAACCATATCATTTGATCGAGTTGAAGTAAGAATCTTACCTGTCACTTTCGATGACGGCACCATGTCACAGCAACTAATGCGTCATAACAGGTCCTTCAGGCTACTAATGCGACACACCGACTATACTCTTAGAGAGCAAGAGCCTTCCCATCATCTCCATCATGTCCCTCTCCTCTTTTTCCTCCATATGATGAAACGGAAGGAGAAAGCATGGCGAACCATTCAAGAAAGAAGTTGCAACGAAGTCAGAGTATTTGGTGAATTTTGAAAAGCATAGAGAAGTTGAAGATGATCCCCTTTCCCAAGATCTCCTTCATTTTATAGTCAGATTAATGAGTTTATTGCCATCAATACGGGTCTTGAAAACGTGCGAGTTCTTGAAAAGTCGTCCCATAACCCGAAAAGATCGCCCAATCGAGGAGATAGAAAGCTAATTGTTGCCACTAAGCCATTATGATGCTGGGAATCAAATCAGTGCTCATAATGACACTTGTATTCGAATCGACATCTGACGTGACTAGGTGACAGCTGGCCTCCAGAGGCGACACTTGCCATTAAATGCCAAGGATCCGCCATGATGTAGAGAGATACTCTGAACGATTTTTTGACTTCCAAACACCAAAACAGATAAAAGAAGTCACCTAGCAGACTCTGCTCCCTCACTTTTCCTCCGTGAGCTTCAACAAGTGCGGAAGCGGAGGGGGCATCTGTAGTGGTCAAAATTTGATCCCTGCCAGGATCACAACATGTGTCCAGTGGCAGGAACATGGGAAGCTCACAAGATCCCCATTCTGGAATCTCAACGTCCTAAATCCGACGACAGCGCTCACCCACATCTCCGAAGTCATACTACCCTCCGAAGACATCTCTCGCCTAGGAGTCCGAAGTTATACAGCTACCCAGAGTCGACTCGACTTCAGACCGAATAGCCCACCACGTGGCGACTTTATCCGTCACCACAGACAAATCAAGGCGAACTTCTTCGAATCGCAGAATCTATTACGCGACTCTATTTTCTTCCTCGTCCAAAGCCACCTTACAGCTAAGCAGAGCAGTTGAAGATAGCAATCAACAAACTTCTAGCATGCCAATCCTAACAACATGGATACGGTCTCGGCGGTTACAAGGATCAGCAGATTCAAATTGAACAGTTGAAGATCTGCATCTATCCACATCCACTCCACTGTCTCTGTCAGGTATAAATACACCTTCTCCAACGATAAGGAGGTCTTCCCTAATCCTCAGAGCACATGCCACACCACGTTGACAGATTTCCTCTACTGCTCCACCACTACTACATCGACAGTTTCTCGCTGCCGATCCACCCTCTTTACCAACTACTGATTATCACGCCCAAGGGTTTTAGGCCGGCACCACACCGGTGCTCATAACCTGAAAGGCATTTTTCTTTTCTGTTTACTCTGACAAGTTCGATCAGGGGCGTCCAATTGCTTGTGGCAGAGTTTTATCCACCACACTGAGTTACTAAAATTTAAATGTCTCTAATATTACATTCTACTGTTTAAATGAATTATGTGACGATCAAACTCTTCATTTGTTTTTTTTTCCTATGCAACTCTGATTGTCAACTTTTCGTGTGGTTGTTGACCAGTTTCTGTATTGGTGATTGATGCAGTGATATTTAAAGTTTATGACACTGATAGTAAAGGAAAGGTTAGTTTCAAGGACTTGTTAGAGGTGCTTCGAGATGTGACGGGGTCTTTCATGTCTGAAAAGCAGAGAGAGGTGCCCTTATTACCTGAATTTCTTTGGTTTCTTTTCCTGTTTCTGCTATGTATTTCATGTATAATTGCTAGTTATTTGGTCTTATTGAATATATCTATAATTTATTGATAGAAAGCATCAACAATGAGAAAAACAAAGAAATTTTCTGCAGTATTAAATAAATAATAGTTGGTTTTTTATCCTCTGGTAGTCAAGTGCATAGTGTATCTATAGCGTGGAGAAATCTCAATTATTCATATTGATATACTTCTAACCGTGGCCCCAGAGACATTGTGTCTATGCTCCCTGTATTTCTAGCTGCAGGTGAGGCAGCTATGTCAAATATTGTTGGCTCTGGTGATGATACTGTGGGGATTGTCCACTTCTCTCTCATCAAATTGTAAGGAACCAACTCGTACATCATTTTAGTCACTAGGGTACAACGAAGCCAATCTCCACCAGGATTCTTCTAAATAAGGAATCTAATCATTTAAAGGAAGAATGCTGACTCTTGTAATCATAACCCTGTAATTGAGTTGTCTATTGACTTACCTGCTACAAATGATTCATTTATTATAAAATCTTTTCAATCTATTTATTTCTTAAGCAGTTAGGAAAGAATAAATAGATAATCAAAGTTATGGTAACAAAATATTCATCTTTTAACATGCCCCAGTTTAATTTGATACCCGAAGACATCTGCAAAATATGCATGTGTATCTAAATATCTTTTTTGGGGTTAGAAGAATCTAGTGCTCGCAGTTAATCACCTTGGACCTATATCCTTATCTAAGCAACAGTCAAGTTCTCCATGTCACTTCTCCACATGTAGGATAACCATCTTAGGCATTGTTTGGATAGAGATAATCCTTAGGATTTTGTTCCAAGATTCCCCATTTCCCAAGGTTTATTCAAATCCTTAGGGTTTTCTTGTTTGTATGGCAAATTTTTAATTAAAAACTCAGAATTTCTATTCCAAGACCCCTCAGTCTTCATGATTCTAAAATGATGTTTGATCTCAATTTTCTTTTCTTGAGACTTAATGGTGAGCCCCACTTGCAATTGCTTATCTTCTCCTTTTCTTTCCATTCTCTATGTACGTACATTCAAAGTGTACTTTGAATGAACAGCGACATGTACTAATGATTTCCTTATTAAAAAAGTAAATGAATATTGGAGTCCTGAGCAAGTAAGAATTCTTATGCAAGGCAACCACAAAGAACATTGTCTAAAATGAATATTTATCTGAAAGAAATAACACCAACAACATTGGATGCAACCCCTGTGTATAATTCTTTGGGTGAGCCGACCATCTGTTGCCATTTAACTCTAATATAGACATCTTAGTCACTAACCAACCATTATGATTCTTATTTTAACTGCCTCAATTTGGGTAGATATTTGTCACCTGGTCCTATTTAACAAAAGCAATATACTTCTCAAAATAAATATTAGCTAATAATCAAGTTGCAGCTGAACATTTCTTGAAAAATTGAAGCACTGCATTAAACTCTTTGCCAGAAATTTAAAAGCAAAAAAGCAAAAAGTGAAGTGGCTGCCTAAGTAGTAAGTGCCTAGGCAGCAACTTGCGATTGTGCATTCTCAGGTTTCGTTCAGCGTTTTCTCCTTCTAAATAAATTATACTTACGTAGCCTTAAACAGAATATGAATATTGTGGACAAACTTTTTTTAAGAAATCTTTAGCAAAATAGGCTAAAGAAGCAATAACTACTCAAAACCATGAAACAGGGCATGAGTTATTTTCTACAAAAAGAGAGATAAAGAAGAAAAAACGAATAAAGAAAGAAAAATGAAAAAGAAAAAAAAATAAAAAACAGAAAAAATATGCTATCTGGGAGTTGGTGTTAATCAGATGTGGTGTGGAGGTGGCTTGCTTTCATTGGACTAGGACTATAGGTGGCTGATGAGCATTGCCTATTCAATATCATCGGGGTAGTTGCTTGCTGTTGTTAAAGAGAGAGTAGATAATGCATGCGTTAGAGATGGGACGAGCAAGATGTTGGGTTTGATAATTTAATCAGTACAGTACAGACACTCCAAGTAAGGCTATTGGTGGCGTGCAATTATGATACTCCTAGAGAGGTGACAATGAATTTGATGATTTCATGCATATTGTAATTAAATATGCACTCCTTATGAGAGATTTAATGAAATAATAGGACGTAAAATACCCATCTACTTAAAGTAGAGAACAGAGGAGGGGCCACCACCTCCAATTGCCTAGGAAGATTGCTTAAGTACCTAGGCAGGCGCTTTTTAAAACATTGCTCTTGGCAAGGTCTTGATGGAATTGCATTAGTAGGATTATTTTAGAAATGTACTGGTTCAGTGATGGGGGACGAACTCTAGGAAATCTCAACCTAGGGTTTCTCTCCTAATATAGGGTTTGGGAATCTCTCCCTAGGGTTTCTCACCCGAAGCACACAGGCTACTCAAAATGTTCAAACAACAATTTTCATTATCAATCATTAACTGGAGAAAACAATGGTAATCTCAGTCTTATATACGCCTACAAAAAAAATAACTCCCACCACAACCGATGTGGGATAATACCAACCAACAATAATAACAATTAAAACAAACTACAATAAGATAAGATAAGCTAACAACTAAATCAAATAAATCCTACTAGATGTCCCCATCATTCCCCCGGGGTTGGGGAAAACTCGACCCTGTCGAATGCAGATCTCAACTCTCAATCGGGCCATGGTGGTGGCCGTGGACCCAACATATATGCATCAAGGCTGAACCAAGGCGGTGTGGGTGGGACTGGCTTCTGTGACAGATCTGTTATACAGGATGACAACTCAAGCAATGCACAGGTAACAGAAAGAGACGCATCCTCCAGGATGAGAACTGAATCAACTGTACTTCGCACCATGAATAGTCTGACCTCCTGTGACTCTGTCTCCTGTAAGAAGATCTGCAAAGGATCATACAAGTCAAGTGATCTTTGGGACACTGACGCCCTCATAGTTGGTGTGGATGTCATTAGCTCCATGGCAAGCTCCGCTGATAGATCTACTGAGTTCTTTACAAGAGGAAGAGGCTCTTCTATCTTTGGCTCTGGTTCGGGTTCATCAACAACTACTGGCTCTGGTCCTATCTTAGCTGCATTATCTTGTTCTGGCTCGTGCTCCAACTCAGCAACAACTTCTGACCCTGGCTCCTCGAGAACGTCAGGCTCGACAAGGGCTGAAGGCTCTGGATCTGTGTCCCTCTTTGCAGTCTGATTTGCTACAAGTTTTTCTAGGGCCACCCGAAGCTTAGTGCAGAGATCTGTGATTGACCGGCTCTCGGGCTCTTGCTCAACATTAGGCTCTTTATAGTTTGACTCAGATGAATAAATGGGTGGAGCATAACGAGCGCGAAGAAAGTCTTGCAAGAGAAACCAATATCGACATAACTTATGATTGTTCTCTACCCTATAATATGGCTCTCCCACCAACTTCATTCGGGCATAGAGGCACTTTTGCTCAGATGTCAGAGAAAAATAATTGAAGAAAGTTTCAAGATTGCTCTCCCAGTCTTCATAACTGTAACGGTCATAAAAACCGCGAAAAGTCGGGACAGCCGCATACATTTTCCATTCAACTTCCTTTAGATCACCATTAGTATGAATATATTGACCACAAAAATAAAATCCCATAAGGAAAATTTCAGTGCTTAAGCTCAAGAATTACCCAAGAATCTCAAAGGCTCAAACTGGATCCAAATCGGACTGTTGCAGGACTTATAGCAACACCAAACAGGGATTGTGGAGGTCGTCTCTGCTGCTTGAATGCTGCGAAAATCTATCTAGTAGCTCCGGGGCTCTGTCACGAACCCAATGCTTCAAATAGAGCTCAAAACGGATTCCGAACGGGCGAGCTTTGGGTTTTTTTTGTGTAGGGAGGAGGAGATTTACAGTAATCGGGGTTTACTGTTTACGTGAACAGTAATCGGGGTTTACTGTTCACGTGAACAGTAATCGGGTTACTGTTCACGTGAACAGTAATCACCCGACTACTGTTCACGGAACAGTAATCCAAAAAAAAAATCTCTCTCTTTTCAGATCTAGGTTTTTTTCTTTTCTTTTTTTGATTTTCAAGAACTAGGGTTTTGGGAAGTTGTGAAAGTTTTGGTGGAGGGAAAAAAAAGGTTTTTTGTGGAAGTTAGGATTTTGTGGAAGAAGTGAAAAAGAGCAGGATTTAGCTTTGATACCAAAATGATGGGGGACGAACTCTAGGAAATCTCAACTTAGGGTTTCTCTCCCAAGATAGGGTTTGAGAATCTCTCCCTAGGGTTTCTCACCCGAAGCACACAGGCTACTCAAAATGCTCAAACAACAATTTTCATTATCAATCATTAACTGGAGAAAACAATGGTAATCTCAGCCTTATATAGGCCTACAAAAAAATTACTCCCACCACAACTGATGTGGGATAATACCAACCAACAATAATAACAACTAAAACAAACTACAATAAGATAAGATAAGCTAACAACTAAATCAAATAAATCCTACTAGATGTCCCCATCATTCAGACTGGATCTTCAGATCAAGAAACTTTACTGAAGAAAAATCTTTGCCGAATAGTTCAGAAGTTCTCTTTCCAGTGCATTATTTGGCCTCTGTTCTGCAAAGTTTAATTATTAAAATGGAAACAATTTACCAATGTGGACAAATGAGGGAAAGGGAAATATGTATGTGTACAAGACTTGTAGAACTATTCAATGCTACATAGAACATAGCACATTAGAAATGAGTCATTTTAATCAATTTAACAGTTCACATTTTCAAAAGTCAGTTTTATCAAGCTACTTTTCGATCTCAACTAATAGTGCAAACATATAGGATCAGATTATGTTCCTCTTAAAGTATAAGTTACTTTAAGAGGACAAATGAGGGAAAGGAAAATATGTGTATACCTCTGTTACACGGACACGATAATGCTGAAATGGACATGACATGTGGACACGTGACAAATTCTTAAAAATACACACGATATGTGTCCGACACGCGTGTCGGACATGTTTCAGACACGATACGGCTTCATGATAGAAGTGTCCGTGCTACATAGGTGTGTACAAGACTTGTAGAACTGTTCAATGCTACCGAGAACATATCACATTAGAAATGAGTCATTTTAATCAATTTAATAGTTAACATTTTCAAAAAATCGGTCTTATTAAGCTATTTTTCGATCTTAACTAATAGTGCAAACATATTGATGCAGATATCTATTTAAGATGAAAGAGCTAAAGAGATGAATTCAAGAAGTCCAAGTTGAAGTCAGTAGGATTTGAGATTTTGTCTCTTTCATTATTTTTTTAGTTTCTTTATTTTGATATTTTGAGTTTCTAAATTTTGGGATTGTAATTCTATTTAGATTAGGAGTTTGAGTTTGAGTTGGACTCAATTTTGTAAAAGCCTATATAAAAGCCTTATTGTACCAACAATGAGCAATGAATTTTGATAAATTTTATGGTGTGAGATTTAACTTCTCTCGTATTGTTTAGGATTACTTCCTAACCTCCTTCAAATAAATCTTAATCTAATTTCTCATTCTTATTCCTTTCACCTGCAAACAAATCCTAGAAAAAAAATCAACAATTATTTTCTCTCTCCACAAAAAGCCATCAACAGCAAACGCCAACTCTTTGCTCTTGTCTTCTATAATCCATCCAAAGGAACCCAAGAAAACCTCCAACAACCCACTGATCTCATCTCCTCCAACAAACCAACGCCGCCACCTCCTCCGACGGACGCAACATTACCTATTAGCACCATCTCTAGCATCATCCTGTTGCTTCAAAGAAGGAAGAAGACACAAGCTTCAATTGGATCCAAACCCATTATAAAAAAATAGACCCGTTAGTGACCCTACTCGTTTTTGGGTTGTAACTTTCGCATTTGGGCTCCGTTTCAAGCGATCTTGGCACCGTTACGATTGTGACGAAGAGCTCTACACATCAGTACCAACTACAGATCCGAGTTATCTCTGTAATCATCAGTAGATAAATCTTCTTAACACGGTCTATTTATTTGTGGGTTGATAACCACCTCTAATATTTTATCAAGTTAATCTACTGCCTCTATATTGTGAGTTCGTGTGCATCTGCGACTTTGTATTTGCTGATCATAATATTGATTATGCAAGCTTTGCCATTGTAACTGAGTAGTTGCATCAGTATATTTTAGATTTCGAAGGTATCACTGTTATTGCGTATTTTGTTAAATCCATCATCCTGCATTATTTGTTTTAATTATTTTCTTACCCAAGATCGTAATAGTTAGTGAAACGTAGAAAAATTAATCATATCAATGATTTTTTAATTTATACGCATACATATTTCACATCAATTTGGTATTAGAGCACGCTTAGGGTAGGTTTTGCATCACTTAGGCATTTGCTAGAAATTTTTATTGTTTTCTTGCATTAAAAAAATTATCTAGTCTAAATTTGTATCTCTTCATCCTCATTTAAGTTTTGCGTAGTGCATGTCCACATGTAGTGGCACCCATATCTGTTAGAAGAGTCTAGCGAATCTCACACCACCCCAATGAATCCCCAACAGTTTGCAACCATGTTCGCCGAGATAAATGCCAAGTTAGATACTCTTAAGACACTCGATAAAAGGTTGACCAAAGTGGAGTCCGCACATGATCAAACTCTATCGAAAAACAACTGACGTAACAACACTAGAACACATCCAATCTGATACTCAATATCTGAAAAGCATCAAGATCGATGTTTCCTACTTTGAGGGACGTCACGACCCCCAACTTTTCATAAACTGGACAGTCCAACTAGATAGATACTTCACATGGTACGAACTTACTGTGTCTAGGAAAGTTAAGTACGCTGCAATGAAACTGTCTGGCCAAGCTAGTCAGTATTGGACCAACCTAGAAAACAGACATGCAGTCCGAGGTCGACCACTAATTGACACATGAGATAGGATGAAAGAAGAGTTAGAAATAAAGTATGTGCCACCATCGTTTAGTGCTCGTCTCATGGACAATTGACACCAACACACCCAGGATAACAAATCTGTAAAGGAGTATGTCGAGAAATTTGATGAATTCCTCATCAGATGTAGTACCTTCCATAAGGAACGTGAAGCTCAAATTCTTTCTAGATTTAGAGCCGACCTTAGAGATGACCGACGAACTGAACTGTTAGTTAGAGGAGTCAACGAGTTAGAAACAGCGTATGCCTTAGTCCAAGATTTAGATTCCGCTAGGATTCGTCACACTTCAAAGAGTTACGATTATAGGACTTCAATGCCTAGACCTTCTCCACCTTCCCAACCCCATAGGTCTAATATCCAAACCCCTTCACATAGGGATGACATCAAGAGTAAGAGTCTTGAACGGGACAACTGAAACAAGGGCCATGATTTCTCCATAGTTTCACAACCATGTACTACAAATGCCAAGGATATAGACATTTAGCCACCAGTTTCTCTAGTCTTGTCAAAATTACCATAATAGATGGAACACCAACCGAAGCCACTGAGTCAGATTCTGATGAGTATACCTATCACCAAGATGTTGAAACTGACGACGAATCATTAAATGATGATGTCGGTCTCAACTGCATTAGGCCAACTCCGTCTACTCATTTCTCTGTCATCGTCAAGTGTGTTCCCTTTCCACCAGCAGAAAAGGTCGATTGCAGAAAAACTGCGACCTTTCACACGTTCACCAAGATTGGAGACAAGAGTTGTAACGTGATTGTGGACTGTGGAAGTTGTATCAATGCAATATCGCCCAGACTATGTGAAAATCTTGGATTGGAGATTATACCCTACCTCCACCCATTCAAAGCGTCTTGGATTAACTCCACAGCACTTAAGGTCAAACAACGATGTCTTATCTTAATCAGTTTCAATCATTATAAAGATAAGATTTGGTGTGATGTGATCACCATGAATGTGGGTCAAGTTATACTAGGTAGACTATGGTTGTTCTACAAAATATCACCATTTAAGGTCGATCCAACATACGTCAATTTGAGCATGAGGGTAAGTAGATTAAGCTACTACACTTGAGCCAATACTGGACAATGCCAGCAAACGTCCACTTTGGCTTTGCTGCCGACTCCACCATCTCTATCTCTCATTGCTACTGTTCCTTCTCTCTCTCACTAATCATGCATATCATGTCCGCAAATCTCTTCCTCCCTTACTACAGATACTATCTCACTATAAAGCATTCGAGTATGCGCCTGCATTTGCATCACATAAACACGTGTACAAACTACACAAAGAGATAAGTGATGAAAATAAATGGAGCAATGTGAAGCCTACTCTACAAGCTGACAGTAGAAAAATATTTAAAAATTTTAATGTAGGCGACTATGTGATGGTTGGGATTTATTCGAAACAGTTTCCTTCAGGAACTGTTAAAATGTTGCATGTCCGCAGTGCTGGGCCTTTCAAGATCTTGAATAAACTGAATTGCAATACTTATGTTATAGATCTTCATAGAGATTATGGCATTAATTGTACTTTCAATGTTAATGATTTAGTGGATTACAAGAGTTTTAATTGTAACCCCTTGATTGTTAAGTCTTCTCTTAAGCCATTTTTTGATAGACTCTCATTTACTCCACTCTTAGATACTCATCTCATTATAACAGAGACGGTTGATAAAATTTTAGAGAATGAGATTATCACCATCAAAACTGGTGGAACTCACAAGTACTTAAACTGTTGTAAAAGAAAAGCACCAACTGTTGATTCACAGCTAAATCGAGGTGATTTGCAAAGGATTGATCCAATGCAACATGGGAGATCTAATCCATCTAAACTCGAAGGAGTCGAGTTTTCTCCCATCCGAAGAGAATGATGCAGACATTTATTCAAGATGAAAGAGCCGAAGAGATGAATCCAAGAAGTCCCAGTCCAAGTTAAAGTCGTAGTAGGATTTGAGATTTTTTTCTTTCTTTTTTTTTAGTTTCTTTATTTTGATATTTTGAGTTTCTAAATTTTGGGATTGTAATTCTATTTAGATTAGGAGGTTGAGTTGGACTCAATTTTGTAAAAGCTTATATAAAGACCTTATTGTACCAATAATGAGCAATGAAGAATTTTGATAAATTTTATTATGTTAGATTTAACTTCTCTCATATTGTTTAGGATTACTTTCTAACCTCCTTCAAATAAACTTTAATCTAATTTCTTCTTCTTATTCCTTTCACCTGCAAACAAATCTTAGAAAAAAACCCAACAATTATTTTCTTTATCTTCACAAAAAGTCATCAACAGCAAACGCTAACTCTTTCTTCTTGTCTTCTTCACAATCCATCCAAAGTAACCCAAGAAAACCTCCAACAATCCACTGGTCTCATCTCCTCCAACAAAACCAACGCCGCCGCCTCCTCCGACGGACGCAACATCACCCATCAGCACCATCTCCAACATCATCCTGTTGCTTCAAAGAAGAAGACACAAGCTTCAATTCGGATCTAGACCCATTATAAAAAAAAAAACAGACTCGTTAGCGACTCTACTTCATTTTTGGGCTGTAACTTTCGCATCCAGGCTCCGTTTCAGGCGATCTTGGTACTGTTACGATCGTGACAAAGAGCTCTATGCATCAGTACCAACTACAGGTCCAAGATATCTCTGTAATCATCAGTAGGTAAATCTTCTTAACACGGTCTATTTATTTATGGGTTGACAACCATCTCTAATATTTTATCAAGTTAATCTGCTGCCACTATTTTGTGAGTTCGTGTGCATCTGCTACTTTGTATTTGCTGATCATAATGTTGATTATACAAGTTTTGCCATCATAGCTGAGTAGTTGCATCAGTATATTTTAGATTTTGAATGTGCCACTGTTATTGCGCATTTTGTTAAATCCATCATGCATTATTTGTTTTAATTATTTTTCTACTCAAGATCGTAATAGTTGGTGAAACGTGGCAAAATTTATCATATCACTAATTTCTGATTTATACGCATACACGTTTCACATCACATATACCATAGGATCAGATTATGTTCCTCTTAAAGTATAAGTTGTTACCAACTCCAGTTTAAACTTTAAGAAAACTACTGTAAATATTATTAAAATATTTTATAGCAGAGTAATTTCATTGTCCAGACCAGAGTTCGACAGACTAATTCAAATTAGCATATAACATAGTTAGATGGAAGAATATAAATTAAGAAAATATATTTCCATATCTATGGTACATATACCTGTCTACCAGATGTATTTGCTGTGCAATCACTAATCACTATAAATTCCTTTTCTTGCATTTGCCTAAATTTCTGTTCCTTTTTATGGTGTTAATAGAAGTTTCTTTCTTTCTTTCTTTTGTTTTTTGTTTTTATTTTTACTTTTACGAGCTATGTTTAACAATTCTTGGCAATATAAGTTGTGAACATATCAATACTTAATCTCTAATCCCTATTTTATGGGTTATATAGGCCCAGTTCAAATTGATAATTTATTTTTTAATTGTGTATGCTTATTGTCATTTATGTATTAGTTTGCTGACCAATATCAATATAACAATCTCATGTTTCTTATGATATTAAAACATCTTAATTTCTTGTTTCTTGTATTATTGCACAGCAAGTTTTGGGGCATCTTTTGGAGGAAGCTGGTTACACAAGGGATTGTTCACTTTTGTTGGATGATTTCATTAAGGTACTGATTCCCTAGTTAATATGGTATATTAGTCTTTTCTGTAGGACAGTGCAAAAACCTTAGATGTTGCAGTTGTTGATGCAGAGTAAATCAATCTATCATTCATACACACACAATTGAAAGGGTAAAGAATTAAAAATCGATGATCTTTCATACATTTGTTTGTTTCTCCGGTAGTTGCTGATTTTTTGGAATAATATCAAGAATTAGTCATAACGATTCCTATATATTGTTTTTGTGTCTGTGTTCTCACAGACACATGCTTTATAGTTATCTTCTTGAAGCCTCTGGGAAAAACCTATCGTAATATAGCTTTTCAAATGCAACTATAAATCCTATGTTTGTTAGGAGTTTGTTAAATGATTTATAACTATTTGTAGGAATGAAATGGCTAGGAACATGTATGCACATATATTATTTTAGTAGAATATGAATATATTTTTGTAATAGGTCCATGGAGTGTCACATTCTTATGCAGCAGCAAGAATAGAGTGTCAGCAGTATTGTACTGTCGAAAGTAAATCTTTTTAAAAAAGTAGCGGTGTGATCCATTTGGAAGAAAGCAGCACATGAGAATAATGAGTTTCAAATTTTCAATAAATAATAATCTGCATTGATATGCATTTTGTATCTTGTAGATACACGAGTATATGTAGATGCTACTAGTTGTAATGCGGAACACCCCCACCCCAATACCCACCTTATTGGGTTTTATTTCTGTGCTGATTACATCACCAGTGTGAACCCTCGAGTTTATTTCCTAGGAAGTAATAGAAGCTTTGTTATGGGGTGAAACAACCAATCTTAAAATGTATCTCATCTATCCATGTGCTCAATCTTGGTGGGTCCTAGTTTATATCTTTCATGCCAGCCATTCTCTTGTTATTATTATTAAGTACACAATTGGTCGATTTTTCCATGTTAGTTGAGGAGAAAAGTTAGACTGCCACCAGTGCTCTTCCTCCACCCCCTACTTGTTCCTCTCACTCGTGGTTTAGCCATGTGAGAATTTATGCAATCTATTTGATAGGCCAAATGGTTGACTCAGCACTCTGACCTCTTGAATTTAACATGTTACAGACATCTGCATATGCACGTGGGGGCTACGATTTGATATCATAGTTGTACTTTTCTCCACTCTAGTACCATTCTGTGGTACCAAAGTGATAACACCAATGGGGTTGCAGATGGCAACTGCTTTAACATTTTAACAGATGCCTTGAAACTCAAATACGACTTTTAGATTTCAACTAAATTTTAGAGGGGTGGAAGTTTGTAACATGTGAACTACAATGGTCCCAAGATTTTTGAGACCGAGAATCAAGCATCTAATGGGTTATACTGTCAGCCTCATAATTAAATGCTGTCAAATTTGCTAAGACAACAAGAATGAGATAACTCAGATGTCCAAGTTATATTCTATGACTTCTGAAGCAAAAGAATTATGTCTTGTCAGGGGCGGCAATCTAATACGACCTGATGACCTGCTGAACCCAAACCTGACCCAAAATTTCTAGGTTTGGGTTACCTTTAATCGGACACGGATTGAAATCAAGTCAACTCATCTGACCTGATTATTAATCAGGTATGGTCAGGGACACAGGACGGAAGGGGGGAGAAAGGGTTTTTGAAAATTGGCGAAGAATTAGGGTTTGTTGTGGGATTTAGGGATAAACTAATTTAGGTTTGGAAATTTGGGGAAAAGATAAAAGATTGATTTGGGTCTTTCACCCACATGATCACTCACCCACTCTATGCCTCACACGCGAAGATTTGAAAAAACCCAATTAGGGTTTTATGATCCCTCCCATCAGTTGTGGTCTGACCCCCTTGACCTGAGTTGACCAAGAGACCCGTTTTTTTATCATATATTGATGTTGAAGTCTCGCTGCTACTTTTGTGCTCTGATGGTTAGTGCATTTCACTTTATCTGGAACTGGGATCAAATTTGAATCCTGGTTGCCATTAGTTTTCTTACCTTTTCCCCCCTCTAATAAACACCTTTTTATTCTAAATAAGTACCACCGACACTGCGGAGCATTGCGGGTAACGTGTTTAGTGGGTTATGATTTAGTGCTGTTGGAGTTGAACGATCACGGGTTGGATACCCTATTGTCATTACTTTTTTAAGTTAAATTCTGATTGACTGCTAATCGGGTGTGTGTGGGGTCTGGTTCAGGTGACCTGACTAGCAGCGGGGTCATTTATGGGTCAATGTAGCTGATTATTCCCAAATAGATAATCAGAGGTATTGCTCACAAAATATTCATTAGCATCTCAAACTTCTATTTGTACTTCAATTATATTTTGAAACTCTGTAACTAGAATACCACTGTCTACTTGGACCACTTTTTCTTGTTATGCTTTCCCTTCTTGCTTCATAGTGTTGAGAAATAGAAACCCTAGAAAAGAGAATATATGTTTCATAAGAGAAGGTATAAGGTATATATAGAAGACAAGGTGAATATATGGGTAACAACCAAATACTAATAATCAAACATAACACTCTCCCTCAAAGTGGAGCATAAAGATCTAACATACTCAGCTTGGTACGTAGATTAGAAAACACATGCGATGAGGCAACTTTGTGTAAGGAGATCAACCAACTGCTTTGAAGACGGTGTGAACTGGAACGTGACCACCTTCTTTGTCCAAGCATCTCTGATAAAATGACAGTCAATCTCAATGTGTTTGGTTCTTTCATGGAATACAAGATGCTGGACAATGTAGATAGCAGACTGATTATCACAATGCATAGACATAGGCTCAGACTGTCTGAAATCAAGCTCCATCAGTAGATTTTTTAATCACACCATCTCGCATGCCGTATGAGCCATAACTCTATACTCAGCTTCTGCACTGGAGAGAGACACATCTTGTTTTTTACTCTTTCAAGTCACCAGATTTTCTCCAATAAAGGTGCAATACTCAGTAATAGACTTCATGTCTTCTCGATCACCAGTGTAACCTGAATTCGAATATTCAGAAATGCGTACATGCTTATATTTCTTGTATTCCAACCTTTTTTCTGGACAACTCTTGATGTAAGTTAGAATTCTTATCGTAGCTAATCAATGAGTCTCTCTGGGCTGATGCATGAATCTACTCAGTACCCTTACGGTAAAGGTTATATCTGGCCTAATAACCGTGTGATATATCAACTTCCCAATCAATCTTTTATATCTTCTTGGATGATTAAGTGTATGACTGTCATCACATTATAAATCTACATTGGCTTCCATTGGAGTAGTAACAGACTTGCATCCCAAAAGGTCTTCTTCCTCAAGAAGATCCAGAGCATTCTTTCGCTGGGAAAGAAGCATACTGTGTTTTTAATGTGCAACTTCAATTCGCAGAAAGTATTTTGGGCGTCCCATATCCTAATCACAAAATGACGCTTAAGATACTTTTAGTCTCCAATAGCCCAGCTGAATCACTACCAATCAGTAAAATATCATCAACATACACAGTCAAAACTATGATGCCAGACTTTGTGCATGGAACGAAGACAGAGTGATCTGAATGACATTGGTGAAAGCCAATACCAGAAATGGTAAGGCTGAACTTCTCAAACCGCGCCCTTGAACTCTGCTAAAGTCCATATATGGTCTTCTTGAGATGACATACTTTTGTTCCCCCTGAGCAACATAGCTTGGGGGTTGCTCTGATATCATGTAGAGAAATAGAAACCCTAGAAAAGAGAATATATTTTTTATAATAGAAGGTACAAGATATATATATAGAAGATGAGGTGGGTATATGGATAACAACCTAATAACCCAATACTAATAACCAAGCTTAACACATAGTTATTATTGTTTTCTATGATTCAAAGTGCTACATAACCCATCATGATTGGGGGAAAATGGTTTTAAATAATCAGCTCCACACCATTTATGTAAGACACATACTTCAAAACTTTTTATAGGTTTCAGTATTTTTCATCTGAAAGTTACCTAATCTACTTGATAACTTACCAAAACTGATCCATACCAAATGTGCATCGTCCAAAACGTAGTAAATCAAAATGTCAATTTTAGGCTAGTACTCACCGGAACCGAGATGATATGGTCTAAACCGAGACAAATTTAATGAAAGCTCATACCTTGCTTAATAAATGATATACATTGCTAGCCCACAACCCGACAACTTAAGAATTTGGATAAAGTGATTTTCTGACAATTATCATATTACTCCTCTACATGATTTGAGGAATCGGCCGATTCCAATACGTATGGTTTCATTTTGGAATCGTTCCTACCCGATACACTATCGGGGGAATAAAATCGGATTCATAGAAGTTGGCCAAAAGTCACTCATACAAAGTAAATATTAGCAATATCAACTTGTATTGGAAGATATTGGTCAATATGTCCCAATAAGCCGACATAGGTACTGGAGAGGATTAAAAACAAAAAACAAAGCAGAGAGAAGTGTAGAAATTGCATATCAGAATCAACCTAAAAATTACAACGAGAGAGGTGTAAAAACCAAAAAAGAAAAGAACTTGGTCACACACACACACACAGAGAGAGAGAGAGAGAGAGAGAGAGAGTAGTTGGGTTAGCTTTTTTTTCCCCGATTTTTCTTTTTCTTTTATGAGTGGGGGCTAGGTTTATGAGATGATTTGAGTTGGGCTCGTGATGTGTCGTTTACTTTTGGGTGACGATGTGCTACCAAGCAATAGCTGTAGTGTTCTATTTAAAAGTTAATTGGCATAAAACCTTTCCGATACATTTAGCATAGTAATGACCTGTACACAAATATTAATTGGTAAATTACAAAACAACTACCACGAACTTTACTTTCTTTGAAAAAATTATATAAAATTACAAAAAATATAGAGAATCATTGCCCTTGAATATTTCATTACACAATAGTATAATTATTTGTATGTTCAAAAAAAGTATAATTATCTGTGTAATTAAATAATTAATAATTAAAACAATATTTCTCAGAGCACAAAATTAAGAATGGAATTAATAATTAATAATTAAAATATGCAAGACCATGGGAGTCTAACCATAGTGCGTTCATGAAAGAAAGTTGACTTCTTGACAATTTTACCCTCACAAATAAAATAAGACCAAAATAATCTAAAAATAGAAAATAATTTAGAGACCTTAGAAAATTATGAAAAATTAGGATAATTCTTAACTATCCTAAATACCAACTTTTCTTTTACAATGAGTTTGCAACTTGTTTATGACAAATCAGAACAAGTTTTTTAACTACTTTTATTTATTTTCATTTTTTTGACCACGACCAATATCACCGAGATGAAATGACTGATATGGCTGATATGACTGATTCTGATACTAAAATTTGCAGCTCGATATCAAATGAAATTTCAAACCAAGCTCCACTTTTTGCTAGTAAAAGAGAATATGGAGAGTTGCTCCATGGTTGCTTTAGTTGAAACTGGATACCCATGAAAGGTAGCTCCCATGGCCACGAGACTGGCCTTTTAGGTTGTACTATATGACCATCTCTTGATTCTAGCTGCCTTTCTAGTTTCTAGAAATTTGGCACCAACTTGTAACAGGTTGACAGTAATAAAATTGAATTCCCAGTTTTCAGTCTTGCTTCATGGCAGGGCCCCATTTTGATGAGAGAAGGCTTGCTAAAAGAAGACGACGATGCAAGTGACTGGTCACTAATATTATGGTATTTGTATTTAATTCGTATTCTAGTGAATAGTCACACATCCAACTAGTATCTTGGTAAATCTGGAATCTTGTTAGCTTCCCTTTTTAGTTCTTGTGTCAATATATATTGTTTAGTATGGTCTCTTTATGAGTCCTGATCAAAGAAGCTGACAAAATTGGGATGATTTGATTGCAGCTGAAATCAGTGAATATGGTTGAAAAAGTTGCTCATTCCAGACTTCTAGTGGCTGCATATGTCTTTGCAAATTTTAGTTGAATGTGGAATCCTATTGTATTGGTGAGCGGTTACTGTATGTCGTATGGGTTGGGTTAATTTTGGGAAATCCTGCGCTAGGAGAAATAGGTCTCGTGGCAAAAACATTCCCAAAAGGGAAATATGAAGGTGTAAGAAACTGCTACCTATTTTTGTTAGGCCCTTTCTCTTGCCACAAGTTGCCTTGGGCATTTTAGCACTGCACTTCATAAATTGATCTCTAAAGCTGATTCTTTGTGGTTAGGAGAGACTTGTTGTTTAACAATCAAAATGGATCAACTTACATGTACATTTTCTTTCCCTTTCCAGGAGAAAGCAAGCATAAACTAATAAAACTTACCTATTCAGTAGCTGAGTGCTTAGTCTCTTACATAGAGAAATCACATGTTCAAAGATCAGTCTTGTGCATGCTCCTTCCATGCAATTTCGAATTGGCTTGCACCTTAGTTTTGGGCTCTACTTTGCATTTGTTTGTGTGAAATGTTTAGCAAAGTATATGGCAAGGAACTTATCTATGCGACAGTGACACCTAAATGAATAAACTTTGAGGATACCTTTCCTCATATTGCATTCTTGTAGTTTGGTTGTCCTGGATACTTGTATTTCTTATAATTAATCCTGGAGACTTTACAGATTTTTACGAGTTACAACAATCAACAAGAATGCAGTAGGATGTATTAGATATTAAATAGTTTAGCTGCCATAAATTAAACAAATCATGCAAAGCCCTTTCGCTTCCTACTATGTATAAGTTATGGCAGAATGACGCAGATCCAATACGATTAAACCAAGTATGGATCCCTCTGGATCTCCAATTAAAATCAGACCCATTTAACGTGATCCTATTAATAAGTGGGATGGGTATGGATATAGGGGGATCGACTTGATTGTATTACATATATGCACCCGCGTATGTGGTGTTTGAACTAGTTAAATTATATATAGACGTGTGTGTGCATGAGCATGCAGTGTGAAGTGTACCCGCCATGTAAGAAGACGAAAGTTGGTCACACAAAGATTCTGGCCAAAATCTACCAAAACCTGGGAGGATCCTGGCCAAGGTAATTATCTGCATTGAAATGCAAAAGATCCAATGTAAATATTTTTTTTCTCCAAAATCTAGAGTAGATGTATTTAAGCCAAAAAAGAGATGAATTGTAGGTGGAGCTTTGGAAGTAACCAAAATACTGACTAATATGTGATCCTGAGATTCCTGATTTTTGAAATACCCTGCTCATAAACAGATCCGGGGCTCCTTCAATATGTTAGCCTGATCTGCTCTTTGACTAGAACCGGCCAGTTACAGCCCAATGGTGTTTGATTTAATTTCTCTCTTTGGAAGGATGAGTTTCTTCTTAAATAAAATTTAAAATACAAAAAACTTGGACTACTAAGAAGTAATGAAGCCACATATCTGAATTTGGCAATGTTGAGCATTGGTATTCTCTCCAGTAATAAAATTACTGGAGAATCTTGATGCAATCCAACATGTGATCAAGGAAACAAATCGGGGGGCCGTAACGTATAGTTTTCACACGGGGTTCTTGTTATTGCTGGACTTTTTGGGGAGGATCCGGCAATGTTGTGTTATATTTGATTGCAAACTTCCAAATTCATATAATTGTAGAAGTCAAATGCTTGATAAACTTGTCAGTTGTCACCCATTAATTGAGTGTGAACACAATCCAAGCCAATAGCATGCATGATTGTTTTAATTTAAATCGTAGCAAGCATGTTTCAAACAATGCAGTCTTCATGTTACTGATTTGTATTCTATAGCACTGATTCTCCATAACCTTTTTCAGATACTCGGCAAATCTGAGATCAAAATGGAGGTTGAGGTTCCTGTGGACTAGATGTGGCCTTCGTCTTGTGTAAATAATAAATAGGTAGAAAAGCTTCAAAGGAAACGCACACGAGTACAACTCAAGCCATCTGCACATCTAGAACAATAAGAAAGGAGCAAATGCTTTCTCCTTATTCTCTTTCCAATCTGGAATCTCAACATGCATTATAAAGTGTAAATCAAGTTTTTTCATCCGTTTCTTCATGTGTTGCTAATATGTTCTGGTACACTTTCCATGGATGGTTTCTGTGGTATGGTGAAAACAATGAATCTGTATAGCGTACGGCTGAAGAAAAGCGCTGTTGAAATTTTCTGATGTTTTGAATTCTAATTGTTTCTATTTGTTTCAATGTGTGACTCTAGGAAATTGGAATTCGTTCAGTTTTAGCTCTTTGGCTAATTATAATTCATATATCAGAAATAGTACAGGCACATAAGCTGGCACTTTTTCTTTGTTCCAATGAGTATTGGAGGGTTGCTCCTTAACATTATGAGCTTTCTAATTGTCGATTTATGAGGCATATCTTTCAGTATGGCACACCTATTGGTTTTTTTATCGATCATTATGCAAATCAGAGTTGTCATCCATAGCCTTCTCTTTTGGTATGCAAGTGAACCATCTGAGATTCATTCTGAATTAGTAACCAGTAACCTGCTCGATTAGTTTGTTATTCTGGCAGCTCAGGCTCTTCTTTTCTCCTCTTTCTATGTCTACAGATCAGATCCTTTTCTTCCTCTCTGCTTTTAGCTCAAGAGGGAGGCTTGGGAATATTCCTAACTCAAATTGCAGGAGTATCATTCAGGACCCCTTTGTCAATTCTGACTGCATAGCTTTTAAGTCTCCTGGATTGCTTTTGCACCCGTTGCTTAAAACACTTTTTTCTTCATCAGTGTTGTCTGAAAATTTACAGAAAGAGAGCATATCACACCTTGCCTGATCAAATTCATTTTCCCTCAAACTGGGGAGTCCTAATTTGTTTAGTAATCAGCACTGCATTTCAAATATCTGATACAATGCTTGTACTGAGCTTAAAGCTTTTGATTGAGCATGGAACTCAATTTTACTAACAGCAAAACATTTCTGCAACAAACAACCACTACTGAATAAAATCTTCCCATACTTTTTTTTCTCTCTTGTTATTTGATCAGAGATTTTGAAAAATAAATCACCTTGCTATCAGCCTTACGGCATACTTTTCAGGGGATAGATGGACTACTTGGTGATCCATCGGCACGCAACAATGCAAAATACACAACTCAAGCCTACCTACAAGCAGGGGCATAGAAGTATGGAATGTGGGCAAATACAATGGAATATGGCGCGACCCTTATAGGTTCAGACGCATCAACCCTAATCGGTTCCAATTTCGGAATGTCACCGTTCCGATCCACGGCCAAGACATTACCATTTAAAAGCATTATCCGACTCTGTAAGTTACGATTCGGGGCTGTCAGGTGGTACTCCTCCCTAGTGAACTGGTTTGCCTTGCGAGTTCGAGGTACATGGTTAAACTTTGTCCTTGAAGCTGTACTATGATAGTGATGCGTCAAAGATCTACTGAAGGCGGACGTGGGAGTAACAATCACTTCAGTTGTAGTGTTGCCATCAAGATTGATCAAGACAAGTGTGATTCCTTGCTGAAAAAAACGAAAAAGACATGAACCAGTGAAAGAGCAAAGAAACAGAGAAAAGTGAGGCATAATGGTTAGTAGCTCACAGATTCTCGTGCACAGTGTGCATATGCACGTATTTTTTCTGTCCCGTTGAATGTTGTCGATAGAACATTCTTCCCCATTAACCGATGCCATAAAAGGGCACTGCAGAGCAATAGAAATGATTATCAAAGTTAGTCGAGCATTGGATTCTGATTATGTTCAAGGATGTAATGTTATCAAACACCGTTAGCTTCATTGTAATAGTCTTGCAGTTTTTATTTAAGAACGAAGGGATTCCAAATAATATGAAAACTTCATGGTTGCATACATTAGTCAAAATTGGCGCGAGGCAAGTTTCCTGCAGGTCGTTTTTCTGAAATTTAACCGTGAGTTTATATTTTTCACTCTACCAATTGCTTCGATTGATTATTTCAAAGAAATAATACTTGTCCTTTTGGTTTTCTCTTTCTTTCTTAATGTATTTACTTTTAGGTTTTCCTTGACTTTCCTAGTTCTTTGTTGTATGTTTACTTGGATATTTGGAATTTTTGTTATCATTTTAATTGAAATGAACAAATATAAACCCAGAGGTGGAAGACATCAGTAATGGAAAACTTATTAACCAAATCAGCAGTAATTTCACAACATAATACTAAAGCTAAACATTATGAGGCATAGAAACTATAGCTTTTACCTGTAATAATCAGGATTAGGTTCAAAGGTGGTTGTATTCAGTAGGCCGTAGTTTCCACCAATCAAGCTCTGTCTACAATACGTCTTCGTATCATATGCTGCTGACATGCCCATCTGATCCAAATACCTATAAATCCCAACTTCTAATCAAAACTAAATTTCTTTTTTCAAAGAAAATTCTTATTCAAAACTAATAGGAGTTCAGTCGTTACCAAAAACTGAATACAAATGCATTAGTGACGAGATTGCGCCCACTATTGTAAGCCCCTCCCGCTTCGCCAACCCATGCGGTGGTCTGAGTTCCTGCACTCTTGAGAATATCCTGGAGACTGCTGAATGTTGTTGTTATGCCATCAAGATATGCTGGATCAAGAATTTTCTCAACCAAATGTTCATCAACACCTGAGTATTGAGATAAATGTTAACAACTTCACCTCGTGAACCTAAAATGTCTTGAATTATAGCAGAGAGAGATACCTGGACCGAGGTTATAAATGTGGTGGGTGATCACATCCAGTAAATTGGGTTTTGTTTTATTGATGAGCTCGCTAAACCAATTTGCATCAAAGAACCCCCCTGGTGCAAGGACCAATGGCTTATCCAGGAAACGTTGGTATATGTTGTCTACGATTGATTTGAGAGAGATAACGTCTGCAGCATACTGATCTGCTCCAATTCTCACTCCAACTCCACTTCCACTTAATTCATTTCCTGATGATGGAAAATTACTCAGAGTTTGCAAGAGATGTCCTCATCTTTCTCTGGAATAATTTGCAACAGATTTTATTCCAGATATGACCAGTGTTGTTGTCTAGCATATGCCAAACTTTACCAATAGAAAACCTGAATGAAATTTAGTGTGCTGTTCGTTTCTTATTGCTAAGGCTTCCCTTTAAGTGAGCAAAGAACGACAGAACCAAAGTCCTCTTGTGCGTCATATCAGTGTCCTGGTTTGCACATGTGTGTACAGCTAAATCACAACTTTTTTAGATATAATTTGGCCATTGCTTTTGTGAAAATAAACCCATGATTCACAAGATATGGATCTCAAGCGAACCATGGATAGGAAATTTAAAAGATAAGAATTTTTGTGAAATTGAAAAATGCAAAGGACACCCAGTTTTCGGTACCAGGAAATTTGGAAAAAGCTACATGGAGCGAAGTTTTCAGTGCATGAAGATTTCATGATTAGTTCTTTATCAGAATCCCATCGTGGTCCTACTAAACTCATTGCTTTTCGACCTGGGAAACCAAGCATGATCTTAAGTGAGGGTGTAAATGAGATGAAGTCTTACCAAGCTCCCAACCACGGATTGTGTAACCCTTGTTGACAGTATATCGAATGAGGGCAGCTGCGTTGGTAGAGTTCCAAGGCCCTCCTAATGACCCATCTGATAAAGGAACCCTTCCCCTGAGAGCATTCAGCCCGAAGATAATCACAGCCCTGAGGTGCAAATAGAAGGGAAAGAAAAATCGTGAAAAAACTTTGTGAAGTACACATTAAAGAATTAAACTTATTTTTGGAAGGAAAGTAAAAACACATTCTAATTAACCTATAGATACTCAGTGTCTTTCCTAAGAGATTTGACACAACAAAGAAGTTGTATATTCTAAAACAATTTTCACCAGCTCGATGACTGCATTAGCTCTCAATACTCCATAAAATCCATCCTAAAATATTCTCTACAATATAGGTCAAATTACATGCTGCGCAATAAGGCATAAAAAACCAAACTTGAAAGTTTAATGCATCAAATCTAAGCGATAAATATTAGTATGAGATTTGTAAATGGATTAGACTACCTAGGAAAGATTAATCAAAGTTTTAAAAATAAAAATTACCCGGCTTTCTTGAAGAAGTAATTCAGTTCGTCCCATCTCCACATGGGCAAGCAGCCTTGAGTGAATCCAAACAGCTCAGAAGTATTTCTGACAAATTGAGTGCATGGTTCACCTGGGTTGCCAGTGTCATATATGACCTTATCCTGTAAGGTGCCTCCTAGTCGAATTTTTAACGGAGAGAATGCTGCAAAGCGAGATTTGCAAAGGGAAAATTTAGATAATCTAAACATGTAAACTGTTTATACGCGCATGTAGTGTATTAGATCTAAGAACTGCATACCTCTGACAGCATTTAGAAGAACGGGGCTCGCAAGATTCTGCAGGAAGGAAAATATGAAACACCTGCGTCAATCACCTTTACTAAGTCATTAAAATTAAACTTTTATTTTCTTGTACCAGATTATTATTAACAAAGAAATGGAACCATCAAGTGAATAATATTGAAATTGCAATATTTGAAATAATTAACCCGTCTTTCTGAATGATGGAAACTTTGATGTTGCAACAAGGCCAAACTGACATAACAACAAGCCCTGGTCATGCGTGAGAAAAAAGTTCTTTTCTTTCTAGAGACTCGACAATCAAGTAATTAAAGAAACCAAATTGTGAATGATTGTTGGGATTTGGGTCGAACAAATAGTCCCACATCGGCTAGACGTGGGGATGATCTTGGGTTTATAAGGATTTGGGCAACTCCACCTAACAGGCTAGTCTTTTGGGATGGTGCCCCGAGTCCTTCAAGTGGTATCAGAGCCATGCCCCGAACTTAGTCGTATGTGTGGGTGATGTTCGACGATGTAGATCCCCCAATGGCGCAAAGGCGCAATGGGCCTGGCCACCCCACTGGCGCAAAAAGGCGCATAGGCCCCTGTAAAGCTAATGTTGTGCTCTCGAGAAATTTGACAGTGGTGCTCCTTTGCAATGGGCGTGCCGGCTGCTGCCACGCGGTGTAGAGGAGTGACCGACTGCAGTTGGTACTTCACATAATAAAGATTTGGGCAACTCTACCTAACAGGATAGTCTTTTGGGGATGGTGCCCCGAGTCCTTCACAAATATCATTAAAAGAATAAATTCAACCAAGAAAAGGCAATTCTACATAAAGTAATCAAATTGACGAACCAATGTGTGAGGCACAAATTCTATTATGAAAAGTTATGACGGACCAAAACTCAACCTACATATATGAAAATGTCATATCTCATCATACCAGAAGTATTTGCCTATTTACAATGAGAGAACACCTGTGTCTTAAAAGCTGAAAATTAATTAAAGAAAATGTGGGTTCATCCTTCCTAAACACAGATTCCTTTAATGTTTGCCTAATAATTATCTGACCTTTAGAAAAGCCAAGATATGAACAAGCATAAAATTTAGGGGAAGAAAAAGAGAAAGAAACTAATAGAGAAAACTATTCACAGAGTAATTATGACAACCAAATTCAAAATGTTATCTCAATCAAAAAGTTCATATCTAAACGCTCATCTCCATGGTCCAAACTAGTTGATCCCAAAGCATCACAGACGACATGAAACATCCATGAGGCATTCCAGTCATGAGAAAAAGGGAAACACGATATAATAAATTCCAAAAATAAGTTCTTTCCATGTTAGTTTGAAGAGTAAAAGTTTGACTGTAAAGATAGTTTTGAAAGGTTCTCCTCAGTTGAGAAAAAAGTGCGTAAAGGAATAAAGCTTGAGACCTATGACTTCTCAATACAAATGAATCCTTATCTCAAAATTATTAATAATGTAACTTTCAAACTATTCAAAATATGAACTGACATTCAATATATATGTGCTGAGGTAAACCAATTTAAACCATTTCGATTTTTAACAAACCATAACATAATCATCTCCAATTTACTTGCTGATATAAACCCTCATCAGCAATCACTAAAAACACACCAAAATATAGAAAATATTGTTTCTATGGTCAAAGCCAATGTAATAAACTTGTATTGGAGGCAAAATACAGATAGAAATTTTTGTCATTTTACAAAGAAGAGGAGAGGCTACATCTAGAAACAGATTTTAACGATGTCTTGCATACTTGGAAAACATTGCCATGTAGCAAGGAAGAGAAAGAAGATAAGCTATAGAAGATCTTTTTTTTTTCTACTTTTACTTTTTATTTGGGAGAATGAACTAAGATTTGAGTCAAAAAGACAACATACAGCCTCTAAAGGCATTAACTCTAAAGAGAACTTTGAAGGATTTCATAAAGCCAAGAAAAGTAAGAAGGGGCAGGAAATTTAGCTGGGGACCTATAAACTTTCAGACCCATGAGAAACAGGAAGAAAAAAATAATTATTTACAATGTTGCCTACCAATCCAAATTAGCAATAAAAACAAATAGCAGGCATTTAAAGAGAGGAATTCTAATAGAACAGTCAATCCAAATTGCAGTATAATCCCAATAATACCATGAAATGGAAAAGTATCATATAAACATTTTCCATTCTAGTTAAACCCAAACCCAAATCCAGGGCAAATCTCAAATGCATAAATAAATCAAAAGTCTCTCATGAAGGCTAATGGGCAAAAAACAAGTTATAATAGGCAAAAGACTAATGCTACAACCCATGAAAGTTCTAATAATAGCTTCAACCATCAAATGTCCACTCCGTATCAATCGAACCCAAATCAAGCTTGTCAATAATGCTCATAAAAAAATTAAGTCCAAATCAACCAATTCAAACCCAAGCAAAAATGTATGACTAGAAAAGATGGGAGAATAAAAAGATGGAGTAAGAAAGTCCAAAATCTAGATAAAGAACAAATAAACAGTTGAACCCATTAAAGGAAACATCCATCTTATGGACAACCACTAGCATTATATTGTCAAAACCCAGCATATAAATCAACATAAAACCAAACAAATAAACAAACAAGAAAAATCATTAGCTCATACAATCAAATCCCAGAAATGCATTACAACTAAACAATATCAAATACCCACATCCCAAATCCCCCAAACACCACCATATCTCAAAACAACACCAACCATCATCAGTGCCATGAAAACCCCACATCACAAAAGCCTCGAAAATGAGATTAAGAGCCTCACCAGGTTGAGGAGAGAGGCCAGCCCCCAGCTACAAGTCCCATAGTCACACTTCTCAGGTGGCCACCAATCCATGGTGGCGCACACAAAGTCATTATCAGTCATGGCAATGGGAAAGTTTCCATTGACTACAGCAGTCCCTTGGACCACCCCAACATTAAAGTTGCTGCACAGCACCTTGCCAAAGCCAGCCAAGAAGAACAAACCCCAGAAGAGGATGCCAAACAGATGGAGCAGGTAGCAAGCCATTTTGAGAGAATGGCACAAAGAAGAGGAAATGAGAAAGGTATGAGAAAGGTGAGAGCTTTAAGGGAGAGAAAGAGAGAGAGCAATGGGGGTTGTTTATAAAGTGGATGAGTTGGAAAAGCTTCGAATCTTGGGGAGGTTGGCACAGAGGGAGGGGAGAGCGGGGGGCGGGGGTGGGGGAGAGAGAGAGAGAGAGAGTTGGCGTACTGAGCTGAAGGTGACCAGAGAGAGAGAGAGAGAGAGAGTTGGTGTACTGAGCTGACGGTGACCACACCCAACCCCCATTCTCTTGCTGGGTTTTATTTGGAGATTTTCCAGATAACTCCTCCCACAATGTGAGATGTACCTTTTCTTTTTCATATTTGGAAATTCTATCTCATTCTTTTTCTCATTTTTTTTTTTAATTCATCTGCATGCACTTCAAATGAATCTGTTACCTAAAGTTCCTTCTTTCTGTTAAGCAATCAAGAAAATGTTTGAATGAGAATATTCAGATGGACTGAATGAACTTATATTATGAATAAGAATTAGTTATCTGTTAATTCGATAAAGGTGACAGTATTTAATTATTTGATCTGAACGAGAGAAAAGGAGAATTCATATAACTGATTTTAAAAAATTCCGACAAAAAGCTTGATCTTTTCGTAACTTTATTTCTAAAAAAGAATAAATAAACATATTTAGCGGTTGTCTTGAGAGAACCAAGAGCTAGAGAATGTACGCAATATATTTATTTCTAAATAAGTAATACAATATACTTATGTATTTATATGTATACATTTCAGTCTACATACTCATCGTAGTTGAGTAGAAGGCGTCAGTATATTTTCATATGAAATTTATTGTAGTGTCCAAGACAAAAGCATATGTTTCAATATTATATACCCAAGGGTGGTCGTCGCAAAAAAAAATGAAGGACCTGTCAACACATTCAAGTATAAGTTAGGGTTGTAAACGAAAAATACCTGTACTTTTCCTAAAATCCAGCGGTGGTCTAAAAATTAATTTCCTAATTATTTTTCCCTTATCCTTTAAGACAAAGGGGAGGAGTACTTTCCACGCCCAGTTTCGACACCACTCAACAAACAAACAGTAACACTTAAAATGTCATTGGGCCCACATTCTGTGGGTCCCAGAGTCCAGTAAAATCTGCGGGTGCATTAAAACACTATTTACATAAAAAATGCTTTTTTTTCTGTTAATTGTTTTTTTCTCGGGAGAATGAGAGAGTCTGGAATTTGAAACAGAGAAACGCCAACAAGTGTTCCTCTGGCACACTGTAACAAAACTGGTAGAAACAAAAAGGACAAGAGTAGTTGGCCTTGTGGTCTTTGTCTTATTTAGGCAGCTGCTTCTAGTTAAATGTGTGCTGCAGGAAAACGTGTGTTGGGCGCAGGTTCCAGCTTCCTTAGCAGAGTGGGGAATGCATGTGAGGGAGTGCCCATTGGCGATTGGTGGTTTTCATTGTACTTTATTGCAAAAATATGGGCGGTGGGGCCCAAATCCCTATGTGGATTTATCTTGAGTTTAAGGTTGAGGGAAGAATCATCAAATAATGAATCTGTACAGTGTGTTTATTCTAAAAAAATAAAAATAATGTTAATTTGATCAGTGATCACGCGAGAAAAAATAGAGGAGGATACTAATATTGTTTAATAGTTTGGATATTACTATTCATTTTTCAAGTCCCTCTCCGCTCGATCCTTTATTTGATGTAGAAAAAGAGAGGAAAAAAATTACTTAATTCGATAAGTGTTAGAGCAGCTTGACATACATGTTAGTATAGTTCAATGTGATATTGAGGTGCCAAAACATGAGAGATCGAAAATAAATCACTACATAGAAGTTATAAGACTCAGACTTTCACACGGACGGAATAAGATGGACTTAAAATAGAGGTTAAGAACAAAATTAAGTCAGAATGTAAAGTAATCGAGACTTGGCGACGATTTTTGTAAAACCTATTTTTGTATATATTCATATATGATGTGTGACTATTCACATATGAATATCCAACAATCTCCCGATGTGTGAACAGGAATCAATCATCCATGATACTTTCAAGTAACAACATTCATGGTTACACTTAAACTTTAGTCTCCAATTGCACCATGGTTTTGAGCACTCATTAGGCCAAATCAATAGGAATCTCCACTGTATGTGGGCTACCCAGATCCATAGATTTCTACATTTTTGAGAATCAAGCTATGATTCTCTCCCAATTCGTTTGTTGCGCTTCATATCAAATCACCCCATGCATGCCACAACCTAGATTCTGATATTGGAAGATTACGTATAGTTTCAGGCTAAATTGGTTCATTTGAGAATGAACTTAAGTTAATTAAAAATTAATAATATTTTACTAGCTTAAAACCAACAACCAAATAATGAAATACTGGAGACAATAAAAGATTATCGTCCATGAGGTATTCAATCGAGAACTCCTACCCTAGAGGAATTGAATACGTCTTTTTTTCTTTCTTTCTTTCTTTCTTTCTTTTTAAGGTTGTAGCTTGGTCTTAAATTTGAACATTTCTAGTTCTATTTTTTAACCATTGAGCTAGTCTTCATGTCAAAGAGTGTTAAAGTATTAAATCAACTTGACATACATTATCAAAACCAAGCGAAGCATGGTTTTCTCCCATAACTCCTTCACAAAGTTTATCTATCCGTCTTCATCAGAGAGAGCAGGAGAGAGAGAAGCCAGCAGTCACCTCCATCGCCCAATCACCAGCGTCGTCATCCTCCCTCCTTTCTCTCTCTTCTTCTGCCTTCCTCCCTCATCCCTTTCCTACTCCTTCTCCCTTCTTTCTTCTCTCTTCACCACTTTCTTCTTTTTCTTTTTCTTCTTCTTCCTCTTCCTCCTCAAGTAAAGCTGTCGCCCTCTCTTTCGTTGCCGCTGGTCTCCTCTGAGCTCGGTTTCCATCACCTCAACCGGTATTCTAGTTAGTCTATAATCCCCTGTAATACCCCGTTCCCGGAATACGTACTTAGTTGCGTATTCAGATTTTCCGATCGTATTTTTTCGATTTGTTTCCTGTATTTGTTTTGCTTTATGAATTCCTTATATGATTGTTTTGTCTTGGATTTGGATTCGTGGACTCGGAGTCAGCCCTAGTCTGAACCGGGGACTCGATTCCAGTAATTGCTTGATTTGGTCTTTCCGGTGATTAGATTTGACCGATTTTAGTTTTAAATATCATTTTCCATTATTATATATTTTCTATGATTTTCTAGATTTTTCTGGAATTAAAATGAATTTCTTCAAAACCGGTGTCGGCCAGTGCCGCTGACCGATTCCTGGATTTTTAATTCTTAAACGGTTTGGAATTTCTAAATGATTCTTTAGACATTATTCCTTAGAATCATATTTTCTACCTACATTCTTTTTCTGAGGATTTTATGATTTTATGAAATTCCACCGGAGTCGGTATCGGCCAGTATCGCTGGTTGATTCCGGGACGATTGGAATTGAATTTTTGAATTCCGCTTTCACTTTACTTCTTAAACCATATTTTATTCTTTAATACATTTTCTGGGATTTTTAAGAATTTATCAAAATCCGGCCGACCCGGTGTGGACCGGTATCGGCGGTTGATTTCCGGATTTTTAATTTGAAAACGGGATTTTATTTCTGAAAACCGATTTCATATTATTCATCAGGATGACGTTTTCCACCTCCGGGTATTTTTGGGATTTTTTTCCGGAACAGTCGATATTTCGTGACCATAATATAATAATATTATTTTTCAAACCTTTTCTTTTCTTTCCTTCTTTCCTAATCTTTTCTCCCACCAACTCCACCCACTCCCCTCCACGTGGGGAGACACACTCCCTCTCCCTCATTAATTCCTCTCCCATCACACTCTCTCTCTTTTCTTTTTCTTTTTCTTTTTCCTTTTTCTTTTCTTTTTCTCTCTTCCTTCTTTCTTTTTCCCTTCACTCCTTTTCCTCCTCCATCTGAGCGACGCCCACTCCACCGAACCAAGCCCCACCGCCGGTGCCTCCGGCCACCACGACGCCGGCGAGAGACCCCCAAAGCCCTGGCCATCTCCTTTCCCTCTCTCTCTTTTTCTTTTCTTTCCTTTTCTTTCCTTTTTCATTTTTCTTCCCTCTCTTTCTCCCCGGATCCGGCCACGTCCACCACCGCCGACGAACTCCTCCAACTCCGGCGAACTCCCCTCTTCTCCTCCCTTCTTTTTCTTCTTCCTTTCTTTTTCTTTTCCTTTTCTTCTTCCTTTTCTTTTTTCTTTTCTTTTCTTTCTTTCTTTTTTTCCTTTCCCTTTTTGGGGTGGCCGGCGCCACCCCAGGTCCGGCGCCACCGGCGGCGTGCCGGCGGCCGTGACCGGCCAGGGGGCCCACCTGGGCCCCCTGTGCGTCTGCTGTGGAGGGGGGCAAAGCCCCCCTCTCTTTTCCCTTGCTGGAGGGGGGCACAGCCCCCTCCCTTCTCTGTGAGGGGGCGCTGCCCCCTCCTTTTCTGCCGGCGGCCGCGCCGCCCGGCGCCGCCCTGGCCGGCGGCCTGGCTGAGCGCCCCCAATGGGGGGGGCGCTGTGTGCGGGAGCAAGGGGGGCAACATCCCCCCCTTCTCTGTTTCTCTCCCCTTGTTTTCTCTCTCTCCTGGGTCCCTCAAATCTCTCTCTCTCCCTGGTTTCTTCTCTCTCTCTCTCTCTCTCTCTCTCTCCTGGGAGCACACTCCCTTTCTCTCTCCTGCTCCCTCTCTCTCTCACCTGACCACCTTCTTCTTCATCAACAACTTCCAACACTACCTCCATCACTCCTTCACTTGTACTCCTTTTTGTAAGTAATTTCAATCACCTAGACTTGGTTAATTCTTAGCATGTTTAAGTATTCATATCTTGTACAAATTATGTCTTCAAACCATGATTATTTGACCATCAAACCAAACCCTAGAAATCTGTCCTGGTTGCTGTTTCCAGTCGATTAGTCGACTTGACCTATAGACTAGTCGACTAGAAACCCTTAGTTGAAACGTAACCTTTCTGATTACACAGTTTTAGTCGACTTACCTTAGTTCCTAGTCGACTTGAGACCCTTAGTCGACTACACTTTTGACCCTAGTCGACTAACTCTTCCTGAATCAGAAACCCCAACTTTCTGTATCTCAGTTCTAGTCGACTTGACCATACTATTAGTCGACTTAAAGTATCTGTTAGTCGACTACCTATTTTACTCCAGTCGACTAACTATTCCCTGAAACCAAACCCAACTCTCTATTACACCGTTTTAGTCGACCAGACCCTACTGTTAGTCGACTAACTCCACTATTAGTCGACTACTCTTCCATCCTAGTCGACTAACTTTGCCTGTCTGTCATAGTTGATTCCTTTCTTGAATATGAACCTTATCCTCTAGACTTATATCATATCTGGTATCGCTTGACTTGTCACTTGACAAACATCATCTTCCCTTCTCTCTTTCTCTCTCCTCTTCACTCTACATATTTATATCAGGTTTTGTGGCGCATCCCAAGCTTCCGTGGATTTCGGATATTTCGGTATATTGGTGACTCAGGCGAGTGTTCTCACTCGCTACCCTCTTGCTTTACCATTCCATTGATTATGATAGTATTCTCGCTCTAGTCTTCATGTATTGTATTTCATGCTTTATATCTTTTATTGCTTTATGCTATGCGTGGCCGACCCTTCGTGGTCATTGGACTTGTTGGACTTTGGGTCATTGCTTTTACATTACCACTTGGCATTATTTTAGACCTGTCAGTATGTGCTACCATTTATCATATGTATATCACTTGGCAACTGTGATTCCATCTAACCACCTGCCATGCCACTATTTGGCAAGACCCTTTTATTATGTCATGACTTACCTGACTACTATCCATTCTTGTTATGCTTGGTTGTTTACTAAATATCACCACTCTGTCATGCTATCACTTGACACCCAGCATGATGACTTGACTTGTGATTATCATCTTTACGGGGACCTTGACTTATGATTCTGTGTCATGATCAGTGACCTGTTTTCCTGCTTTACATGCAGTGACCTGACTATATAGTACTTATGTACTCCTTACTCCTGATCATGTCTATTTCCTGTTTTTCCCGTAAAGCGATAATTAAACTAATGAATCCTAAAAAGGACCAACTTGTATTGGGTCGGGGGAAACATGCGGATATCGATATGTGTTCGTGTTTACAGTGGTATTAGGTATATTGTACAATCATGTTCCGGTCTGACCTGAGGGCCTCCAGGGGACCGAGGGAGAGCTGGCTCCCTTATTCCTGTTATTATAGGGCATACATAAGTCCCTCCTGTTAGGCCTTGCGGCTGGTTCCGTCACCATGCAACGGAACACCCTGGACCGTGGTCCCGGCATGCACGGGACCCACTGTAAACATAGTTCGTTGATACCCCCGCTGTTTCCAATAACAACCTCGACTTGCTTATATATGGATGTATGTGAGTTGGCCGTACACCGAGACACATACCGAGATATATGGGCAAGACGAGTAATAATAAAGTGTCATAATAACCGGCTCTTTAAGTTGTAAGTAGAGGTATGTGGAATGGGACGCATACCAAAGCCTGCATCTTAAATAGCTATGAATCCGTGATGTGCCTTACCGTATTTGCTTTTCCCGGACTTTATATCGGATTTCATGTTTTATGAGTATTATGGTAGCTCGGATTGGTTTTATTCGGATTTCCTATTTTATGATTCTCATGCCATGTTTATTCTTACCTGCTCTATCTTATCTGCCTCCTGAGTATTTCCTTCTTGATATATGCATTATTGTGCTCACCCTGCTTCACCACTTGGTTTTGCTTCTACACTCGCCTGGGGAGTATTATTTGACTCCCCTGGATTCTCACGTCCAGGTCTTGGAGCTAGGAGCGTGTGTTCAGAGTAACGCAGCAGTAGCGTGGATCTCCAGCCGACCGTCCTGAGCCACATCCTTCCAGGCCCCCTGTGAGTCTCTCGAGTTTTCCTTTTTAAACTCGTGAGTACCTTTATGCTGTTTTACTCTTGTACATCTGCTTGTATTCCCGCATTTGCGCATATTAGTGATATGATATTCATGTAATATTAGATCACTACTGGTGATAATTCTGTAATTGTATATATGTGTTGGAATGTATAATGCACCATTTGCTTCCGTACTCTGATTCTTGTTTGTACTGATGCTTAGCGTATATACGTGGGGGCACTTTCTGACCTACGTATATACGTTGCAGTGACGTCCCCGTATCGCCGGATCGGGGCGTTACAGGATGGTATCAGAGCATAGGTCAACTTAGGCTCGTCAGAGCTTAGGTCAGCCTAGGCTCTAAACCTCTTCAGTACGTCCAGAAGGCAAATCAATGGTAAAGAGATTTGCAACTGGAATACATGAGTCTTGGTTATACATTCCAACTACAAGTGCAGAGTTATCTATTTCTTGACTATCTTTCCTTTGATTCCTAGTCCCTTCCTTTGATTCCTAAATCCTTTCCATATCCCTTCCATGTTTTGGTTTTATGAAGCCTTATACTATTTTAAGATATGACTAGACTAGAGAGGTAGTGGCTGGTTCAGAATGAAGCTATTATGTGATCTCTTCGGCCAATTCTATGAAGCTTGGTATTCTCCAGATCGATCTTGATCTGGCTATCTTTCAGAGGACAGCAGTCGGATTCTTAATTATCGGTCTTCTTTATTATGCTCAGGATTTTTGGGGTTTTCTTTATTTCACAGCCACGACATCATCAGTATTATTCAGCATTATTCTAAAGATTTATTACACAGCCACGACATCATCAGCCGGAAATGCAGAGTATGATTATTATTCAGTTGACTTGAGAGCCCTACCTATAGTGCTTCATATCTTAATTGGTATAAATTCCACCCTTGTCCCCTTTGTATTCAATTTGCCCCTTAACGAAATTGCGAGGACGCAATTTTTGTAAGGTGGGTGGATTGTAATACCCCGTTCCCGGAATACGTACTTAGTTGCGTATTCAGATTTTCCGATCGTATTTTTTCGATTTGTTTCCTGTATTTGTTTTGCTTTATGAATTCCTTATATGATTGTTTTGTCTTGGATTTGGATTCGTGGACTCGGAGTCAGTCCCAGTCCGAACCAGGAACTCGATTATAGTATATTATTCGATTTGGTCTTTCCGGTGATTAGATTTGACCGATTTTAGTTTTAAATATCATTTTCCATTATTATATATTTTCTATGATTTTCTAGATTTTTCTGGAATTAAAATGAATTTCTTCAAAACCGGTGTCGGCCAGTGCCGCTGACCGATTCCTGAATTTTTAATTCTTAAACGGTTTGGAATTTCTAAATGATTCTTTAGACATTATTCCTTAGAATCATATTTTCTACCTACATTCTTTTTCTGAGGATTTTATGATTTTATGAAAATTCCACCGGAGTCGGTATCGGCCAGTATCGCTGGTTGATTCCGGGACGATTGGAATTGAATTTCTGAATTCCGCTTTCACTTTACTTCTTAAAACCATATTTTATTCTTTAATACATTTTCTGGGATTTTTAAGAATTTATCAAAATCCGGCCGACCCGGTGTGGACCGGTATCGGCGGTTGATTTCCAGATTTTTAATTTGAAAACGGGATTTTATTTCTGAAAACCGATTTCATATTATTCATCAGGATGACGTTTTTCACCTCCGGGTATTTTTGGGATTTTTTCCGGAACAGTCGATATTTCGTGACCATAATATAATAATATTATTTTTCAAACCTTTTCTTTTCTTTCCTTCTTTCCTAATCTTTTCTCCCACCAACTCCACCCACTCCCCTCCACGTGGGGAGACACACTCCCTCTCCCTCATTAATTCCTCTCCCATCACACTCTCTCTCTTTTCTTTTTCTTTTTCTTTTCCTTTTTTTTCTTTTCTTTTTCTCTCTTCCTTCTTTCTTTTTCCCTTCACTCCTTTTCCTCCTCCATCTGAGCGACGCCCACTCCACCGAACCAAGCCCCACCGCCGGTGCCTCCGGCCACCACGACGCCGGCGAGAGACCCCAAAGCCCTGGCCATCTCCTTTCCCTCTCTCTCTTTTTTCTTTTCTTTCCTTTTCTTTCCTTTTTCATTTTTCTTCCCTCTTTTTCTCCCGGATCCGGCCACGTCCACCACCGCCGACGAACTCCTCCAACTCCGGCGAACTCCCCTCTTCTCCTCCCTTCTTTTTCTTCTTCCTTTCTTTTTCTTTTCCTTTTCTTCTTCCTTTTCTTTTTTCTTTTCTTTTCTTTCTTTCTTTTTTCCTTTCCCTTTTTGGGGTGGCCGGCGCCACCCCAGGTCGGGGCCAACACCTCGTCTACTGTCTCCCAGATGCATCTCTTTCCATCTCTTTCTCATCATTTCTTAACGGAGTCTCGACAGCTCTTTTGCGTGGCTGAGAAGTTGCGATTCAAAACCTGCCAATATTGCAAGAAGATGAAGCAGAAAGAATAAAGGAAGATGAAGAGAAATAAAGATAATAGAAAAAAGAAGAGGATGAAGGAAGTTATCTTTTTTTTTTTTCCATTTTCTTTGTAGATACATTTCTTAGATTTGTAGGAATTTCAATTTTTCCTTTTAATTTTTCTCTTTCTTCAATTTGTGGTTTGTTAGCATATTTGTGAATTTAGAAGCTCAATTGTTCTATTCAGTTTGTACGTGTTAAGAGTAGTATCAGGATTATAATACATATTGTATTAGAACTGTATTAGGAGTAGAGTTTTCATTATTATGCAATTGTATTATCCATATATATGGGCATTACCCTCAACATCAATAACAAGAATTTCAGTTTTTCTCTATCTCAATTATTGTAACATGGTATCAGAGCTTACTCTTAAAAAACTCTCTCCTGATCGAAGTTTTCTCAATGTTCTCGAGTCTGCGCTGGGTCGTGCTCACGTATTACATGCCTAGCGATAGACCACTTCTCGAAGCCTTGCGAGTCGTCTTCTACTACCATACTGGTAGCTGCACTGGTCCGAGTCTGTTTACTGGCTGACATAATTAGATTTTACTATTAGTTACACTGGTCCGAGTGTGTCTACTGGAAGGCGTCATCAGATTCTACTAGCTGCATTGATCCGAGTGTATTTACTGACAGATATCACTACTAGATACACTGGTCTGAGTGTATATACCAGCGGATATCACCGTTTACTACGTACCCATTACATTCTACTGCAGTCAATTATATCTCTTTATTAGCTTATCAAAATTGTTCTTTTTTTTGAGCTTTCTCAAATTGTTCTTTTGTGAATTAATTTTTTTTTTTTTAGTTTTTGGCAAACTCATGATGTTTATCCCATCATGAGTTTGAGGAGGGTGTTAAGAGTAGTATCAAAATTAGAATATGTATTGAATTAGAAGTACAGTTTCTTTTATTATATAATTGAATTCTCTCTATATATGGGCATTGCCCTTATCATCAATAACAAGAATTTCATTGTTTTCCTTAATTATTGCAACAGTACATGCATACATCTATGTATGATTTACATAACAAAAGTCTCGTTGCACATGATCTATTTGTAGTTATTCTGAATGAGTTTTTGTGCAAGAAATTCATATATAAACAAGTTGAAAGAGGTTTTCACCAAATTATGAATCATATAATTTTTACCTTTTCTTGGATCTTTGTTCTTCACTCGTTGCATGCGTTCTTCTATTTGATATACTCGAGAAGAATCCAAGTTTTTTATATGAGAAATAATTACCGTCTAATTGGGAAACACACAAAGTTCTCTGAACTCTGCTTGGAGGCCGCAACAGAGGGTGCCAAGCAGAGAGCTGCCGATCTGCGTCCAAAGTTTTCGATTTTTTTCCAGATATATTTATTGATAGGTACAATGTTTGTTAGCTAATTTGTGAAGAGAGATGGGCATATTGCCCCGTGTGTTCTTCTTGCAAGCAATCAAATCCAGATCTTCTGCATTGACTCATTGGTGCATTGATGCTGAGAAGGACCATCCATTCATGGTGTCACTCTCATCTTCAAGGTTCATTTCCTTCTGTGTGGCTTATGTAGTACAACGCAAGTACAACTCTTGCATGTTATCTTATGGTCTGTAGATTGGCGTGTCAGTTGGGTTACATAATAAATTAAGTTTTTTTTTTCTTTCTCATACCAGTACATAAATATTTCTAAATTTTGTATCCATTTTTGAAATCTTCATATTTTTCATATTGGTATCGTAAATTTTATAAGTTTGGACAAAATATCTCTTCCGTTAGTTTTTCTATTTATAAGCTAAAAGATGCGCGAAATATTCTATTCTTACATTCTGATACTCTACAATAAGATGTAAAGTTATCATTAATACTCTTCTTCTCTGTATTCTTGATTTTCTTCTCAATAAAAATTCATTTTCTCTTAAACCACTGTTGCCAGAATTGCTGCTGGTGGTGGTGCCACTGTCAGAACTGCCCCTGTCAAGTTGTCTTCTCTGAAGTCAAGAAGGGAGAGAGTGAGAGTGAGAAAGAATGATGAGAGAGTGAGTAAGATCTGAGATGAGAGAGAGAGTGAAAGAAAGAGAGTGAATGAGATATGAGATGAGTTGTCAGATTTGTAAGGTAGAAATGTATTTCACCTATCTATCGTCACAAAATAAATAGCAGCTAACGGAGGGAGTATTTTATCTAAAATTATAAGATTTGGGGGGTTAATATGAAAATATAGAGATTTCGGGGTGAATACGAAATTTAAAAAGATTTCGGGTGTCAATGTGAAAAAACCCATAAATTAAAGATTATGAAAATAATAAATGATACATTAGTAGGGGTGCAAAATGCATATCAAACAGATGTCTTACTTATTTATTTTAGAATTGCACAGTGAGACCTATCCCACTGGTAAAAGAATAATAATGTATCATGGGCTTTGAGCTATAGTTTATGTTTCAAAAAACTCTATTTTAAAATCACAGATATGAATGCGCTCAATATCTACAACTGACGTAGATATGAACCCTGGTTTGGCCGTAGGCATCCGTATTTGTTTACACCCTCGTCTCATTTCGTTAAAATATAATACATAATTTATTATATTTGCATGATATGTGTTATATGTTTATGTGCTGTTAATAACGAAATTGGAAGTAATATGATATAATTTTAGTTAAGATATATGGTGACGTAGGCAAGGAGGGTGACCACGGATGTAGCCAAGTTGCATCCCTTTGTTCTAATTTGCAATAAATATGCTCACAATTATACGAATTTTGTTTTTGGATATAGTATATTTCTTGTGTATAATATAGCCTATCTTTTACAAATACAGTAAATTTTTATTTGTGTATTTCTTCTACATCTAGAAAACTTTGGTGAACTATACTATCTGTTATTTAAACTATAAACCACTGAAACTGAAACGATGAATCACAATTTCACTGTTAATATTTTTTTCCCTCTTAGAGGTTATTTGTTTTATCGTAAAAGGTCGTAAGTCGCAAGTGCACTTGCGACTTACGGTCATACGGTGTTTGTTTCACTGCGTAAGTCGCAAGGTGCATTCGCATCCCAATTATGATCCACTTGCAGCATAAACAATTAATTTTGTGGTCATGCAAATTCCACTTACAGCCCACTTGAAGGACAAATAGTGAATTTTGTGGTCATGCAAATTTATATTGCAAACAAATAATTGTAATTAGATTAATATTTTTGAAAATCACCTAGAGGGGGGGGGGGGGTGAATAGGTGATGATGCTAATCAAAGAGCAATTTAAAAATTATGATGCAAATGTAATGCAACAATCTCCCAAAACAAGACTAAGGCCGAATTCCCTATTAAGGGCTCTGAACTCCTTCCTCCGACTTCCTCGTAAAATGAGTTAGAGGTGCGCAATGCAACCTTGTTGTATGGGATAATGATTGACAATATGAATGAAAAAGAATATGGCAATGACAATCTCAAGCAATAAGTAATGACAAGGAAAAGTAAACCAATCGCAAACACAAAGATATGTTATCGAGGTTCGAGCACCCAGCTCTACTCCCCGCCTTCCCCAGAAGGATTCTAGCTACTTCCACTATCACAAAGATCACAAATACAATGGAGTACCCAACTCCACAATCTCAAGTATAAGGAATTTCTGAGTAGTCAAAAGACCACAAACTCTCTTTCAATTGTCTCTTCCCTTACAAAAGGTCCTTAGAGAACAATGAGTAGGAATGAAGCTCTTGTGTGCAAGGAGAAAAGAAAATGAAATCAGAGAGTTCTTTTGAAAAACACTTCAGAAAATGAGAGAGAATTTCAGCACAGAAACCAAAAACCAAGCTCTTTTGAATGCCTTAAACTTTTGAATTTTCTAGCAAATAATTGTTGTGACCAATCTCTCCCCAAACACCCCTATTTATAGGAGAGGGCTAGGGTTAGAAGATAAAACATTTTTAAGGCTAATCAGAATGTATTAAACCCAAAGCAAGTCATTTAAACTCACTTAAGTGAGAAAAAGACAAAAATAAACAGGTCAGAAAAAAATGCCCGTTACTGTTCAAACGGCTCTGTCGGTCGACCGCAAGTTCAAAAATATGACCGTTGCAGGCCAGCGGTCGACCGCCCGGTCGACCCATTTTAACCGAGAGCAGAGTGACTTGCAGTCGGTCGACTGCACGGTCGACCGGTAGACATGCACACGGATACGTGCACCTGCCAGTTCCTCGGTCGACTGCACGGTCGACCGGTCAAACCTGACATAGAATCAGTCGACCGGTCGGTCGACCGGAACAGGTTAAAAATCAGGTTTTTGAAAGAATATAAGGGAGATTTTGTTTTTGACAAAAATACTTTTGAACATAGATTAGTATAAAATAAAAAATATAAATGTAGACAAAATCTTGTATACAAAATGTTTTTGTATAAAATATTAGAAAACGTTTTGGAATAAACTTGTGAGCAAAAACGTGTGTGATAGAGCTTCAAACCTATCCACTATTCTTTAACAAACTATAAAACTAAAAATACAATGATTAAATACTTTTGAGCAATCTTCAAGTCTTTGAGCCATCCAATGCCTTGCTAGTGCCTTCTCTTCTATGATCCTTCCTTGATTGTGCAATTTGCCTTCCTTGCTATGTGAAACTTAGAAGTTCTTGCAAAAGCTAAGCAATGGTCTCCAAACATGGTACAAAACCTAAAACTTATCTTGAACAAATTCATTAGTACCAAATAGCTCTTATTTGTTTGTCATCATCAAAACACAAAACAAGAGAGTGTAACCTCTTGGGCCAACAATCTCCCCCTTTTTGATGATGACAAAACAAATAGGCTATAGACAAAAATATGGGGGAGGAGAAGACTCCCCCTCAAATTATGCTATATTTATGCTATATGAAAACACAAGAATTTATTAAAAACACAAAACATACTCTTGATGCCAATTGAAACCAAATTGAAACAATACCAATAAAACACAAAATACAAGAGTTCTCAAATTCATAAAACACAAGACTCATAACAAAAACTCATAAAACCAAAACATATAAATTCATATGAAACCAAGACCAAATGAACTTATTTTTGTCCCATGTAAACTTATTCTCCCCCTTTTTGTCATACATCAAAAAGGGTTATGAAAAACATGTCTATTCAATAACACAAACATTAAGTTCTCCACAATAAACGAGAATCTTGCAAAATCAAGTGGTTTAGTGAAAATATCGGCTAGTTGTAAATCCGTGGAAACATAATCAATATCTATATCTCCTTTCTCAAAATGATCTCTAAGAAAGTGATATCTAATCTCAATGTGCTTGGTCTTACTATGTTGATTTGCATTCTTAGTCATGTGTATAGTACTAGTATTATCACAAAATATTTTTATATGATCAAAATGCAAATCAAAATCAAGGAGAGTATGTTTCATCCAAAGGACTTGTGCACAACAAGCCCCTGCGGCAACATACTCCGCCTCGGCGGTTGAGAGTGCTACGGAATTTTGTTTCCTAGAGGACCATGAAACAAGACAATTACCAAGAAATTGACATGTCCCACTAGTACTCTTTCTATCTACTCTACAACCCGCATAGTCGGCATCCGAATAACTCGTCATTGAGAAATCTCCGGTTTTCGGATACCATAGACCCATCCCAATAGTGCCCTTAATATAACGAATAATGTGTTTTACCGCAATAAGATGGGACTCTTTAGGACACGATTGAAATCTAGGACAAAGACACACACTAAACATGATATCCGGCCTACTTGCCGTTAAATATAAAAGACTTCCTATCATGCTTCTATATAATTTAATATCAACATTTTTACCTTGGTCATCTTTATCAAGCTTGGTTGTAGTTGCCATGGGAGTGTTGCAAGTCTTTGAGCCTTCAAGTCCAAACTTCTTTACAAGTTCCTTTGCATACTTGGCTTGACTTATGAACGTCCCGTTTTGCAATTGCTTGATTTGGAGTCCAAGGAAGAAATTGAGCTCACCCATTGAAGACATTTCAAACTCAAGTTGCATTACCTTTTCAAAATCCTTGCACAAAAGCTCATTAGTAGAACCAAAAATTATATCATCAACATAAATTTGCACAATTAATATATCATTATCAACATGCTTAGTGAATAGAGTAGTGTCTACTTTGCCTTTAATAAAATCATTTGAAATAAGAAAACTAGAAAGCCTTTCATACCAAGCTCTAGGAGCTTGTTTCAATCCATATAAAGCTTTATCAAGTTTAAAAACAAAATCGGGATGAACATGATCAACAAAACCGGGAGGTTGAGAAACATAAACTTCTTCATTAATAAAACCATTCAAAAATGCACTTTTCACATCCATTTGAAAAAGTTTAAAATTTTTGAAAGATGCAAAAGCTAGTGTCATCCGTATGGCTTCAAGCCGTGCTACGGGTGCAAAGGTCTCCTCAAAGTCAATTCCTTCAACTTGAGTGTAACCTTGGGCCACTAACCTAGCTTTATTCCTAATGACATTTCCGGACTCATCCATCTTGTTTCTAAAGATCCACTTAGTACCAATTATTGGTCTATCGTGGGGTTTAGGAACAAGGTGCCAAACTTGGTTGCGCTCAAATTGATTGAGTTCCTCTTGCATGGCAAGCAACCAATATGGGTCCGTCTCGGCTTCGAGAATGCCTTTGGGTTCAAAATGAGAAATGAAAGCAAAGTTACCACATAGGTCATGGAGTTTGGAGCGCGTTGTGACTCCTTTAGATGCATCACCCAAGATGAGCTCCTTAGGATGATTTGTAGCGTATCTCCAAGCTTTAGGAAGCGGTTGAGAGCTTTCCTCTTTATCCTCTTGAACATCACCAATAGATTCTTGCTTTTCTTCTTGAGCGGGTGAGTCCTTCAAGGATAGTCTCTCCATGTCTTCACCTAATGGTTCAATCTCTACAACATTCTCAACAACCACATTAGATTCTTCAAATTTAACATGCATGAATTCTTCAATGGTACGAGAAGATCTAATGAATACTCTATAAGCTTTACTAGTTGTAGAATATCCAACAAAAATTGCTTCATAAGCCTTAGCATCAAATTTACCCAAATTCTCTTTAGTATTTAAAACAAAACACTTGCATCCAAAAACTTTGAAATAAGCAACATTAGGTTTTCTAGAGTGATACATTTCAAAAGATGTTTTGGAAGAATTTTTACACAAATAAATACGGTTAGATATATAGCATGCGGTGTTTACGGCCTCGGCCCATAAATATTGAGGGAGGTCGTATTCACTTATCATTGTCCTAACCATCTCTTGAAGTGTTCTATTTTTCCTTTCTACAACTCCATTTTGTTGTGGAGTTCTAGGACAAGACATTTCATGCTTAATTCCCTTTTCATCACAATAAGTCATGAAGAGTTGGTTTACAAACTCACCACCTCTATCACTCCTTATTTTCAAAATCGGAAAACCTTTTTCTTTTTCAACCCTTTTTCGAAAAATCTTAAAATGAGAAAAGGTTTGATCTTTGTGTTCCAAAAAGAAAACCCAAGTGAAACGGGAAAAATCATCAACCAAACATATGCATATCTACTACCATTTAAACTCTTAGTTTTAGTAGGTCCAAAAGATCCATATGAATTAATTCTAAAGGCCTAGTTGACATGATATCCTTGATTGGTTTGAAGGAAGACTTAGTTTGTTTCCCAAGTTGGCACGCACCACAAATGCGGTCTTTCTCAAACTTCAAGTAAGGAATACCCTTCACCAATTCCTTTGAATTAATCTTAGAAAGATGTTCAAAAGAAGCATGTCCTAATCTTCTATGCCAAAGCCAAGAATTTTCATCAAAAGCATTCAAGCATTTAGTAGAACACTCAATATTAAGCATGTCAATGATATAAACATTATCATCACGAAAACCGGTGAGAATACAATCATTTGTTTTAATATCAAAAATCTTGCAAGAACAATCATCAAAACAACTTTAAGTCCACGATCACAAAATTGACTAATGCTAAGCAAATTATGTTTCAAACCTTCAACTAAAACAACATTCTCAATAATAGGAGATGCACCAATTTGAATGTTACCTATACCGATGATAGTCCCTTTGGAGTCATCCCCGAAGGTGACGGAGCCACCTTCCATGTACCTTGATAGGGTTGTAAAGTTGTTGATATCCCACGTCATGTGTCTTGAACAACCACTATCAAGGTACCACCGCTCCCTACGTCTTGGAGCCTTGGTGTGTACCTACATCAAACAATTTAGTACTTGATTTTGGTACCCACATTCTCTTGGGTCCTTGAGGGTTAGAGCCATGAACCCAAACAAGATTATTGGATCTATTTAATTGATCATAACAAAACTTAGCTAAATGTCCATTTTTACCACAATATGTGCATCTATATACTCTACCATATTTAAAAGCATAGTGAGTGTGTGATTTGTGAGCATGGGAGTTGTGAGCATGAAAAGATTTAGCATGAGAAGTGTTATGTGTAGTGTGAGCATGAGGGGTGTGCTTTTAGAAAATTTTTCTTCAAGTTTCTTAGTGTTAAAAGCACAATCTTTCAAACTTTTTCAAAATCAATCATTTTAGTTTTTAAAGAGGAAATTTCTTTTTCATCAACATAGGAGATTTTCCCTTACAAGAAACCTTGTAGGCATTAAACTCATTTTGAATAGAAATGAGATTAGAAGAAATGTCATCCTTTTCTTTAGAAACCATAGCAAGTTGATTTTTGAGAAAAGCAACTTCTTTTTGCAATTTAAAACATTCAATTTTCTTGTTATCATAAGTTTCAGAAAGTTCAACAAAAGCATGTACAAGAACTTCCTTACTTAATTCATCATCTTCATCATCAAGGGGTTGAGGGGTTACCTTAGGTGTGTTTGCCATGAACACATATTTGCTACATCCGCCTCTTCCTCGGACTCGCTTTTCGAATCCCAAGTTGCCTTATACGCTTTCTTTTCTTCCGATTTCTTTGGCTTGAAGGAGGAGGTCATCTTCTTCTTGAACTCCGGGCAATCCGCCATGATGTGTCCGGGCTTTCGGCAATTGTAGCATATAATTTTCCTCTCCTCTTTGCCTTCAAATTTTCTCCGAAAGTTGAGCTTGTTCCTCCGGTACATCCTTTTGACATTTCGCACAAGGAGGGAGAGCTCCTCATCTTCTTCTTCATCTTCTTCATCGTCTTCAAGAGTGGATGAAGACTTGAAAGCTATGGACTTCTTCTTTGTTGGAGCGGCCTCTTCTCTTGCTTTCTTCTCCATCTCATGGTCTTTAGGTTCCCAATGAGACTAATGATGTCCATCTCATCTTTGTCGTTCAATTCCTTCAAGGTGGTGGCCTTTATCTCCCAAGATGGAGGAAGAGCCCGAATCACTTTGCGCACCTTTTGATCGTTGGAGATGACGTCACCTAAGGAAGAAAGACCATTGGTGATTTTAGTGAATCTAGTAATCATACAATCAATAGATTCATCATCAAGCATTTTAAATGATTCATATTGAGACCTCAAGAGATCTATCTTAACTCTCTTGACTTGTGAAGTCCCTTCATGTGTGACCAATAAGTGTTGCCAAATCTCATAGGTGGATTGGCAATGAATTACCCGTGTAAGGTCATCCTCATTCAAGGCGGTTAAAGGGAGTTTTGGGCCTTAGAGTTAGCCTCATATTCTCTAAAATTGAAGTCGGTCCATGTGCTCTTATCACTATCAGGTGCTACATAGGTTTGGTCAAGGACTTAGCCACTAAACTACCTAATGATTGCAAAAAGATAGTCATCCTAACCTTCCAAATAGGGAAGTTGAGTCCATCAAATTTAGGTGGGGATTTAATGTTATCGGCCATGTTTACTAGTGATGAATGAATGAAATGAGAAATGTTGATTAGCAAATTTTAAGGATCTCTCTATGGATGTTAAGCCAAACCTAGAGTCCAAGCTCTGATACCAATTGAAAATCACCTAGAGGGGGGGTGAATAGGTGATGATGCTAATCAAAGAGCAATTTAAAAATTATGATGCAAATGTAATGCAACAATCTCCCAAAACAAGACTAAGAGCCGAATTCCCTATTAAGGGCTCTGAACTCCTTCCTCCGGCTTCCTCGTAAATGAGTTAGAGGTGCGCAATGCAACCTTGTTGTATGGGATAATGATTGACAATATGAATGAAAAAGAATATGGCAATGACAATCTCAAGCAATAAGTAATGACAAGAAAAAGTAAACCAATCGCAAACACAAAGATATGTTATCGAGGTTCGAGCACCCAGCTCTACTCCCCGCCTTCCCCAGAAGGATTCTAGCTACTTCCACTATCACAAAGATCACAAATACAATGGAGTACCCAACTCCACAATCTGAAGTACAAGGAATTTCTGAGTAGTCAAAAGACCACAAACTCTCTCTTTCAATTGTCTCTTCCCTTACAAAAGGTCCTTAGAGAACAATGAGTAGGAATGAAGCTCTTGTGTGCAAGGAGAAAAGAAAATGAAATCAGAGAGTTCTTTTGAAAAACACTTCAGAAAATGAGAGAGAATTTCAGCACAAAAACCAAAAACCAAGCTCTTTTGAATGCCTTAAACTTTTGAATTTTCTAGCAAATAATTGTTGTGACCAATCTCTCCCCAAACACCCCTATTTATAGGAGAGGGCTAGGGTTAGAAGATAAAACATTTTTAAGGCTAATCAGAATGTATTAAACCCAAAGCAAGTCATTTAAACTCACTTAAGTGAGAAAAAGACAAAAATAAACAGCTCAGAAAAAAATGCCCGTTACTGTTCAAACGGCTCGGTCGGTCGACCGCAAGTTCAAAAATATGACCGTTGCAGGCCAGCGGTCGACCGCCCGGTCGACCCATTTTAACCGAGAGCAGAGTGACTTGCAGTTGGTCGACTGCTCGGTCGACCGGCAGACATGCACACGGATACGTGCACCTGCCAGTTCCTCGGTCGACTGCACGGTCGACCGGTTAAACCTGACATAGAATCAGTCGACCGGTCGGTCGACCGGAACAGGTTAAAAATTAGGTTTTTGAAAGAATATAAGGGAGATTTTGTTTTTGACAAAAATACTTTTGAACATAGATTAGTATAAAACATAAAAATATAAATGTAGACAAAATCTTGTATACAAAATGTTTTTGTATAAAATATTAGAAAACGTTTTGGAATAAACTTGTGCGCAAAAACGTGTGTGATAGAGCTTCAAACCTATCCACTATTCTTTAACAAACTATAAAACTAAAATATAATGATTAAATACTTTTTGAGCAATCTTCAAGTCTTTGAGCCATCCAATGCCTTTCTAGTGCCTTCTCTTCTATGATCCCTCCTTGATTGTGCAATTTGCCTTCCTTGCTATGTGAAACTTAGAAGTTCTTGCAAAATCTAAGCCAATGGTCTCCAAACATGGTACAAAACCTGAAACTTATCTTGAACAAATTCATTAGTACCAAATAGCTCTTATTTGGTTTGTCATCATCAAACACAAAACAAGAGAGTGTAACCTCTTGGGCCAACAATTTTTATTATTAGATTAATCTTTTTATATTATAAAATATTCTTTTTTAATTATTAGATTACATGTAATAATTAGATTAAAGTTTTTATTAATAATTAATTTTTAATATTAGAATCTTTTTATTACTAGATTAATCTTTTTTATTACTAAATTAATGTAATATATTTCACTTAATTTTAATTCTTACTTTATTTATAGATTAGTAATATTTAATATAAATTTAATAATTTTTTATTACTAGATATTTTTTATTATTTAAATATTTAATATATTTATTTTTTATTATTTACCAAGTTTTAATTTTAAATTTTTATTTAATATATTATATTTTTAATTAATTTATTTTATTTTTAATTATTAGTTGTTTATTTTCAACTATTTAATAAATTTAATTTATTTATTTTTATTATTTAATATTTAATTAATTTTATTTATTTATATTTAATATTTAATATTTTTTAATTTTTAATATTTTTTAATTATATTTATTATTCTTACTTAAATTTAAATTTAATTACTTAATTATAATTTTATTTTTAACTATTTTAATTTTTTTAATCACCAAACAGTTAATTTTGTGGTCAAACACAATACACTTTTCTATTTACAACTTTACATTAAAACTTACTTGTATATAACTCACTTACAAGTATAAAAGAACTTGCGACTTACGACTTACGACAACCAAATAAGCCTAGTTATTTCATTGTATAAAATATAAAATATATATATGAATAATAAGATAATAGAAGTTATAACTAAAAAGTGAAGAAATTAATATAAAACAAAGAAAAAATTTATGAATAAATTAAGAAAATTACGATCAATAGAGAATAAAAATAAAATGATATGAAATTTATTTTCTTATTTTCTTTATTATAATTCATTTTTATATTCAATTTGTTTCTGAATTAATTTATTCCGGCGGATATAACATAGGAAGGAATATGATGTTGCTTGATAAGCGTATTGTACGAATTGCTGAACTTTTTATTTATTTTTTATGGTCTGAGTATATAGATAAGTTCTGAAACTATCATGTATAAAAATAATCGTGCAAAACATAGATGTTTAATTATTTTTCTGTTTATGTTCCTTTGCCTCTGAGTTTCATTAATGATATGATAATGTGAGTTACGGAATATAACCCTCATGTAGAAGACAAAACACAAGAGGATCCGAGTTGGGATTGCAATCCCGCCTGTTTGGTTTGCTGCAAATGGGAGGAAAAAGTGCAAGTAGGAAATAGAGAGGAAAAAGTGAAGAAAAATAGAAAATTGAGATTTGTACAAGTAAGTTTTTCGATGTTTAGTTGTAAAGTGAAAGTGTAAATAAAAAAAAATATTGTGTCTTTTTGTGATTGATTAGAAATGTTGAAGTAAAAGTGAAAAAATTGACAATAAAGTTGACTGTAAAATAATATTAAAATAAATATTAATTTTGAAGTTTTTTTGGACTGTAATTAGACTGCAAGTGGGATTTACATAACCATAAAATTGACTGTTTTGATGTATAACTTATTATAAGTGAGATTTACATGATCACAAAATTAACTGGAGCATCTTGCAAGTAGAAAATTTAGTGTTATAAAAAGAGAAAAAGGGAAAAGAGAAAGAAAAAGGGGTTTTCTTATTTCTCTTTTTCAATTTCAAACAAACACTAGAAGTGAAGAACTTTTTTTTTCACTTCTCTTTTCTCACTTCCGCCCCAAACCAATAACGTTAGTCTACAACAACAACTAAGCCATTGTCCCAAGTATTTGGGGTAGGCTACATGAACCAAAAGAGAATTATGCTAGATCGGGCACATGGATCAGCTTTCTCCACTCATTCCTATCGAGCAATATGCCTTCACTAAGACCTTTAGCCTCTATATCTTGTCGTTTACTTCCATCCATGTTTTCTTCGGTCTCTCCTGTGCTCTTTTAACTTGTCCTAAATGATACGCTCTACTCGTCGGACTGACGGATCTAGTCACACATGACCAAACCATCGTAAGTGTTTTCTCTCATTTTCTCTTCCATAGAGGCTACACCTATATTAGTACGAATATCCTCATTTCTCACCTTATCTCTCCGCGTGTTACCACACATCCGACGAAGTATGCACATCTCTGCTACACTTATCTTATGAGCATGATGTCTCTTTATAACCCAACATTCTGTGCCATATAATAAAGCTGGCCTAATAGTAGTCCGATAAAACTTTTCCTTCAGTCATAACGGAATGTTACGATCACATAAAACTCTTATTGCGCTCCTCCATTTCAACTAGCCAGCTTGGATCCTATGGTTGACATCACTATCAATATCCTCATCCTTTTGGATAATAGTACCCAAGTACTGAAAATGACTACTCATTGGTATTTCTTGTCCATCTAATCTCACAATACTATAATCTCGGATTCCCGGTTTACTGAATTTATAAAACTTTCCCTTCAGTCATAACGGAATGTTACGATCACATAAAACTCTTATTGCACTCCTCCATTTCAACTAGCCAGTTTGGATCCTATGGTTGACATCACTATCAATCTCCTCATCCTTTTGGATAATAGAACCCAAGTACTTAAAATGACTGCTCATTGGTATTTCTTATCCATCTAATCTCACAACACTATAATCTCGGATTCCCAGTTTACTAAATTTATAAAACTTTCCTTCAGCCATAACGGAATGTTACGATCACATAAAACTCTTGTTGCGCTCCTCCATTTCAACTAGCCAGCTTGGATCCTATGGTTGACATCACTATCAATTTCCTCATCCTTTTGGATAATAGAACCCAAGTACTTAAAATGACTGCTCATTGGTATTTCTTATCTATCTAATCTCATAATTCTATAGTCTCAGATTCTCGGTTTACTGAATTTACACTCCATATACTCTATTTTGGCCCTACTTAATCTAAAACCTCGAGATTCTAGAGTTTGCCTCCATAACTCCAATTTGGCATTTACCCCAGCTCTCGTCTCATCGACTAGGACAATATCCTCAGCAAATAGCATACACCATGGTATCTCATTCTGAATAGCTCTAGTAAGCTCATCCATCACTATGACAAATAAGAATGGACTCAATGCAGATCCTTGATGCAATCTAATTGTGATAGAAAAATCACTTGTTATGCCTCCACAAGTTCTGACATTTGCCACTACTCTATCGTACATATCCTTGATTATGCCAATTTATTTGATGGGGACTCTCTTTTTCATCAATGTCCACCATAATACCTCTCTTGGCACCTTATCATAAGTTTTTTCTAAATCAATAAAGACCATATGCAAATTTCTCTTCCTCTCTCGAAATCGCTCTATAAGTTGACGAAGCAAATGAATAGCCTCTGTCGTTGATCGCCTCGGCATGAACCAAAATTGGTTCTCTAATATTGTAACATTCTGCCTTAACCTGTGTTCAATTACCCTTTTTCAAAGCTTCACGGTGTGACACATAAGTTTTATTCCACGATAGTTTGAATAACTCTGTATATCACCCTTTTTCTTATAGAGAGGTACTAAGGTACTCTTCCTCCATTCATTGGGCATCTTTTTTGGTTAGCCAGATCTTGTTAAAGAGGTTTGTCAGCCATCTCACGCCCACCTCTCCTAAGCATCTCCATACTTCAATAGGAATTCCATCCGGGCTAATAGCTTTCCTTAACTTCATCCTCTTTAAGGCCTCTTTAACTTCAGATTCGCTAATTCTGTGCATATAACTATGGTTCATATCCTGACACTGAATGGTAAGGTCATCCAAGTCTTGAGTAGAATTACCATTGAACAATTTGTCAAAATACTTTCTCGATCTTTCTTTGATTTTTTTCATCTCGAACTAAAACTTTCTGATCCTCATCTTTGACACACCTCACAGTACATAAGTCTCTAGTCTTTCTCTCCCTTATTCGAGCAATTCTATATATCCTTTTCAACCTCTTTAGTGTCCAACTTCTCATACATTTCTTTGTATACTTTAGCTCTTGCATTCTGAACATCTTTCTTAGCTTCCTTCTTGGCTGGTTTATACCTCTCAAAACTCACTCCATCACAATTTTTTTTCAAATCTCTATAAGAGTCTCGTTTGATCTTAATGGAAGTTTTTACCTCTTCATTCCACCATGATGTTTCCTCACATGGTGGAGCACCACCCTGTGACTCACCAAGTACATCTTTAGCTACTCTTTTAATGTAGTTAACAATTTGTTCCATGTTATATTGGGATCATCTTGAACTTTCCAATCTGCTTCATGTACTACTCGATCTAAAAAACTCCTTAGTTACCTTCTTTTAGCCGCCACCACTTAATCTTAGGATCTAACTTATGTTTTCTTTTTTTAAATCTCCTTCTAATCTGGACATCTAAAATTAAGAGTCTATATTGGGTTACTACACTCTCACCCGTACTACCTTACAATCCATACTACAACCTCTATCTACTTTTCTAGTTAAAAAGAAATATATTTGGCTCGCACTTGATCCACTTCTAAAATGTTCAAGTGAGACTCTCTCTTCCTAAATCAAGTATTCGCTAAGATCAATCATATGACAAAGCAAAATCTAGAATCGAGTTACCTGGTTCATTTCTTTCCCCAAAACTAAATCCTCCATGTACACTATCAAACTCATAACGACTAGTTCTTACATGCCCATTGAAGTTACCGCCTATGAAAAGCTTTTCTCTAATAGGTATGTCTTGCACAATCTCATCTAAATCCTCCCAAAATTGACGCTTACTGGACTCATCAAGTCCTATTTGTGGTGCATAGACACTAATAACATTAAAACTCTCCCTACCTAAAATAAGTTTAACTAGTAAAATTCTATCACCCTTTCTCCTAACCTCCACTACATCCTCAAGCAATTGTTTCTATGATCACACCCACGTTAGTCTAATTGTGTAAAAAATCTCATATATATCTCGTATTTGGATTATTAGTTTAGAAATAAATGGATTGAGGATTTTTTTGTATTCACGTAAGTGTGAAATTTCCAGCCTTCCAGGTAAAATAATAAATAAGAAAAGTAATAAGTTTTTAATTATTTTTCTCTATAATCAGTCGTTAAGATCCCTCAAGCTGAAACTCAGAGTATACAATGAATATGAAATAATATGTTTCTATGTTTGCAGAGAACGCAATAATAAAATCTTAACAACTTGGTCAGATCATCCACTTAAACTTTCTATGCTTGCTCTACTTTTATTTCTTATTGGAGCAATCTCATTTTAGGTAGGGCAAGTAGGGGTGAGCATCAGTCAGTTTCGTTCAATTTTTGCTAAATTTTGCAAAATTGAACCAAACCAATTAGATTTAGTAACCGAATCGAATCGAACCGAATCGAATCGACTCAGTTCGGTTCGATTTTTCGATTTTTCGGTTAGGCCAATATATTGCCACATTTTTTACATTTTTTAATCACCATTATATTATCATCCTTTAATATTCTAATCTCAAATATCCAATGCCCAAATTAGAAATAAGAAAAACATCCTGACTTTAATGTGAATTGAAATTTTCATATTCTAAAACTTTTACATTGTATTTGAGCTCTTATATCAAAGCTCATATAATTATTACTAACTTTTAATGATAAGAAAGAAAAAAAGTACTATATTAATATAAATATTATTCTCAATTGTGATGATGTACTTAACATAGCTTTCACATATTCAACATAAAAAAGATGATATTATTAAAAGTAATGAGATAAGCGTCCATCAGTTTTTATTATGAACTATATGATTCACTAAATTGAATTTGAGTAGGGTGATATATAGGGTGAGAGAATCGGTTCAGTTCGGTCGGGTTTGGGTTTTGAAACACAAAACCAAAACCCGACCGATTAGAACTGTTCGGTTCTTGTTCGGGTTCGGGTTTCATTTTTGGTCGGTTATTTCGATTATAACCGAACTCTGCTCACCCCTAAGGGCAAGAGAGAGGGGTGAGCAGCACGCTGGATTTTTGATGGGCGACGTATCTGATAGCCTCTTGGAGGACGCTCTGGGTAGGGGGCATGACTCCGACTCTGATGACATGTGACAATGCCGTCGTGGTGCCCTGATTTCGTTCTTCTAGCTTTTTCTAAAGTTTGTTGTAGGATGCGCTCGTATTTCGCATCAGGATGTTCCAATTGTTCCTCTTCTCCTGTTGCAGTTGTATGTGCACTTGTGCCTTTCCGCTTGGGAGAATTTTTGCTTCCATTCATACGTTCTTCGAGGAATGTTTTCATTAAACACTTTTTAATAAAACGCATGAGACCAAATGATTTCATCTTTTATTCTAAAAAAAAAAAGAATCAATAATATGAAAAGTAACTCACTTTTTTACTATTGAGTTAGACCTCACGGATCAAGTTTGGGCATGCATCATTTTATATTTCCCACAACATGCTGAACTTAACATGCCTCTTCCATCACATCTATAAATGTGAAGCATCATCAATGCATGTTTACTTGGTTTAAAGTTTAACTACTAATGTTTATTGCACATACTATGTTTGCCTTCCAATCTCATGTTAGCTCCCCTTCAAGACTGCAAGTGCACGTGCATGCACCAAGTTTCCAGTACTCTCATTTTGTCTTTGAATAAGTTAGCAGTTTCTTCTCATATATACATGAACTTAAATATATAATTAAATGGATGGATGTTACAGATAGGGGTGAGCAGAGTTCGGTTATAACCAAAATAACCGACCAAAAATCGAAAGCCGAACTCGAACCGAACCAAACCGCTCTAGTTCGGTTCAGTTTCGGTTTTTGTGTTTCAAAAACCGAACTCGACCGAACCGAACCGAATCTCTCACCCTATATATCACCCCATCCAAATTCAATTTAGTGAATCATATAGTTCATAACAAAAACGGGTGAAAACTAATCTCATTACTTCTAGCAATACCATCCTTTCATGTTGAATATGTGAAAGTTATGTTAAGTACACAATCACAATTAAGAATAATATTTATATTAATATAGTTCTTTTTTTTTCATTCTTGCAATTAAAGTTAGTAATAATTATATGAGTTTTAATATAAGAGCCTAAATATAGCGTAAAAGTTTTAGAATATGAAATTTTAATTCACATTAAGGTTAGGGTCTTTTTCTTAATTCTAATTTGGGTATTGAATATTTGAGATTAGAATATTAAAGGATGATAATATAATGGTGATTAAAAAATATAAGAAATAATGGAAAAATATTGGCCTAGCCAAAAAAACCAAAAAAACCGAACCGAACTGAGTCGGTTCGGTTCGGTTCGGTTGCTAAGTCTAATCGGTTCGGTTCGGTTTTACAAAATTAACAAAAACCGAACGAACTGACCGATGCTCACCCCCAGTTACAGAGCCTAGTTGTGTACTCGAGCCTTGTCAAACCTACAATGTTGAATAATTTCCTTCACCCACTCATGCGCCATATAAATAAATAAATTAAAATTTGCAGAAGACAATCAACTGCGGATGATTGGAAAATTTTTTAAGGGCACGTGAGTAGAAATGTTGGAATTGAAGAATATGAAAGGCGAATCTTCGAGTTGAATTATGGCGAGATCCGTTGATCGAATCAATTGGATGATGGTTGGAGTGTGTTCTCCTTCCATTGGTGATGAACGTGTATATTCACATGTTCAATTCCGACTTCGAATGAATGAGATATTCAAGTCCAAAGTTTGCCTAATTCAAAGCCAATGGGACTAAAGGAAGCTAAAAGCATTTAGTCCCACATTGGCCGTGTGATGGAAGCTTATGGGGTATAAATAGAGAAAATTGAGAACAAAGGGCGTGCCCTTTGGGTACTTGGAGTTTTCGCGCGCGAAAAGGAGGAATTATGCTCGCACATGCTGCGTGCGCGCGCGCGCTGCCGCTGGCGGCGGCCGGAGCCGGGCTTGGGCTTGGGCTTGGGTCTGGGTTCGGGTTCCCTACCTGGACTGGTTCTTTTTGAATCGGGTTTCAGGGTATGGGCCGAACAGATCCGCTCCACTCCACTACCCAATCCGCTCCAGCCTGCCAACGAGTGTCCGCGCGCGAACGGATCCGAACCGTTCGCCAACCGCTGTCGGAAAACCGACTGTGCGGTTGAACGGTTGCGACGGTTCTGTCCGAACCGTCGCAACTGTTGACTTTTGGCGGACGAGAATACCCTTCCGGAGCGCTATAAATAGCGCTCCAGAGGTTCATTCTCAGACACACCAACAGAGTTTGAACACACCACACACTCTCTCTCTCTCTCTATACTGAGTTCTGAACTGTCCTTCCAACGTTCTGAACTGTGCTTCCAGCATGAAGTGGAATCCGCAACTTCCAGCGTGAAGTGGGAATCCGAAGCGACTTCCTAAAAGGAGATTCTGCCAAATTGTTCTGAAAGAGGAATCAGAAAATTCATATTCTTTTATAAGAATTGTTGTCTGAATCTGATACTTCTGAAGAAAGATATTCTTCAACCTTCCTTCGTCCTCAACAGTGGGTGCTCCTCTAGAGAGTAAAGGCAAATATTCGTTTAAAATTTGTCCTTGTACCGCTGCTTCAACAATCCTGTGAAGGTACTGGTTGACTACGGTTCGACCGTACGGTGATTTGGTAGTGCTATCCAAATACCGTGAAAGAGTGTTGTATCTTGGGAGACCAGCGTCCATTATCCCGTTAGCACCGGTGCGGGGACGTAATTGTCTTAAGGAGATTCGCTTTAAGCGTACCTCACTCTAAATACTGTATAAGTGGATTAAGTCCTTTATACAGGGGATATACTTTACAGTATATCGAGACTGACTTAGATTCAGTCTAATTGGTGCTTTAACCAAGGAAGAAAATTGAAAGGTGGTTCTTAAATTAAGGAACGTTCTATTGAACGGAAACCTCCCACCTGATATTTGCCGACCTGGCCAATTAGATTGTTGATATCTCAGTGATCTTGATTAGTTGTCAGATTGATTCTTGTTAAGCAGAATACCCAACATTCTTAAAACAATTATCGTTTCTTACTTCTGTTCTGCTTGAACTTGCAGAAAATGTCTGAGACAAATCAAGATAGCTCCAGCAAGGCAACAAACATACCGCTCAAAGGTTTGATGCCTACTCCACTTCCTAACCCGAAGCCGGAGAAGCCAGGAAAGTTTAACCGGCACAGAATTCAAGAGGTGGCAACAGAAGATGCTCTTCTACTTGACCACTCTTCATCTGGCCAAATTCCTGCAGGAGGATCCACCAGAACCCGGAACTGATCAGGACTCAGACCTTGCAGTCGATGCTTGGACACAAGGTGACTTCCTTTGCCGAAATTATGTTCTTAATGGACTGGATGACTCTCTTTATAATGTCTACAGTCCTATCACTACGGCAAAGAAGTTATGGGCCAGTCTTGACAAGAAGTACAAGACTGAAGATGCTGGTACCAAGAAGTTCGTCGTTGGACGATTTCTGGAGTACAAAATGGTGGATAGTAAGGCTGTCATCAGTCAGGTGCAAGAGTTCCAACTTATCTTGCACGAAATAGAGGCCGAAGGTATGATTCTTCCTGAAACTTTTCAGGTTGCAACAATCGTGGAGAAGCTCCCACCTGCGTGGAGAGACTTCAAGAATTACCTGAAACATAAGCGAAAGAGCTAAAGTTGGAAGATCTCATTGTGAGGCTTCATATAGAGGAGGGCAACCGCAAGTCCGAGAAAAGGAGCAGCAAGAACTCCTACGAAGCAAAAGCAAATGTGATCGAGGACTCAAAGGGGAAAGCGTCTTCTTCCAAAAGCTTGAAGAGAAAGAAGCCTTCCCAGGGGTACAAAGGCAAGGCTCAAGACGGCAGAAACATGCGCTTCAAAGGACCTGTTACATCTGCAACAAAGAAGGTCACAAAGCAAATGAATGTCGCAGCCGTCTTAAGAAGAATAAGAAAAGCCACCCACAGGCGAACATGACCAACCATGAATCACCAAGTCTTTCAGCTGTGGTGTCAGAAGTAAACCTGACAACCAACACAAGGATTGGTGGGTAGACACTGGAGCTACCCGGCACATCTGCTCGGAGAAATTGTTTACTCTCAGAATATCAAAGGCTAGAGTAAGATGAGCAATTATTCATGGGTAATTCAGCTTCCTCAAGATTGAAGGAAAGGGCAAGGTCATCCTGAAGTGGACATCGGGGAAAGAGCTTACTCTTAACGATGTCCTTCATGTTCCAGACATCCGCAAGAATTTGATCTCCGGATCAATACTTAGTAAGAAAGGATTTAGAATTGTATTTGAATCCGACAAATTTGTACTTACTAAGGGAGGGATGTATGTGGGAAAGGGCTATCTTGTTGATGGACTTTTTAAAGCCAATGTTGCAGTGGTTGATAAAAAGTCTGTGTATTTGTACCCAAAGCTAATAAATAAAGGAATTCTTCTGTTTATTTGCTTGAGTCTCCTAATTTGTGGCATGCTAGATTAGGGCATGTAAATTACAAGTCTTTGAAAAACTTGTCTAATCTGGGATATATTCATAAACTCAACTTGGAAGAAATTCGCAAGTGTGAGATTTGTGTTGAGGCCAAGTTGGCTAAAAATTCATTTCACTCAATAGATCGAATACAGAATCTTTAGGTTTAATTCATAGCGATCTATGTGACTTGAAGTTTTATGCCAACTAGAGGCGGTAAAAGTATTTCATTACTTTTATCGATGACTGTACAAGATACTGTTATGTGTATCTTTTAAACAGTAAGGATGAGGCAATAAATATGTTTACAACATATAAAGCTGAAGTTGAGAATCAACTCAACAAGAAAATCAAGATTCTAAAATCCGATAGAGCGGAGAATATGAATCAAATGATTTTAGTGAGTTATGTGCTAGTTTTGGTATAATACATCAAACTACAGCACCATACACTCCTCAGCAGAATGGAATGCTGAACGGAAAAACAGAACTTTGAAGGAGATGGTTATTTCCATGCTCGTAATTCTGGAGCTCCGCAGAACTTGTGGGGGGAAGCTCTATTAACTGCAAATCATATTCTAAATAGAGTACCCCACAAGAAACTTGGTCTAATACCATTCGAGTTATGGCATGGAAGGACACCTTCCTACCATTACCTCAAAATGTGGGGGTGCCTAGCAAAGGTGCTAGCACCATTACCTAAAAAGACTAAATTGGGAGCAAAAAACTATGGACTTGCGTATTCATAGCTATGCCTTGAATAGTAGTGCCTACAGATTTCTGGTTCATAATCAGAAATACCAGATATTCATGTAAACATGATTATCGAATCTCGAGATGCTTATTCTTTGAAGATATCTTTCCGTATAAACGGGAAGCAGATAAGACTTCAGAGAAAAGAACACACGAGATGGCGTTCAGGGACGAAAGCCCCGAGGAACCAATTGTTAATGCGGAAACTGAACCAAGAAGAAGTCAGAGATCTAGAATCTCAAAATCTTTTGGTCCAGATTTCATAGCATACGCTATTGAGAGCGAGCCTCAAACATTCAAAGAGGCTATGTCAACCCCAGAAGCATAAATGTGGAAAGAAGTTATAAATAGCGAAATAGAATCCATACTAAGTAATCATACTTGGGAATTGGTAAACTTACCTCCTGAAAGTAAACCAATTGGGTGTAAGTGATTTTCAAATGAAAATTAAACCCGATGGATCTATCGATAAGTACAAGGCTAGATTAGTAGCCAAGGGTTATCGGCAAAAAGAAGAACTTGACTACTTCGATACTTATTCACCAGTACAAGAATAGTCCCTCCATTCGGATGTTAATCGCAATTGCAGTATTGCACAACTTAGATATCCATCAATGGATGTCAAGACTGCATTCTTAAATGGTGAATTAATGAAGAGATATATATGGAGCAACCTGAAGGATTTATAGTCAAGGGCCAAGAACACAAGGTGTGTAAATTGGTAAAATCTTTATACGTTTAAAGCAGGCTCCAAAACAATGGCATGAGAAATTTGATAGTGTCATGATCAAAGATGGATTCACTATCAATGAATGCGATAAGTGTGTTTACACGAAAACAGTGGAAACGCATGTATCATTGTTTGTCCTTATGTAGACGACATGTTGATACTTGGGACTAATATTGAAATTATTAAGTCCACTAAAAGAATGTTATCCAACAGTTTTGACATGAAGGATCTGGGGGTTGCTGATGTAATTTTAGGAATTAAAATTACTAGAACACCAGATGGAATCAGTCTATCTCAATCTCACTATGTGGATAAGATGATAAAAGATTCAAGGATCATGGATAAAAGAGAATACAAATCCTTTTCTCCCACATGTCCATCTTCATAAGAATACAGGAACTGGAATAACGCCATTGGAGTATTCAGATTATCGGGAGTCTAATGTATTTGATGAATTGTACTAGACCCGATATTGCTTACGCTGTAAGCAAGTTAAGTAGATACACTAGTAATCCTAGTGATCTACATGGACCGCTCTACTACGAGTATTGGGTTACGTATCACATACCAAGGAATATGCCTTGAGATATGGACAGTATCCACCTGTACTGGGAGGATACAGTGATACTAATTGGATTGCAGATTCTGAGGAATCAAAATCAACTAGCGGATACGTATTTACTCTAGCAGGAGGAGCGGTATCATGGAAGTCTTCTAAGCAAACATGTATTGCCCGTTCCACTATTGAATCAGAATTCATAGCCTTAGATAAGGCTGGAGAAGAAGCAGAATGGCTTCGACAATTCTTAGAAGATATACCATTATGGCAAAAGCCAGTGCCCGCTATATGTATACACTGCGATAATCAAGCACTATATCTAGGGCACAAAATGTTATATACAACGGTAAGTCTAGACATATTCGTCGTAGACATAATACCGTGAAGCAGTTGCTCTCAAATGGGATTATCTCTATTGACTTTGTATCGTCAAAGGATAATTTAGCGGATCCGCTTACTAAAGGTTTAAGTGGAGAGCGTATAAACTGCGCATCGAGGGGAATGGGTCTAAAAGCCTAACCTTACCGAGTCAGCTTAATGGAAACCTCACTTAGCGACTGGAGATCCCACAGACTAAGTTCAAGAGGAAAAACTAGTTATGATTGACTCAGCAAGTAAGCACTTGGGAGCTTGACTCCAATCCATTCCTAAGGTACACATAAGTGCTTTTCTACAAGTGGGTTAAGGATAGCTTAACGCTTTTAATGATGCCTATATCTTGTTACTAAACAAGTGGAGTAAGTAGACTACTCTTAATAGGTCCATCACCTATGTGAGTATAGAGTTGGGTCGGCTCTTTGAGAATTTCTATGGAGGCTGTTATTCCCTAAAGATACTCTCTGAAACCAAGAATGTCCAGGGCCAAAACGGACACAACCGAGAACCAAAGTTAATTTGGAAAGTCACTGTGTGAAGCTTGTTGACTTGGCTTATACTAACGGCTAACAGTTCAAGACCTAGTTCACTGATTAGCCAGTAAGTCCGATAAAACTTTCACTATGGAAGGTTCAAGACCTAATTCACCTATCCTTATGCAGTTTCTTTTCTCAAGTACCTTTCACAATAGAGTCAGTCTCTTTGTGTGTCATTTCCTTGAATTCTCCATTCATTGTGGGGGATTGTTGGAATTGAAGAATATGAAAGCGAATCTTCGAGTTGAATTATGGCGAGATCCGTTGATCGAATCAACTGGATGATGGTTGGAGTGTGTTCTTCTTCCATTGGTGATGAACGAGGTATATTCACATGTTCAATTCTGACTTTGAATGAATGAGATATTCAAGTCCAAAGTTTGCCTAATTCAAAGCCAAATGGGACTAAAGGAAGCTAAAGCATTTAGTCCCACATTGGCCGTGTGATGGAAGCTTATGGGGTATAAATAGAGAAAATTGAGAACAAAGGGGTGCCTTTGGGTACTTGGAGTTTTCGCGCGCGAAAAGGAGGGAATTATGCTCGCACATGCGTGCGTGCGCGCGCGCGGCGCCGCCGCTGGCGGCGGCCGGCCGGCCGGCTGGTGCCGGAGCCTGGCCGGGCGCGAGCTCGGGACCGGGACCGGGTCCGGTCCGGGCTTAGGCTTGGGTCTGGGTCTGGGTTCGGGTTCGGGTTCCCTACCTGGACTGGTCTTTTTTAATCGGGTTTCAGGGTATGGGCCGAACAGATCCGCTCCACTCCACTACCCAATCCGCTCCAGCCCGCCAACGGGTGTCCGCGCGAACGGATCCGAACCGTTCGCCAACCGCTGTCAGAAAACCGACCGTGCGGTTGGGCGGTTGAACGGTTGCGATGGTTCTGTCCGAACCGTCGCAACTGTTGACTTTTGGCGGACGAGAATACCCTTCCGGAGCGCTATAAATAGCGCTCCAGAGGTTCATTCTCAGACACACCAACAGAGTTTGAACACACACCTCTCTCTCTCTCTCTATACTGAGTTCTGAACTGTTCTTCCAACGTTCTGAACTGTGCTTCCAGCGTGAAGTGGAATCCGCGACTTCCAGCGTGAAGTGGGAATCCGAAGCGACTTCCTAAAGGAGATTCTGTCAAATTATTCTGAAAGAGGAATCAGAAAATTCAACATATTCCTTTTATAAGAATTGTTGTCTGAATCTGATACTTCTGAAGAAAGATATTCTTCAACTTCCTTCGTCCTCAACAGTGTGCTCCTCCAGAGAGTAAAGCAAATATTCGTTTAAAATTTGTCCTTGTACCGCTGCTTCAACAATCCTGTCAAGGTACTGGTTGAACTACGGTTCGACCGTACGGTGATTTGGTAGTGCTATCCAAATACCGTGAAAGAGTGTTGTATCTTGGGAAACCAGCGTCCATTATCCCGTTAGCACCGGTGCGGGGGACGTAATTGTCTTAAGGAGATTCGCTTTAAGCGTACCTCACTCTAAATACTGTATAAGTGGATTAAGTCCTTTATACAGGGGATATACTTTACAGTATATCGAGACTGACTTAGATTCAGTCTAATTGGTGCTTTAACCAAGGAAGAAAATTGAAAGGTAGTTCTTAAATTAAGGAACGTTCTATTGAACGGAAACCTCTCACCTGATATTTTCCGACCTGGCCAATTAGATTGTTGATATCTCAGTGATCTTGATTAGTTGTCAGATTGATTCTTGTTAAGCAGAATACCCAACAGAAAATTGGCCACTTACGCATAACATTGGCATAACATTGGCCACTTATGCATTGTGCAAGCAATCGAAGTGAAATGTTGGAAAGTTTCAAGGGTGATTCGAAAATTGTATTAAACTCTAGATCTAGCACAGTATAAATACTTAGCCCTTATTCACAATAGAAGTATACTTTTGCTCGATTTAGAAGAACTTTTTCTTTACTAGATGAATTTCACTAATATCGTGATGATGTGAAAGCTAATATTGTCGCGACTTCCGGAGATCCAATGCGCCAGTCATCAAGATCAGATTACCAACGTCGAGTCAATTACAATCAACTTTAGCACGAACACAAAACAAAAAAGAGAAGCTAGAACAAACAATTTAACGATGTTCGGCAAGATTGCCTATGTCCTCACGATAGAAGAGAGAAATCTTATTAATCAACATAGTTGTAAGAGTTATAAATTGATCTGAAGATCCAAATTGATCAAACTGATCCAAATAGAGAAACTACGCAATTTGCCATAGAAATACTCTCAAACAACTAATCCTAGAACTCTCAATATAAATCACCTCTCAAGGTTCCAAAGTAGGGTACAACCCCCTTAACATATCGTCAGAGAATTCACGAGAAAAAAAACCAAAACTTCTGAAATTGAATCAGAAACGAAATTAGAACAAAATAGGACAGGTAGAACTGTCTTGCAGTCAACCGGCTCCAAGTGGCGGTCAACCGCTAGTTACGCAGTCGCGGTCACTACAAGACAAGACAAGTGTTCTCGACTTCACCATGTGCCACAGGCGGTCGACCGGAGCGGTCAACCTCTAAGCCAAATTGCCTACGATGCTCTTTGTCGGTCGGTCAACCGGCGGTCGACTGACAGTGTTATTTTCTGCTATGCACATTTGTGCACGTCAGTCGATCGACTCTGTCTTCTGCTCCTTTCTTCTTTCCACTGTGCTCCTCGTGAACTTTGAACTCTAAATCTCTCTAGGCTATCCATTTGAGTTTGAAAACTCTAATTTTCTTCTTCTCCCCACAATTCTCCACCTCGGTGAAGACTTCTCATATCTGAACTACCAATGAATCACCATGTCCTCATTGCTGCTCCATTATGGCTATCTATGTACCCCCTGTCTAGGGGAGTAAGTCATACGTAGTTCATCCAAACGAGCTTCAGAAACTCAATCATCAACTGAAATCAAATCTGTAGCAATGAACCCAATTGGTTGAGACATATGAATCTCCTCGTCATGATCGTCATGGAAAACAACGATCTTCAACTTAAGTTGATCTAGCTCACCAACTTGAGATTCATGCTTTTTTTCACCTACTTTCATGAATTCATCTTGTTCCTATAGCTGCAAACAACTCAACATCATCATCAACGCCTTCAGCATCCAAATCAGCTACATGATTACCACCCGTTGTCATATCCAGTGAGATCCCAAACAATACTGAAGCAACTGGAGATAGTGGAGTAGCATCAACCTCCACACACTTGCGATACATCTTTGGTCTTCATCCTTTCCACCTACTGAGAGACGGTAGACTTCAATAATGATCATCAAATGTGGCATACCTGCTCAACAACGATCTTCTTATTTTCGGAGTCGCATAGCTTGTAGCCTTTCAAATTTCTTTTGACACTCAAAAATACAAATATTTTTGTTCGCTGATTCAACTTGTCATCTTTGCCTCCAAAGTAGGCCAAACATTCAAATACATGCAGCAAACTATAATCTTGAGTAGCTCTACTTGATCAAATATCTAATGGAGTTTTTCTCATATCGTAGTCGATGGTCACCTAATCATGAGATGGGTAGTATACACCAACGCCTCAGCGTAAAACGATTTATCTAATGATGCATTAGATAACAAACACTGAAGCTTCTCCAGTAGGCACGGTTTATGTTCTTAGCAACCCCATCTTTCCAAATTATGAAGTGCATCTTCATATCATTGTTTTGGCCAAATGCAGGAACCGATCCTTGTATTTCTCAAAATGATTAAATTGGAGCACCTTGATCTTTCTACCGATTTGATTCTCCATCAGCTTCTTCCACTTCACGAACAAAATTAAAACTTCAAATATTTGTCTCATAAGGTATACCCAATAATGTTTAGAACAATCATCAATAAAGAGACAAAGTATCAATGGCCTCCAAGCGATGCAATCTTAGTAGAACCTCAAATATCAATGTGGACACAATCAGAAACCTCCCATGTGGTGAATTACAGTGCCGAACTTCACCTTTGTCTCTTTGTCTAAAACCAACATTCATCAAATTTCAAATTATAGGTAGTTATACAATAGTCCTTACTTCGCCAAAGCTTGCAAAGAATTCATGCCAACTGTCCGAGCTTCATCTGTCATAACCTGGTAGAATCGCCATCCAAAATTTTGAAGCGGTCAAATTTTCAGTAACTGCACTACCCTTCAAGCAGTACCATTTGTTGCGTCAAATGCCCTTTAGAACAATCAATGAGCCACTAAACATCCTGAGAACGCTTTCTCCAAGAGTTCTCTCAGACTCTGCACCTCCAAGCTCCTACTTAGATAGATTTTTCTTCAACTAAGAAATGTACCTCACATCCTGCAACTCTCACCATTCCATCAAACATCTTGATACGAACTGAATCTATCCCCTCAATATGGCATGTGTGTCCATTTTTAAATGACACCAGCCTCCATCTAGTTTTTCAAAACTAGCAAACCACTTGGGACAAACGTGATAGGTAGCACCCGTATTCAAATTCACTCAGATACTTCTGAGTAGCAAACTGAAGGAGTAATAGAGAGAAAATACTAAAGAGTCAGAATCAGTACCATCATTCGGTTGTGCGATGTTTGCCTCTGATTTCAGTCTCTTCTTCTTCTTGAGCTTTAGAAAATCAATCTTCCAGTTTTCTTCCTTCTAGAAAGCACACTGGTGCTTTCCCAATTCGCTATTACCAGTTTTGGACTTACCAACATCTCCTTTGTCTTTTCGATGATTGGAACCAATTTTTCTTGCAGTCAATGCCTCTGTTGTTCTGCTACTGGAAGAAGATGCCTTGTTCTTACTCCTCACCTCGTGATTCACAAGAGCAGCAGACACATCATTATAGCTAAGTGAAGACTTATCATTGATCAAGATTAGAACGAAAGTCTTATACTCTTCGTTCGAAGGAGAGTTCAATAGAATCAACGCCTTGTCCTCGTTCTTAATCACCTAATCCACGTTAGCTAGATCTGCAAGAACCTTCATACACTTGTTCACATGCTCACTAATGGAGATTCCTTTCTTCGACTGGAAGTGATAAAATCTCCTCTTCAAATGCAAGTGATTTTTTATACTCTTTGTCAAATACTTACTCTCAAGGACCTCTCAAATCTTCTTTGTAGAAGTCTTTGTCATCAAATAATATTTGATGTCTTAGTCAAACAAGACATGATGACGACACACTTCATCAGATTCATCTTATTTCAATCTTTCTCTGAAGTCTCCATTAGTTTCTCTTGTAAAATCAGCGTATCTTTTAAATTTTACGCATTTAACGCATCCACACCTCACATCTCCACATACCAAAGTAGTTCGTGTTATCGAACTTCGCCAAACGATCTTCGACTGGTAGATGTCACCGTGGACTGAATAATCCCGGCCATCTGCTACACTAACTCTAATACAGGAAACCAACCAAAAAGTAGATCCAAACTAGATAAAGATCAAACTTTTACCTCAAAGTGACACCCTAGATGAGTTTTCAAATGATTTACTCCACCCAAATTGATCCCAATGAACAGAACCATGATGTTCTGAGATTAACACACGATCCCACGAATAGACAACACCGCTCCGAGATTGACACATGATCTCTATAGAACAGACCATGATGCTCTTGAGATTGACACACGATCCCAGTTGAACGTGGGAAGCTCTGACACCACTTGTTGCGACTTTTGAAAATCCATTATGCTAATCATCAAGATCAGATTCTTAACGCCGAGTCAATTACAATTAACTATAACATGAACATAAAAAACAAAAAGAGAAAGTGAAAACAGACAATTTAACGAGGTTCGGCAAGATTGTCCACGTCCTCGAGATAGAAGGGAGAAGACTTATTCAATTAACATAGTTACAAAGGTTACAAATTGATTCGAAGATCCAAATTGATCAAACTGATCCAATAAAGAAATACACAATTTGTCGTAGAATTCCCTCAAAAACTAATCCTAAAACTATCATACAAATCACCTCTCAAGGTTCCAAAGTAGGATACAACCCCCATGAATATATAGCCAGAGAATCCACGAAGAAAAGAATCAAATATTCTGAAATCAGATCAGAAACAAAATCAGAAATGAAATAGGAAACATGCAGAACTGTCTTGTGGTCGACCAGCTCCAAGCGGCGGTCGACTGGGCGGTCGACCTCTAATTATACAGTCGCGGCCACTCCAAGACAGTGTTCTCAGATCGATCAACCAGGCGGTCGATCGACTTCACCATGTGCCACATGCGATTGATCGCTAAGCAAAATTGCCTATGCTACTCTCTGTTGGTCGATCGACAGTTCCTGTTATGCACGTTTTGTTACAATAAAATTGATATGCTCGATACTAATTATTGCTTGCATAACCCAAGGTACCATACTTACTATGATACCAAAAGTTGGGAGATACGAAGATCCCCACCGACGACCTCAAGCACGCATGAGATTGATTACCTCGAGTACAAAAGATGAATATTAAAGGATATAAAAAGAAGAACACATAATTTAACGTAATTCGGCCCAAACTTAGCTTACACCGCGGGAGAGAACTTGAGAGAGTTTTATTAATAAACTTGATATAAAGAGATCTAACATTCCTCTTGATGACATAAGAGTATTCACCTTCCCCTTGAATCTACACGTAGATTACAAGAGTATATATCCTCTCTATGCATCTTCATATTTCTCCTCTCTTTCTTAGTTTTTTAAGGCCTTCTTTGCTTTTTAGGGTCTTACATTATTGTTCATCACAACTTTTTTCTGCTCTTCAGCTCTACCTAAATCCTAGGTTACAACCCTTTATTTATAAGATTTTACTGTATAACTCCTATTTGGACTATGAGATGATTTTCGTCATTAGATGCTTGAAGAATTTTGATCAATCCTATTAGGAGTTGATCTCCTTGATTTAGAAGGATTTTAGACCCTTTAATCTTTAGAGACAAATCTTCATTGAATAGGAATTGAATCCTATTCATACTCCTCCTGAAAAAGAAACTCGCAATCACCTGAAAAGAAAACTGTTTCACCTTGATTTGCTTCTTCTGCTTCAAGTCATCGTCTTCTCCAACACAATTGGATTTTCTTAAACCATCACCTCCTTTTGAAAAACAAGACAAAATCCTAACAATCTCCACCTTGACTTGCTTTTCAAGCCTTTAGCAAAACAACTTGAGATTTTGGATTACTATCTTAATTCTTTCCTTCGTTGTAACTATGTCGTGAAGCCTTTAACTTGGCCCCTCCTCCCGGGGCCTTTGGTAGATTCACCGCCATGCCTTGGGCCATCTGGGGTCTTACCCGACTGCACCTTTTCTTTTGTTGTCCTTCAATACTTAGACCCGTTGCAATTGTCCTTGAAACTCCACCTCGAAGTGAATTTCCTTCAAGATTTTCATTGAAACTCCTTGACCTAGTTTCTTTTCCTTAACTTGCATGCATCACCGCTGTCACTAGCAAATTCCTCTTTGTGACGCCTTCTCGGCCATGGGGTCCCTGCCGGTTTTGAGGCAATCCGCCTCTAATTCTGCCATGCCCTTACCAACTTTACACGAACACTGTCAAGGGCTTATCATGCCATGATCTTCACCGATCACTTGGTGATAGTCCACCTTTCATCGATGTTTTAACCTTGATACTTACCGTCTTCACATAACTGCCATGGTCTAACTGAGCCTTCCCGCCACACACTGTCATGGTCTTCTTTTCCTCAACCAAGGCTGTCATTTACCACTGCACTGATGTTTGCCAGATCTATTGCCCTACTATTGATGATTTTCAAACCTAATAGATTCACCAATGCCTGCAATAATCTCACCGTGTCACAACTACTCCGTCATAACTTTGACTGTGATCTCCATCGATTCTATTACCGAACTGTACAAAACCTGCACCAAACCTTGGAATCTTCTCGATCTACACCCACCATTGCATCCAGAATGCTAAAAAATATAGGGTTGACACCTTGATAATCTAAATCCGACTACGATTGTACGATCTACCTTCCGATCAATCTCGTCTGTTGATCGTCTTCATCACCCTCCGCTATTTTTTTCTTTGACTTGTTGCTGCAGCGAGCCTCCATGGGATGCCTTGTACGATGCCTCTGTAAGCTCATCGAGCTCGTCTTGTCGTCCACCACTGGCGATGATCCAATCATCACTTCCGCGTCTACCGTGTTCAGATCTGAGCATCATTGAGCCTTGACGACTCCACTTGATCAATATAATCCAAAAGTCATCAATCTGTATCTTAGAACAAATCTTAACTTTCTTGTTGTCTTCATCATCTTGATGCCTCCGCCGAACTCCATCGACTTGACATCTTCTTCTTCATCTAGAGCACTCGAGTCTTGAACGAGAACACCATCAGCTCTGATATTATTTGTTGTAATGAAATTGATATGCTCGATACAATTATTGCGTGCATAACACGGGATGCCATACTTACTATGATACCAATAGTTGGGAGATACAGAGATCCCTACCGACAACCTCAGCATGCCATGAGATTGATTACCTCGAGCACACAAGATGAATATTAAAAGATATAAAAGAAGAACGCACAATTTAACGTGGTTCGGACCAAAGTTGGCCTACATTCACAGGGAGAGAACTTGAGAGAGCTTTATTAATAAACTTGATACAAAGAGATCTAACATTCTTCTTGATGACACAAGAGTATTCATCTTCCCCTTAAATTTATGCCTAGATTATAAGAGTGTATCTTCTCTCTATACATTCACCTTGCTCCTCTCTTTCATGACTTTTTAGGGCCTTCTTGGATATTTAGGGCTTACATTGTTGCTCATCACAACTTTCTTCTGCTTTTCTACTCCACCTAAATCCTAGATTACAACCCTTTATTTAAAGATTTTACAATACAATTCCTATTTAGACTATGAGATGATCTTGACCATTGGATGCTTGAAGAATCTTGATCAATCCTATTAGGAGTTGATCTCCTTGATCTAGAAGGATTTTAGACCCTTTAATCTTTAGAAATAAATCTTCATTGAATAAGAATTGAATCCTATTTATACTTCTCCTGAAAAAAAACTCACAATCGCCTGAAAAGAAAACTGTTTCATCTTGATTTGCTTCTTCTGCTTCAAGCCATTGTCTTCTCCAACTCAATTGGATTTTCTTGGACTATCATCTCCTCTTTTAAAACAAGGCAAAATTCTTAACATGTTCGTGCATGTATGTCAACCGGGCGGTCGACCGACCCTGTCTTCTGCTCCTTTCCTCTTTCCACTGTGCTCCTTGTGCACTTCAAACTCCAGACCTATCTGGACTATCCATTTGAGTTTGAAAACTCTAATTTTCATCTTCTACCCCACAAATACATTCTCTGTGAGATTCTCTCGCACTAAGACGCACATAGATATTAATCTTTACATAGGAAGCAATAGTATAGTATTGAAATTACGAGGAATAAACAGGAGCTGACGAATTATACAAAATTAAAACCCTAGCTTCACTGGGAGACCAACACCTTTAGGATTAAAAATCTCATCTATAAATAACATCTAGCGGCTAACAAAAGTGCTATAGCCGAACCATAACCCTAGCCCCAACTCTCTTGGGGCCAATTCGGTCGGATTAGGTCGGGCATGGGTCCTGACCCGTGGCCACGTGGCCCGGCCATGTCCAATAAAAATATAAATTAGGGTAGAAGAAAAGCCTATCCATCTATCCTCAAATATCCAGTTCATGCAAACTGATTGTTATTAATTTATTAATTAGATGCTTAATTGATAGAAAGAAAACCTAGGGTATTGGTTCAATTTGGCTTTGGCTTGTGGGCAGGGACAATTCAGAGAGCTGGTCATTGGTTGACCTGCAAAATGTGACACCTTGCCTATCAATCTACTAAATATCTTGCAGTCACACTTTACATTTGTTTTTCTGAGAATCTAAGCAAAAACATGCACAAGGACAATGATTTATGTGCAATGAATGCGTAAAGATTCATCCAAGTCCAAACTTACTTCATCAAAATGATTTGGTGAGGGGGCAACTCCAACAACCTCAAAATCATGGACCCACTCCCACTCCTTTGAATTGTGTTCTGTCTCTTAACTCAATGGCCTCCTCCAATGAGAAAAGAGAAATATTCTTTGCCAACATTGGAGTTAGTATTTGTTAATGAGAACATGCTGAATTATGTTAAGATAGTTGTTTAACAAGAGCTTTCTTCAGGGTATAATCATGCTAGTGGACATGATTAACATATAAAACTCAAAGTGAAATCAAAATTTTATACTCTCACTAATGTGTAAAGTCCTTCTAAACATGTTATTTATATATGTTGCAGCTTATCTTAAACTTGTGACCTCTTTTTTCACAAGCAAATACTTTACCATCAGTCAATGTTACAACTACATGGATGAATTAATGTTTATTTTCTACATTCATGATTTCTTATAATGACCATGTTAATACACTCATCTAAATTATTGATTACTTCTATGTTCCATACAATTAATGTGATTGGAGAGACAGATTCAGAAAATATTCTTTAAGGTTTTGTTTGACAAATGAAACTAGAGGTTAGGATCTAGTGCCTTGGAAGAAAAGAAAAATAATAAATTTTGGAATTAGCTTTTTGAGGTTGTTTGATTGGAATTATATTTAGCTAGAGTTAGAGATTGAGATAGAGAGAAAGAGAGAGGGAGATTAGACTAATTCCAACTTTTTGGTGGAGTCAGCAATTTTTGACTTTGGATTTCGAGGTGGTTTCGAGGGTGGTTTTGAGCTAAATTCATTTTCATCATGACTTGTCTACTCTTATCAATTTTGTTTGTTGGAAAAAAAAAATAGCAAGAATTAGCTCAATTCTTGAGCTAACTCTCGTTGCGAAACAAGGCCTGAGTCTATCTCAATAGTAACATGGAAGCTCGCCACGTACTTTGCAATCAAAACAAAATATGTCAAATTTTAAGAAAGAAACCAAGAAAATGTTAGAGAAGGGCCAAGAACATAATAATTAATACCCATAAGTGTTCACATATTATACAAGAGAGATCAGCCTTAGCTGCAAATAACATTGATTAGATCTTCATTTGAACTTCTCTTAATTAGTTGTTTTGGCTAAATGGCAAAAGTTCCCTTGATTTGGATGTGATTCCATTGATATAAATATTGATAGCTAAGCAGTCTCTGTCATTAGGTATCTCACACATAAAAAAACAAGAAGTAGGTAATGTGGACCAATTTTGGGGCAATCTTTTTTCATGCATGCTAGAATTACAAGTAATGGCCCATCTCCTATGACTAAAAAGAACAAATTATGTGGAGCAATTTTGGACAAACTTCTCCACTTCCTTTTGATCTTTGACATCTTCTCATAGTACATGAACTTTGAGACATGCATAAATTCAGAACAAGTTGGCCATTTGTTTGAGATGAATTAGATCAACAACATGATGAACAACTAGAAAAATTAATATGCACAGTCTTATCTCAAGAAAGGAAAACTATTGTTTATAGTACATACTATATACATACCTATAATTTGATCACATACTTTTATTATATTAGATATACATGAAATCATCAGTCCATAACTGGGCTAGGCTCATTGTCCAGGTTTAATAAGCTTCTTTTGGGTGACTAATTCATGGTTAGTCTCCAAAATCTGCATGTAAACTCTATATCGATCTCTATAACTCTATAATTATCCCTCATGATGCAAGATGACTAGATTTTAACATTTAAGTATGTATAGTAAGTCTCGACTTGTGGGCTCGATGATGCAGTCTATCGAAAGAAATCATGGATAGAATATCGTACCATGGTTTGTGATGCATGTCACACTGGAAAAAGACAGACACAAGTTAGTCGGCGAGGAAGTTGCTTTGTTTGAAACTGTGAGATCATCACTTCTCAAATTCAGCCAATTGAAGCCAAAACTAGGGTCTTGTGATCCAAAGACTGCAATTTTTTGTTATCTTTGTGTATCTAGCTCTTTGTACTTGTTCTTCTGACCTAATGGAGCATATAATTGTACTAGCTTGGATTAAAAATGAAGTTATTGTGTTTGGTCAAGATTGATATAACTAATTGATGTTGCATGATACAGGACTCTCCTTAAGATCAAAGTCAAAGAGCATTATTCAATTCAACACTGCAACCAATTCAGGGAGATACCTCTGTTTAGAACATTTGATTTGCATGGGTGGATTCCTGTTATAAAATTATAGATTCGTGTATAAACTCTGTTTAAGGCATTCTTTCTTGTTTTACTAACTCAAGATTTGGGTATATCTAATGAGTTTAATAATCATTGCGACGATAGATGTTGATTCTTTTCATGGGCTCGTTTAGTTGGTGACCTAATACTTGGCTTATGCGTTCTTTAGCGTTGACGATTGTAGTCTTAAAATCACTTTAGGACAAACTTGAAGGCTGCAACTGCTTTCATTTAATCAGTCAGCGCAGAAAAGATTGATTAGGTTCAACCTAAATAGGGTCCAGTCTGATGATTATCTTGATAAGGACTGAACAAAACCCTAATCTCAGAACCACTGCAGGCCTTCTTGTTTTGTTGATGAGTCTAATAAGCTGGCTACAGGAGCTTCAAGTTCATGGCATGATAATCGATTACAAATCAGCTGTTAAAACTTTAGACCTATGTGTTGGAATCTCAACAACAGAGAATAGCAACACCAAAAAATAGTTACCAATCGCACGAATAAGGAAACAAAAGAAGAAAGTGAGAACACACAAGTTCAATGAGGTTCGGCAATTACGTACGTCCTCGGGACAGAAGGGGAGAGAGATCTTATTAAATCAATCAAGTACAAAATACAATAGCAGAAGGATACCCCCTCTTTATATAGGTATGGAGTCCCTGAAGAAAAAGAAACCAAAAACTCTGAATTTGGATCAGAAACAAATTCAGAAACCATCTCAGATTCGCCCAGAAGCAAAACGATGTCGACAACCTAATGGGCCTGTCGACAGCAAACTCAAACTCTGACAAATCTCAACTTTCTATAAAACATTGTCGACAGCTCAAGATGTATACTGTCGACAGCACGATTCACCTGCAGACACGTATCAGTGTTTGCACTATCGACAGCTCAAGAGAACTGTCGACATGACTGTTCATTTTTTCCATACTTCGTTAAAAAACTCCATGCTCAATTTTTTTTACTCTTCTCTTCCCACAATTCTCCACGTCGGTGAAAATTTCTCAAATCTAAGAAGAACACGACATAATACCATGTTGACTCCATCGGGGTGCACCAGTGTGGTTGCCTAGTACCCCCTGCCCAGGAGATCAAGCCATCTGAAGTTCATCTAAATGAGCTCTATTGAGCTCAAGCAACTGCAATGATGTGGAACAACTCTTTGCACTATGTAAACTTTATCCCGGAACAACCTTGGTAAGAATATCAGCGGGATTCTCCTTCGTGTGAATCTTCTGTAACTCGATGTCATCCTCATCAAAAACGTCTCGAACAAAGTGGAATCTGACGTCGATGTGCTTCATCCTTGCATGATATACCTGATTCATTGCCAAATAAATAGCACTTATACTATCACAATTGATCTTCAGCAGATCCTGATCAATCTCCAAGTCATCGAGCAACCCTTGAAGTCAAATTGCCTCTTTCATAGCCTCCGTCATGGCCATATACTCGGCCTCTGTAGTAGACAATGCGACAGTAGACTGTAGAGTCGAGCGCCAGCTGATCGTTGCTTGAGACAATATAAACACATATCCCGTTGTAGACCGGCGTTTGTCGAGGTCTCTAGCATAGTCGGAGTCAACGTATCTGATACACTCATGTTTACCTGTAAAATCCTTCTTAAATAGCAAACCAACATCTATGGTACCTTTGATGTACCGTAGAATCCACTTCACTGCTTCCCAATGGCCCCGACTGGGATCATACATATATCTGCTTATCATTGAGACAGCTTGTGACAAATCGGACCTTGTACACACTATTGTATACATTAAACTACCAACAACACTAGCATAGGGTACGTGAGTCAGGTACTCACACTCTTCAAAAGAAATAGGAGACATAGTAGCTTTTAACTTGAAATGAAGGGTCAATGGTATACTTACAGATTTCATATCACCATTGATGTTGAATTTCTAAACTACCTTCTTCAAATACCTATTTTGTGTCAAGCTAACGTTGCCACCTTTTTGGTCTCGCTCAATCTCCATATCTAGCACCTTCTGTGCTTCACCCAAATATCTTTCATCTCGAATTCGAAAGACAAGTTTTTCTTCAGTTTATCAATTGCAGATCTGCTCTTGGAAGCGATGAGCATATCGTCCACATACAACAGTGATGATGTACTCTCCACTTGGTAGTTTATTATAATACACACATGGATCATAATGACTTCGTGTGTACTTCTTGCCTCTTATGAAACTATCAAAATGCGTGTACCACTTTTTTGGTGATTGCTTTAATCTATAAAGCAATTTCTTCAGCTTGCATACCATATTCTCTTTTTCTACAGCTTTGAACCCCGTTGGCTGAGACATATAAATCTCTTCTTCAAGATTGCCATGGAGAAAGACGGTCTTCACGTCGAGCTGATGAAGTTTCAACTCGTATTGTGCCACCAATACCAGTAAAATCCGAATAGATGAGTGCTTCACAACGGGTGAGAATACCTCGTTATAGTCAATGCCTTCTCGCTACGCGTTGCCTTTTGCTACCAATCTGGCTTAGTAGCGTACAGTATCACTATCTGGAGATCCTTGTTTCTTTGTAAATACCCACTTACAACCAATCGTCTTCTTTTCTTTGAGCAAATCTGACAGTTTTTTCACGTGTCATTCTTGTGTAGAGAACTCATCTCTCCCTTCATAGCATCCTTCCACATCTTGGACTCCGAACTAATTTCCGCTTTCCTGTACATAAATGGGATTACTTCCTCGATGACTGGGAGAGAATAGGTCATGATCACGTTAGTAGAGAGCCAACTGGGCTTATGTGAATTTTTTTCAGATTCTTCCAACTGCAATGGATTTTTGGACATCACCCATAACATACTTGATCCTCATCATCATCATCAGCATCAGCATCTTGTTCGGCTACTTGATATCTTGTGTAATCGAGGGTATGACCCCAAATGATACTAATCTGTTTAGAGATGGTGGAATAACATCACTCTTCACCTGTTGCAATATCATGTCTGTCGTCTGACTCTCCACTTGCTGAGAGTCTGTAGGCTTCACCATTGAAGCCTCGCCAAACGTGACGTCTCTTGTCAAGATAAATTTTCTGTCCTTCGGATCCCAAATTTTGTAGCCTTTTACTCTTTTCTTGAATCCTAAGAACACACCTTTTCTTGCCTTTGGGTCCAACTTGTCTTCCTTGACATGATAGTAGGTCGGACACCCAAATACCCGATCATAATCCTGAGCTACTTTTCCTGACCAAACCTCTAGAGGAGTTCTACCTCCTATTACAGACGAAGGTAAGCTGTTAACGAGATGGAAAGCATACGCCAATGCCTCAGCTCAAAAAGATTTCGATATGCCTGTGTTGGATAACATGCACTGGACCTTCTCTAGTAAGGTCATGTTCATCTTTTCAGCCACCCTATTTTATTACGGTGTTTCTCTTACTGTGAAGTGCCTTTTTATGCCTCATAGCGGCATTGTTGTAGGAAAAGATCACTTGTATACTCTCCTCCATTGTCTGCACAAAGTATATTGATCTTCCTTCCTGTGCTATTCTTCATGTTCTTCTTTCACTCCACAAACAACTTCAGGACTTCTCCATTGTGCTTCATGGTATATACCCAACATCGCCTAAAGTAATCATCCATAAAAGACACATAGTGGTACCTCCAATAGATACCGTCTTGCTAGGTCCCCAGACATCTGTGTGAACATAATCCAGAAACCCCTTGGTGTAATGAGTCGCGGTGTTGAATCTCACCTTGGTCTTCTTTTCGATGACACAATGTTCACAAAATTTCAATTTGCAGGTATTGGAACCTTTCAATAAACCTTGTTTGCAAGAGCTTGCAAAGACTTATCTCCTGTATGTACGAGCCTCATATGCCAGAGTTGGTTGCAATTATTATCTGAATTTGTATAAGTCACCATTTGCCCTGTAACCATAATACCCTTCAAGTAGTAAAGGTTATTGTGTCGGACACCCTTCAAAATAACTATCAAGCCTTTAATCATTTTGAGAACACCATCTCTAATAGATCTTTCAAAACTCAATGCTTTCAAGGAACCAACTGGGATAAGATTTCTTTTCAGATGATGTACATGCCTCACATCCTTCAATTTTCTCACCATCCTACCAAACATCTTGATATAGATCGTACTTATCCCTTCTATAGTACACGGACGATCATCACTCATGACAACAGAATATTCATCTAGCTTCTCAAACCTAGAAACCAATCCTTATTGGGACACACATGATAGGTAGCTCATGTATTCAGTATCCACTCAGAATCATTTGAGTAACTAATAGTAGGAGTAGTGATTGAGAAAGAGATTACCTATGAGTTTGAGTCCGATCCACCTGCCTGTGAAGTACTACCTGATTGGTATTGATCACCCTGACGAGATTTGCCTCAGTCTTCGACTCCTTAATCTTATCTTTGATTCTTAAATAATCAATCTTTCAGTGCCATAACTCTTTGCAGAAGGCGCACTGGTTCTTCTTCAGATCTCTGAAAATCGGTCTGGACTTCGATCTCCCACAAATCGCCTTTGCCCTTTTTACTGAAACTCTTGTCTCTTACCATTAATGCCTCTGTTGAATCACTCTTTAAAGAAGACTGCTCGTTCTTCTTCATTACAAGAGCAGTTGACACATAACTATAGTTAAGTGTTTGTTTATCGTTGATCAAGGTTATGACGAAGGTCTTGTACTCTTCATCAGAAAGAGAATTCAGAAGAATCACCGTATTGTCCTCTTCTTCAATCTCAACATCCACATTAACTAGGTCTGTAAGAAACTTCGTATAATTGTTCATGTGTTCACCAATGGAGAGCCCTCTCTTCAATTGGAAGCGATAAAGCCTCCTCTTCAAATGTAGTCGAGACTTGATGCTCTTCGTCAGATGCTTCTTCTCGAGGATCTCCCAAATCTTACTTGCGGAAGTCTCATACAGCACATGATACTTGATGTTTTGTGTCAAAAAAGACCTAATGATGCCATACGCCATCCGGTTCATCTTGTCCCAGTCCTTCTCAGATGTCTCCTCCAGATTTTCTTCCAAAAATAGAGAGTTTTTGAGGTTTGATGTCATCAAGGCATCCATCACCTCACATCTCTACATCTCAAAATTATTCGTTCCGTCAAATTTCACGACGGGCATGTTTGGTTGCAAGGAAATGGGGAAAGATAATTGCTCACTTCCCTATCTATCCAAACACCAGAAAAGAAAAATAAGAAAACCCATTTTCCTTTTCTCTTTTACACAATCATTTTCTCACTTTCAGAGTGCTACAGTTAATTTTGTGGTCATATAAATCTCAATTGTAATAAGTTGTAGCACAAACAGTTAATTTTTTTATCATGTAAATCTCACTTGCATTCTAATTACAGTCCATTTTTTATTTTTCTTAATTATTTTTATTTTAATATTATTTTGCGGTCAACTTTGTGGTCAACTTTTCCACTTCCACTTCCGCATTACCATCCAAACACCGAAAAAGACATAACATTTTTCAAATCACACTTTCTAACAACATCCAAACATCGGAAAACTTACTAACCAATTCCCAAGTTCCAAAGGGAACTATTACCACTTCCTCACTTCCTTACTTCCTCACTTCCACCCTTAACCAAACAGGCCCGACATCAATCTTCGTCGGAAGATGACTCACGAATTTCACTGATGATTGACTACTTCTGGCATCTCCTCAATAGATTTCTCAAAATAATGCAGAAAACGATTAGTGAAAATAAATTCAAATAGGAAAGTTCATATCTTTATCTCTAATCGAAACTAAAGACAGTCTCCAAAATGATTTGCTCCACCCGAAAAATTCTTCCCGTCAAATCCAAAAAGCTCTAATACCTTTTGTTGGAATCTCAGCAACAGAGAATAGCAACATCAGAAAATAGTCACCAATCGCACGAACAGACAAACAAAAGAAAGAAAGCGAGAACACATGAACTTAACAAGATTCAGCAATTGCTTATGTCCTCGGGACAGGAGGGGAGAGATATCTTATTAAATCAATCAAAGTACAAGATACAATAGCAGGAGGAATACCCCCTTTTTTATAGGCATGAAGTTCCTAAAGAAAAAAAAAACAAAACTCTGAATTTGGATCAGAAACAATTCAAAATCCATCTCGGATTCGCCCAGAAGCAAACGTTGTCGACAACCCAAGGGCCTGTCGACAGCAAACCCAAACTCTGACAAATTCTAACGTTCTGTAAAACGCTGTCGACAGCTCAAGATATCTATTGTCAATTGCACGGTTCACCTGCAAACACGTATCATTATCTGTACTGTCGACTGCTCAAGAGGATTGTCAACAACCATGTTCCTTTTTCCATACTTCCTAAAAACTACATCATCAATCTTTTACTCTTCTCTCCCCCCACACGACGTCCAATCATGGAACTGTCCTCAAACATGGTACATTGTTAGCAGCCTAAAAACTCTGCTTTAACTTGCCGAGAATATAGTCCCAGATAATATCTGCATATATCGGGTTACATCTATCAGAATCCTGATATCGTCTGTTCATTCGATCAGAGACTAAACTTTGATCCTTCATCAGTTTTTCCCGGGCACAAGTTCAACGCACATTACCTGCATTACAGCATATACCGATATTTTCGTAGAACTAGCAACCACCTTGACAATTGTTTCTAAATTTGTGTAATCAGCAAGCCATGGAACAACAGTTGTGAAGCTCAGAGATTCTGTCTAAAATGAATGATAAGAGCCATGATTCTTTGACATGGAGTCCAAATGATTATAATTGGCCCATTCCTCTCTTTTCTCCTAAACTCCAGTACTAGAGATTCATGTGCACTTTCACAAAATCACAAGGGAAGTCTCTATCTCGCCCAAAGATGAACTCTCTTTCACCAAACAGGCGACCCTCATAAGCATTATGCTATGTACTGCCCCATCATTCTCCTTCTTTCGATATGTGGTCTATGGGCAATCTATTCATTGTTATTTCGCACAAATCTTTTAACATGATATGCAACAAAATGCATATAGATTTTTCAACCTCAATTTGAAGCAAAAAAAAACTGAAGTAAAAAGAACACTCAGATTGGTGTTTACACATCATGTAACTCAACCCTTTTCCCCAAGAGTAGATTGTGGAAATGCAAGGCTGGATATTAATGTTTCGATTTGAAAATGTGACAAAAAGTTGTCCAACTAAACTGATATGGCCACAAGCACAAACAAGAGAAACATCCCATGTCAAGTTGCAATGGTCCTCATGACGCGGATACAACTCATTCCATACAATGCATCAAAGTAAGAAGACATGGCCAAGGATGAGTCCAATTCTGAGCAATGTCTCTCCCCATAGCATGGTTAGGCCTGTGGGGTTCTAAAAACATGTAATGACTCGGTATTTCAGTGGCCTCGTCTGAGAAAAAACAGAGTATGGTCTTCCCCTTTGTGAGCTCTAGCTATTTATACAACAAGATAACCAACTTTCGTGCTAATAATAGCGTTGCTCAAGCCTAATGTTTTGGCCAGAAGCATCATACAAATGACTTGTATAAAGAACAACAATGAAAAAAAGCACCAAACAGTACTTCAGAAATTACCAGCTACTCACAGTAAAATATTATCTCTGCAGATATTCATACTGAAAGAAAATTAAAAAGAGATTCCCACAATCATATATTCAATTCTTGTAACTTAATGCATCAAACTTTGAAGTCCCTGTCCATCAAACATTTGTTATTATGCTACTAAATAACATGACGAATGAAACAATTAGTTGATGTTTACCGATCATACAGCTCATATTTTTCTCTCGAGCAGGCTTGATATTGTTTCGATGTGAAAAATGTGACAAGTTGTGCAACTAAACTGATATGGCTGAAATCACAAATAATATAAAGGCTCCATGTTAAGATCCAAATGTCCTTAAGATGCGAATATTACTCATGTTTCATACATTGTCTTCAAGCATTTAAGTAATAAGACAGAGACAAGGACAAGGTAAATTTAAGCAAATCCTCTATATATAGCTCTATAGTATGACGCGATGACTCAATTTAAACTTGTGGGGCTCTACTAAGGTTTAATATGGTTCAGTGTTCCAATGGCCTCATTAGAGAAAAGGAAAGTATGGTCCTCACCTTGCTTGCTCTAGCTTTCTATATGTTTACATCATCATCACCGTGCAAACGAAGAAATTAACTAACCTTATGATAATAACAGCAATATTGCTGAAGCCTCTAAATTTGTCCAGAGGCTTCATTCAAATAATTGATACAAGGAACAACGACTAAAACAACGACAAAGGTATAGACTTAATTTTGGAGTCACTATGCTCTTCTAGTCTTAATATCCCTGTCACCGTAACTGGCTGGATTCGAATCTGATAGCTTTGTCACTATTTTAAAAAGTCTCCATCACACTATCAATTGTAGTGAGAATTCATGGAAATACTTTGTGTGCATCTCATACTATGTCACAAAACACATTCTCCAAATACATAAATTTTCCACTTTCCAGACCCAATATACGAGACAAGGATAAAAAGCTAAAGCTAAAACTGGAGTCATATATGATCCAAGGACTGCATTTATCTACTTATTTTATTTTGTTTTTTATTGTATTGCAAGGGCTGCATTATCCTTTTGTATGAATACCTAAATCTTGTACTTTCCTTCTCTTTCCTTACCTCAGTGCCTTGGATGCTCCTACTACTTCTTTAAAGTGCATGATGAAAGGGTTCAAAAAGGTGTGATGGTGATCAAGAATGCAAGACAATGTTGTCTTCAAGATGGTATCCTAATTGTTCATGTAAGTTTTCATTAGTCTAATGGCCTTTGAAGTGCCAAAAGCCTTTGGGATTTGTCTTTCCCATGATGATAGCATATTAGCATTGCCCAAAATGTGGACATCTCTGATTACTGGTGCTACATGTCATCGACTAGATATATGGTCTAAAATAAGTTAATATCACCGTATTACATCACTATAAGTGTTAAATCACTGTAAGTGGCTACAATCAAGAAACTGGATCGGTCAAAACTACGTGCATGCTTATACTGTTTACATGGTTAACACTGCAAGTATGGCCTTCTTCTTGCATGCTCCAACTGTATGCTAACATTATTATCGTCACCATACAAATCAAAGTAATTAACCTTAATGATGATAATAATATAATAGTAATAATAATAGCAACACTGAAACCTCTATATTTGACCAGAAACATCACACAAATGATCAATACAAGCAACACAAAAATGACAGAACTATGAAATTGTGTATCTCAAGTTTCAATATCAAATATCTGAACTTGTCACTTTCTGCAGCAAGGTGGCTCAATCTGATAGCTTGAATACTATTTTAAAGTATCCATCGCTATACTGGCGAAACTCCAAAATTGTAGTGAGAATTGACGAATGAACATTTTTATATATCTTATGCTGTCTATATCACAAAAATATGCTTGAAAGCCAAAAAATTTCCACTCTCTAGACCCAAAGTGAGACAAAGGCAGAAAGCTCAAACCAACACTGGAGTCATAAAATCCAGGGCTGCATTTAGTTATTTTTTATTTTATTTTTTATTATATTTCATTGTCCTTTTTATGGCATCTAGCTCTTGTATTTTCTCTTTCTTACCTCAAAGTCTCAGATACTCCTACTTCTCTAAATTGCATGATTAAAGAGTTCAAAACAGAAGATAACCATCAAGCATGAGTATCCTAATTGTTAATATCATTTTCATTAGTCAAATTAATGGCCTTAGAGCCAAAAACCATTAGGTTTTGTCTTTCCCATGATGATAGCATTGCCTAAAATGTGCACAAATTAGATTACCTGTGTTACATGTTATCTCTACTAGCTATCTTGTCTAAAATAAGTTGAAGGGTTGAAGTGATTCAACTGAATTAAACCAATATTAAATAAAAGAGAAATTAATGGCTTGAGCTACACATTTTTATTTGAATAGTTAGTTGCTGAAGGAGACTTTAGAGACTAAATTATATCAATGGTTGTCTCAAAATGCTAAAACTCTTAAATGGGTTGGGTGACCTAATCCATGCATTGTGTTTTCGAGTTTAGGTGGTTGACATTTGCTTTTTTGAATCTCATTTCAACATATTAATCTTAAGAATTTAAGAATCTAGAATATTATTAATTTAAGCAAAAAACATAGTTTTTAACCTAGATATAAGAGTCAAGTAATCTTTATTGGTCCTAATCAGTTCTCATATGCATCTCATAAGAGCAGATTTTATCAAAACTGTGTCCATATCTACCTGAAAAAACATATTTTGGGGTTCACAAACTATAGAGCTTAGATCATTATCGCAATCTTTCTTGCACATGCATTGCACAGCCGGAAGTGTAGTATAATTTCATTATGTCCGCTACAAAAATAATCATAAGGTCTACAACTGTGTATGAACTCAACAATTACATATAATTTAGGTTGCATACATAAGCAAGAATCAGGATTCCACATACTTGGGCCAAATTCATTAAAATCCTCAAGGGCAGCCTCCAACAACAGTCTCTAAAGACTCTAGAAACATAAAATTGTTCATATTTCCTGCAAAGAGAGAGATCTTCAATACTTGCATTCAGTTTGATCTGTCTCGAGATTCATGAACAAGGAAAATAGAAAGTACGGCTGGCAAATTTGTCACGTTCTCCCGAAATATTAATAATGGAAGGCTCCCAGCATCATCACTGGAAACTTCTCCTACAACAAAGTAACCATCATTACCTCAACAAGAATTAGGACCGCTTTCTGGAGACCTGCTTCGATAAACAAGCTTTAAAACCCTTCTCTAACTCTTCAGCATTCAAGTTCTTTCCTATGAATACAATTTTGTTGACCCGAGGTTCTTTTGGGCCCCATAATCTGTCAGGTGAGCCTTGAAAGATGTCATGAACTCCCTGCCCCATATAACGAGTGAAACAAAATTGTGAGAAAAAAATAGTTAAATCTAAAAAAATGGATAGGATAGCTTATGCAGATATAACCTCAAATTACTAACCTAAAGAAAGCTTCTAGGCATCACTGACTTGAATGCATTTTATTCTTATAATAAAATTATTTTCTAGAGAATCACTTGTAAATAAAGTTAATAATCTTATTGAACTTATTTTTCTATTCACTTCTAGCTTCATGCTTAGTTTCACTTATGCACAAAATATACAAATGGTAGTCCCTTCACCATACTTTCAACTAAATATGAAATCAGTAAGTGAACGTGGATTAAAGCCAGAGAAATATGTGGTATGTATATGTTAAAGGTTGATGTATCATCACATTGCTATAGCGAAATGTTGCCAAGTAATGAAGCTCGGGATTGTTTAATGCTTAATGAAACTTTAGGTGCCAAAGCTAAAATTGAAGCAGGAATAATTATTTCCCGTATAGCTACCATCTTTTTCTTCATGTTGGATTGCCAAAAAAAATGGCATCAAATACAGTTGCTAAATAATAGTGTCAGAATAGAACAACATGGCAATAGCCCCAAGCAAATATAGAAGCTGTATGGTTTAAGTATTTTTGTGCTTCAAATGAGATATTCCCAATATCCATAATAATCTTCGTATAGTTGTAACAATGATAGAAGGAACTAAATTAGATGGTATTTACAGGGCAAAAGTTATCAAAAAAATTTACATTATATACCTGGTAAAGAGGAAAAACTGAATCACACAACAAGATATACTTATCTACGATGGTGCATGACATAGACGGCACAAATGTAAAACATCTTGAAAACAGAATAACCATATCAAGCAATTGTGTTAAGAATTCATGAAACAAAGAGAGCAACTGAAGCTGTAAGTTTCAGTATAAAGCCATAAAAGGAGAATGAATTAATTGTTCGCTAGTGCAGATAGCCTTGAACCACAAAATAAAAAGTTCATTCAGTAAAAATGGCACATCCATCCCTTTGAGCTTGCCATGTGTATTCAAAAAGTTCACAATAAGTGTGTGATACTACCAGGAAACTGGAGAGAGCGTAACAACAACGTTCGAGAACTCAGTTTCAATCTTAGTTTTGTATCCTTCTTTTATAAAAGGTTTCAATTAGTTGTGTTAGTTTCACATGTTAAGGTTGACGTTTTGGTTTCAGTTTCGGTGTATATAAACATGAAGGCATTTTTTACTCTTTGCATATAGAGTGCACAAAAAACACAATATAAACATGTAAGCTAAGAGGGTGTTAAATCAAGAAAAGTAAAGTTTTGATACTCAACTGGTTAACAAAAAATAAATATGAATTGATATGAAAGCTGTCAATTTAAAGTTAAATTAAAATTATAATCAAAATTCAATTAAAAATGTTAAATTATGATGTTACTACAGCAAATAAGATATATCGATTTTCAAATGGCTATAGATTTTGAAGGGAGATGAAATTATTAATTAGGAACATTACAGTTCCCTCTTTTTCCCTTTGTTTTTGAATTTTTTTTGTAGGTTTAAGTATGTTTCATCCATGGTTTTAAATCTCGGTATAAGTATCGGCCAATGAATTTTAGTATCAATACTGTTAATATCGACAACACGAGCCATATTAGCAATATGATATTGGTCGATATTAATATATCAGATACCTCAAAACCTAATATATATCAGAATCGGCTGATTTTGGAACTATGGTTTCATCTAGAACTTACCATACTATTCGGAACTTACCAAACTTGACCAATACCAGATGTGTACATTCGAAACTTAGTGAAACCGAAATTTCATGTCAGTTTTGTACTGGTCCTCACGGAAACCGAGACGACACACAAGTGAAACCTTATACCTAGCTTAATGGTAAAAATTGCATTGCCGTTCGAATATCGAAAGGCCGTAGAAAATTGTCATTCTTGCATGCCTTGCCCAATAATTTGTTAGTCATTTGGATCTCTATGAACCAAAGAAGCCGGTTTGTACCTTTAAAGGGAGGTGAGGGCCAACTAAACAAAAACTGTTTTGTAGCTTGAACATATGAATCCACAAAAGCCTAAAACTACAAACTAATTTAGAACAATATAACTTAAGTCAAACATAAAATATTTTACCATAGATGCCAAGGCAGCATATGCAACAGGAATAATTAGCGAGAGAGGATGATTTAATTAGTGGACAAACCTGAAACACAAATCTCTCAGCCATACCCTCAACAGATAGAAGACCTTTCATCCGATAAATATCATCACTACGGTCCATCAATAACGTACCCAACCACATGTTTGCCTGTAGCAGAAATTTAAAAAGAAATGAAATTACGTAGCTGAATACAGTAGCTAATATCTTTATATATGATAATGCAACATGAGGTCAGAAGGAAGGCCGCACAAAAGGTTACACATATGACAAAGATTTCGAATCGAACCTTGTCAAGATCCAAGCTTCCTTCACAGACAATACTTACAGAAGAGACACCAGGATCATGAGTATGATCATAAGCATGGTTATGATCGTGAGGGTCTGCACAAATTGATTAGAATCAGTCTCTTCATCTGCCAACATATTTATTTCTAAATACTCAGAAAAACAGTCATAGCACACGTATTATATTGGAGGATACTAGAGGAATCTAAAAGCATGCCTCCAAAAGAAGAACTATCCTCTCTAATTGCAGAATTAGAACTTTTACTAAATTAGAAGAGATCTACAGAAATCCCTCACCAAATTGCAAAACTAGAACATCGAAATATTACAACCTTTGGAAGTTGGGCAACTTTCACCATCTTCCAGTGGATCTTCAGGTGACCTTGAAGACCATTATAGCCCTTCCCACCTCCCTAACTAGAACTTCAAAATGTTCAAGACATTTGAAACTAAGGCAACTTTCACCATTTTCTATTGGATCTTTAGATGATCTTGAAGACCATTGTAGGCCGCTTGTTTGTCAGTCACTTTCCAAACACACAGGGAACACTTGTGCTGTTTACAGTTTCCCAACATCGCAAAGAAGCAAAGTTCAGTTTATAGTTTCCCTCAGGTCTCTAGGAACACAAGGACTTGAGCAATAAGCACCAAAAACATCTTAGTAAATGTAAATATATTCACTAATCATTTCAACTAAACTAACATGGTTATTATCTAATTAGGAAATAACATATTTCATCTGCATTAGTGGGCATTCAGCTAACACTAGCAGGTGCATACATCATACATTGATGGCAACTTGTGAGGTTTGAGTCAACAGATTTAGATGCATGGGCTTATTCCACATCTGAGTCACCTGACCCACTAGTGGGGCCACGGGTCAAATATCTTGAATCTGTATGATACACTTGACTATATCTCATTAGCCATTCAAAATCATATCGTTTTTCTTTTCTTTTCTTTTAATTTTAGTATTTGAAGGATAAAAATTAACATATTACATCATGATCTATATAGGTCCTAAAAAAATTCCTAGAAGTATTAGAAAGATAAGAATATATAATAAACATCCTATATAAAAGTCGCCGTAAATCAGTGACCAACAAGTCAAAGCGGTAAAAACAGGTTGAGAGGGGTCTCCTATACTTGGCCCATTTAAGATGGCTTTTACGTTAAAGGTCACACACTACAACTGAGATACGCCTACACACTGCAACATTTTTGCATTCATGTTGGGATTCACATAATGATGCATCAGGATCCATTGAGGGTGTCTATAGTCTCGGTAGGTAACAATACCATCTTTTCACAAATTGTCTTGAAGGAAGAAAAAGGTACTTACTTGTGGTGAACTGCTTTCCAATGTCGCAATGTGATGAATCATGACTTACTCGATGGTTCTCGAGACATCCCAGCTTCAATTTGGAGAGAGATCAAGGAGGCCCTCGGTATACACTCGGCGACAAGATTTTGTCCAACTGACTTTATTTCGTAGATGACTGTGATCAGTGATTCTTGACAGCACACTCCGACAGGGATACTCAACAAACTAGTTTGTCAGCATTCAAACAAATGTCCGCTAGAACATCAACTGGGATGGGATGGCCAGGCCCCATTTCCTAGGGTTAGAGTATTCCCTATGCTGAGCCTACACACATCAGAACACGAAGTTGTTGATTCTCTTTCATCATGGGCCAACCAGCTAAAAACAACCTTCTCATTTCCTGCTCTGGGATGCCAAGTCTGTAAGTGGGCCCTCTTGGCCACCCACAACCATCGGCTTCTCAGAGAATCCCGCTCGTGTAGTACGACTTGTAGCTTGGCAGTCCACCGTAGTTTCTTTATCCTTCCAGTTTCGAGTGTCTTCTTGGATCTTGTAGGGTACTAATTTGCTCAAAATTTGCAAACTTATCATTCTATATTAAGAAATATACCTTATCAAATAGTTAACTAATTAATTATTTCAAATCTAAAATTAAAATTTCCCAGGCCTTTCTTTACCTTCTCCAACTCCAATTGTATGCTTTCTCAACTTACTAACAAAGGAAAGAATAAAACAAAAGGAAATAAAAAAAGAATAAGAAAATACGGAGAAGAAAAGGAAGGGCAGAAAAAAAATCTCTACAAAGGCTAACTGTGAATTTTCTTCTCCCCTTTCCGTAGCTTTCTATGCCAGTGCAAACGAGTCATCCTCGATAATACAAGTCTTCTAGTTATTGTTTCTGAAAACTTTCCTAAGATTTTATTATTTTTAATTGGTTCTACAAGCTTTTTTTTGTACCATTAAAAAATCAGAAAAGAAATTTAAGTAATTATTGCTACTAATCTATTTTGTCAAAAATTACAATTTTTTTGCGTTGTAAAGTTTAACTTTGAATTGATTTCATACTTTAAAGACTTATTACTTTTGTTTGATACAAGTGGATATGGGAAAGTAAAGTGGGAATTGACTCATTCTTTAAAAGAAAAAGTTAAAGATAGCTGATTACCACAAATTTATACAATTTTATTATCTCCATTTATCTATTATTTGTATATAAATAATGCTACTCGGATATTTTTTTAGTGATTTAGCATTACAGGTTTACCAAAAAGAGAAAGTACAACAATTGCGAAGAGTGATCAAGCCAAAAGAAGCTTTATTAAGGACTTTCGGAATATGATGGTTTATTTTGGCTATAACTTTAGCTACAGGACTCCAAAACAGGTCATCTACGTGTCTACGGAAAAAACATTCAAAGAGTTACAACTTTCATGTTGAAGATTTTTGCTAATTCAACCATTTGAATGTCTGTAATAGCCAAAGAAGTGATGTTGTCGTCATTAAACTGGAGTGGGCTAAAATGTAATCTTTCAAAATCCAGGGACTAGAAGACAATTTCCTTTTTTTATTATTATTATCCAGAATTTTGAACCAAGCTGTGATTGATTTGATTTGGTTATTTATACCCCATTTTCATGATGTGGATTGGATGAGATTCAACCCTTGTGAGGTTAGAGTTGTTAAATGTGGGTGTAAATATCCATGTAAAAAGCTTATAAAAACCAAAGCAAGCTTAGGGTTTGAGGCTGGAAATTTTTTTGGCCGCAGGCCTTGTTTAGGCCGCATTTGATTTATAATAGAACTTTATTTCTTTGATGAAGTTTTGGTGATTGTTCCTGCATCATTCCTTTTGTGCCACGGCATTGATCATGATATTTTGATTTCCATTTCGTTGTTCTCTCTTCGAATCTGTGCGCAACAAGGTGCGGCAATGAAGTGGGGGTGGTATGAACAGTGCAAGCACAGTAACTTCTTTTTGTTATTTTTATTTTGGTTTATGTCTTAGGACTATTAATTGCAAATTTCTCCTTTTAATGCTTATTAGTTATTAATTGTATTAGATTAATTTTTAATGTTGCTTAAATATTTAGCTAATTATCATGTTAGGAGTTTTAGCATGATTAACCAAGTTTTCTAGCATATAGGGGAGATGAACCTAAACTAGACTATCTTGTGGTCATCCGTAAGATCTCCTATTTAGGGTAGTGCACACCGATTGACCTACCATTTTTAGGAGATTATTTCTAAAACAACTAAGTATTTGACAGGGTATGTAACAGGAGTTAATGATCCATTCTTAGGGTTTTACCGCTTTTTTCGCATTTAATTTAAGTTCTATTTTGTTACCTTTGATGGATCATATAATTGGATAATACCCTGTGCTTAGATCTAGCGTCCAGACTTAGTTTGCCTATTAAAAGTAGAGATTTAGTGATTTGTAACAAGCCAGTAAAGAGACCAAAATTGACTGCTTGATTCTAGTTTAGATGATTCGATCCTACGTGCTTGACTTGACTTTTTCTAGATTGACATTTAGTTTAGAAAACCATCCAACTCAAACTTTTTAACTCAATTCACCTAGAAGTGTTGAAACCGTAAGAACCATCTGTCCCTGTGGATCGACCCTCAAGTGTACAATCAAACGACCATACACTTGCGATTAATTAAAACAGGAAAGCAAAGTCTCCCCATCAATAGCTCAAACCTCCAAATGTCGAAAACTCATTTAATGAAGAGTGTCTTCCAAAATCTCCAAGACTAGAATCACCTACTGTTGATTTTTTTTTCTATTTCCAATCAAGGCACGTAGGTTATTAGTTCATGATGTCAGTGTTCTAAAAATTGGTTTATGCGGCGATTATGCAGTCGGATAATCCTATTCGGGGTAAGAGTGAATGGGAAAGGCCTTATGCGGCCTCATTATGTGCTCGGCCCACTTATTCTGGCCAATGCGGGTTATGTGCCCACATGCTCAAATAAGCAAGTAAGAATATCGGATTTGGCTTTGTCGTTTTAAATAATAAAAAGGGTTCGACTCGCAAACCAATTACATAAAAGCTTCGGGTTAGGGTTAGAGCTGGCGCATTCAAGCTCTATGTGTGTATTGTCGCAACAACGAGAAGGCAATGGCGGCGATTTGTTGAGGTGGTTATGCCAGAGAAGGGAAGCAGAAGATGAGGCGACGGCTCCAACGACGAGGTAAGTTATGTGCATAAATACAATTATATATTTTAAAATTTTATTTTTACGTAATTCCGCATAATCAACGATTATATACTATGAGCTACTAGACCGCACAAATAATCAAACCCCAGTTTATAATAGTACTCCTGAACCTCCTATAAGTGCCTTGCAATTTGTAGATATTGCTTTGCTAGAACTTGATCTAAAATTATGTCGTCAAATAATGGCAATCATGAGTCAAATAACCGAAGTTTGTTCTACTTATAGTTGTTTGGATACATATATTGCATAATTGTTACTGCATTCCTACATTTATTCTGTAATAATCCCTACAACTCACTTATCTTAATATCTAAATTCATGTAGGATATGATAAAGAGAAGATAAGCACAAGTCCTATCCAATTAAATCCAAAAGTTCAAATCAACGGGGATCGATTCAAATCCAGAGGTTTTAGAAGTAATCTTATTTGAAGACCGGCATATCAGATGAGGTAATATCATCTACATTCAAAGAAAAAACGGATTAGAAAAAGACTCTATCGGTTTCGTTGAAGATAAAGGGATAGAACGTCAAATCCAAAGCAGAACCTGAACTTTCGAGAGGATAAAAGGATAATGAAAAATTCAATAGACGAAAACCCCCAGACCCTGGCCTAATGGCTAGGATCTGGCTGCGAAAACGTGGCCCAAGACGCGTTTCGACAGTTGTTCTTTTGAATTAGGGGGAGCATTTGCTTCCCCTATCTTCGTATGCTTATCCTTATCTCCTTTCTCCTATAATACCTGTATTTGAGATAGAAAATGTACACCAGAAAAGCTGAAAAGACTGAGAAAGAAAAGTTTTGTGTATTGTAATGTGAGATTGGAGAAGATCAAGAGTTTTGTAATGCTGATTTATAAATGAAATTTAGAGTTCTTTTACAAGATCGTGCACCGTTTTCAGTCTAAGATTCCTCCACTTTTCTCTTTATTTTTGTGATGCGATTCTCCTCTTTTAATTGCATGTTTTATTTCATGAATTCATCAATAATCTCATACATGTTCTCGCTTCTTTTTTTTGTTAATTCTTTGTGCTTTCAACATCGTTCGGAGGAGGGAGAAGTTAAGGCGACGACAACGAACAAAGTCACCAAGTTACATCTTTCTCTTCCTTAATCCCAATCTCTTAGTTTTTACCTTCATCACCTTAATTATTTAGTTTTCGCACAAGGTTAGTATTCCTTTTATTTTTGTTTTCTTCATATTTTTAATGCATTAAAGACTTGAGTTCTCAAAACAATCATCACACCTTTCTTTAAAGGACTTCTCAACTAGATTAAGAATTAAATTCAGATTTTTAAACCAAGATTGAACGAGTCTCTATAAATTCGACTCCTAAACTTGCCGCTACACAATTTTTGTAAAATTTCTAGCAAGATTAGGTTTACATAACTTATACGTGGTTTAAACAACGATGGATTCATGAACTTCGAACTGCGAATAGTTTTGGTGCCGTTGCCGGGACTTGTGAAATTTTTTTAGAAAATCAACATTTAATCTTTTCTAGTTTTATATTAAAAAAATTAAAAATTAAAAATTAAAAAAATTCAAAAATTAAATCTTTAAAAAATATTTAAAATTCAAAAAAATTATTATTTTTCTTTTCCATCCCTAATAAGATTTAATTTCAAAATTGTTTTTTGCAGGGATATTGCATGAACAAGTGAAGAATTGCAAAACAGGACGGAACTTGCTTGCTTGCTAAAAAAAATTTTGCATTACTAAATTAAATTAAAAAAATTGCTTGCTTGAGAGTCACCAGAAAGGTTAGTATTTTCTAACTCTACCCACGAATCTTCTATTAGTTGGATTTAGAGGTGCTTATTAATTGAACTTGTGCTACATTAGTGCACATTACATAAAAAAAAAATCTTAAGAGTTGTCCCCCCTCACATAAGGTCGGGATTTCATCACCCATTCCTTGGCTCAAAAATCACAACCGCATATAAGTTTTTCCCATGATTGGACTAATTTAAAATCAATTAGAACTTGGCCACTAGGATTGCGAACTCATTTAAGTGGAACTATTGTCGGAAGACTCCGGTGAACACCTTCAAGCTTTCGAAAAAGAACTTCCTTGTCATAAAAAGGGTGACTTAGCCATTGCGGTAGTGCCTGACCTGAAGAAAGGACTAAATCTCCTATTTGACGGGTTTGACCCGTAAACCCATAATCTTTCCAACCCAGTTATGAGTTGTCTAATTAGGAAGAATTTTATTCTCTTAAGTTTAGTGGTTAAAAATTGATTACCTTCAAATTAAATTCAAGATAAAGAAAACACTTGATTGGTATTGATTTGTTCAGTTATCTCGTGTGCAATCTTATCTAGGATTTAGAAAATTCTTCTTCAAGACAGTACCCTGGTTCATGCGAAAATGAGTTCGTATTAAGGGTCGATTAGAATCCATTACTATTACAATGGGTGACACGAATCAAACCCAACAAATGACCTTAAAGGATTACATATATCCTACAAGGTCCACCCAACCTTTCTGTATCACTTTGTCGGCCCTTACGGCAAGTTTCGAGATTAAATCCAGTATGATACAAATGCTTCCAGTTTTTTAGGGATTGGCAAATAAGAACACATACTAACATGTTAGGGAATTTGAGGATATTTATGGAACCATGAAGTATAATCAAATGACGGAGGAACCTAAAACTTAAGTTGTTCTCTTTCTCCCTAAAGGAAAAAGTCAAAGCTTGGCTTTTTTCTCTCCAGCCTGGTTCAATTTCCACTTGAGTAGGTTTAGCTGAAGCATTCTATAAGAAGTTCTACTCGAAGTAGAAAATTGCTACCGTACGTCAAGCCCTTAAACACCTTTCATCAATTACAAGAGGAGACGTTTTTTCACATATTTTGAAAGATTGAAGGATGTTTTGCTTGAGTGTCCTCACCACGGATTTGAAAAAAAATCCGTTTGATTCAAATGTTATATAATGGCTTAGACTACCCAACTAAGACCATGATTGAGTCCCTTTGCAATGGATCATTCACTAGTAAAACTGCCAATGATACATGGCAATTTTTCGAAGTGATGGCAGAAAACACTTCAGAATGGGAACCTGTTGATGTTAAGCAACCCACCACCACCACCACAACTATCACCAACAAGGGTGATATGCATTGAGTCAACCCTAATTTTGAGACTGATACCAAAATGACATCGGTTATGAGAAGACTTGAAGCTTTAGAGATGAGCAAGGGAGCACAATCTTCGGCTCCCGAGCCATCTAAGCCAGTGGTGTCTCCCGTTTGTGTCCTTTGTTACAGTCAAAACCACTTGGTTGAACAATGCCCCGAGTTACCAATTATTAAAGCCGAACAAGTAAATATACTCAATATATTCGCAAGCCCACCCCCAAAATAATACATTCAGTGAAACGTACAATCGGGGTTGGCGAACCATCCCAACCTTTTGAAAAACACCTAGAGGGGGGGTGAATAGGTGTAATTGCTAATCTAAGAAACTCAATGCAAACTAAGTGCGCTAAATGCGGAAGCTAATGCAAATTATGCACAAACTAATACAATACAACAAGTGTAGCCGAATTCCCCTTGCGAGCTCTGGACTAACTCCCCTTGATTCCCCTTGAAATGGGTTGAGGCGCTATGTGAAGCTCTTGTTGGATGAGTACAAGTTAGGCACACACACACAAGCAATCCAAGCAATATGAAATATGTGCACACACAATCAAGCCAAGCAATCAAGGATAAATTACAATATGAAAGATGCAAGGCAACACAAGCAATGTATATAATATGAATGCTATGAAAGTATGATGCTTTGCACAAATGTAAAGAGAGAGAGTTAGAGAGACAATGGATCAAAACGCAAACACCAAGATTTGTTTCGAGGTTCGAGCACCTTGCTCTACATCCCCGCCTACACCACCGTGTAGGATTTTCACTATCTCAACTCCCACCGAGGGAACCTCTACCGAAGAGGATTTCTTACAACTCTAGGAGTACCAAACTCCTCTCTCAACAACAACCTCCTCACAACCGAGGGGTTAGGCCCGTAGCCAATACAACAACCAATCCACACACCTCTACCGAAGAGGCTCACAACCAAACTCCACCTCTACCGAAGAGGGAGCAAACCAATACCACTCCGATCACCTCTACCGAAGAGGGATACAACAAATAAAGGAGGGTTTACAACAAGTGGTTCAAAACCACAAACTCTCTTTTTCTTTCTTTTTCCACAAAAACAAAGATCCTAATAGTTTAGGATAGAAGATAGCTCAAGTGTGGAATCAAAGTGTTTTTGGAAACAAGCAACAAAGAAAACTACTTGGGAAATCTCTTGTAGAAGATAGAAAAAACAAATCAATACAATCTCCCAAACCCTAGCTTTCTTTGATTTTCCAAAAACCCAAAACAAATAGAGATGAGAAGTTTAAAGCCCAAAAACTCTTTTTAAAACTCTTTTAAACACTTCAGAAAACTGGAAATTTTTCTCTTAGAAAACTTGGCCAAAATCCCCAAAGAGATGGGGTTTATATAGCCCCTATACAAAACTAGCCGTTAGGCTGAGCTGGCAGTCTGACAGACTGCCGGTCGACCGGTCCGGTCGACCGCCAACGGTCAAAAATGTGACCGTTGGGCAATAGCGGTCGACCGATCCGGTCTACCGAAACATCCTGAGAGCAGAACTCTCATCTCGGTCGACCGGCCCGGTCGACCGTCCCAGAGACTCCAAAACGTGCACAGACTTGTGCACGTCGGTCGACCGTCCCGGTCGACCGGCCTATGGTGCGGTCGACCGGTCCGGTCGACCGACTTGGCCTGTCAGCCAGTCCTCAGTTCTGCACAGATACGGGATTTGAAAATAGGTCTTTTCACTCAATAAAAATCCCATAAATTCACAGTAAATCTAAAAAATAGTTTTAATCACAATAAAAACTGTTTTTCTAAAAATATGTTTTTCTAAAACTTGTTTTATCATTTTACTTTGATAACCAAACTTGTGATAAAAATTTCAAGACATATATCAATCATATCAATTCATTTTTGTGTCTTGCCAATTTTATCAAAAACAAAACTTGTATTTTATCAAACTAGAATTTTCCAAAACATGAATAGGATAGTCAAAATAAGTTTGTCTAGCAAGTTTAAAGCATGTATGTATATCTAGACCATATCTAATATACATAGGTATAAAGTAAACTTGTTTTGATCTATTATTCATGAAAACCAAGAACCAAATCATGAAACGTGTGTGTTTTGTGCACTTGAGCATATCAACTAAACTAAGCTTTACAAATGGATCTAAAAACACAAACTCTAAACTAGATACCTAAGTCTTCTTGACGATCTTCATCTTCAAGTAGACTCGGTCCAAACTCCGTGATTCTCCAAGTGCAAAAGTATGATCTTTAAGCTTTGGCATCGGAATCATCATGAATAGCTTCTAATCATCTTGTTGAAGCTAATCACCAACCTAATATCATGTTAATGATCTGAAACTTAGAAACACAAGAATATTAGTAAACATAACTACATGAGTGTTGATCATCATCAAAACTAGAGTGGAAGGCCATTGGGCCAACAATCTCCCCCTTTTTGATGATGACAAAACTCATGGAGTTATATATGCATGGATTAAAGATAAGCTTCAAGGAAGCTCCCCCTTAACTCATGCATAGGGATAAACAATAAATATATGCAATGAATGTTAAACATGAAACATGCGTATGCATAAACAATAAATGGTTCTAGATATCAAATGGAATATTCAAAACAAAATAAGCTCTAGATACCAATTACAAAGCAAACTCTATATATCAATTAAACTTAATATTCTTGAGATTAAAACATAATATATGCATATAAAACATAAGCATGCATATAAAACTCAAATACTTCTCCCCCTTTTTGTCAATCATCAACAAAGGGGTAAACAATCAAAACCATAGATAAAATGAGGGGTAAAAAAAAATCTTTCTCCCCCTTTTTGTCAATCAAAACAATGCAAACAATGTTCTCCCCCTTTTTGTCTAAAAAAAAAAAAATCAATAAGGGGTGACTACAAACATGATATCAATTAAAAAATATGTCAATGAAGTATCTTGATACCAATAAACAAGGATCAATATATGTTATATGCTATATACATTCATGAAGAGGAAGACGCTAAGTTAGCTTCCCTACACATATGCATTACATGAAGAAGGGATGACAAGCCCCAATTCACATAACATATATTATGTAATGCATAAGAGGAGATGTGAAGCTTCCCCTACACACGTATATCATATAAAGAAGAGTTGTCAAGCTCCTCAATTTATAATATACTCAACATGAATCTATATGTAAGAGAGATGTTAAGCTCTCCTTGCATATAGGAAATACAAATCAAAACTTTGAATATTTTCTTTAAACAAAATTTTGAAAATACCAATTGTAATTAACATAACAAATTACCAATTGTAAAACAACATAACAAATTTTGAATGTCTAAACACAAATTTTGATACCAATTGTAAGAATATATTTCATTTTGAAAATATATAAACAAATTTGATGTTGATATCATATGTTCAAAATAACAACTTTTAATCATAAAGAGTGGGAGTACAAATACCAATTGAAATACAAAATCAAATTTTCTCCCCCTTTATGAAAAACAAACTAAAGACATGCATAGTCTTGATAACAATTTAAAAGTAATCAATTTAAACAAAATTGAAACTCAAGCACTAGCATAAACACAAACATATATATGCATGAAAGATAGATACCAATAGAAATTGATATACTTGGAATTTAAAGCATACAAAACATATATGAGTATACAAGAAGATCAAAATGATACCAATTGAAAGAGTTCAATGATACCAATTGACATAACAATAAGTTCAAGTGTATACATCATATTATCTACCACCCAATCATAATTCAAGTTTTAAAGATTTTCAATTTAGGGCATACATGAACATGATCTCCCATCCTACCGCCCTTGGATGGTAGGGGTTTTCAAAGATAGATTTGAAAATGTAGTTTTGTTTGAAAATCACTACCAAAATGAAGAACACCGCAATTAGTTAAATGGAAAACTTGTTAACTAGCACGAAATCCTTCAAGTAAGGAATAAAACAAAATTGAAATTCACATGATAATCATCACTCTAACCAATAAAGCATAACTCATGAGAAACAAAACATGAGCAATAGATATGAGTGTACAAATAATATGTGAAGATCATAATCATGAAAAATATTTCATTAAGCTCAATTATTCCTTAAAACATAATTCCATCAAAATCATGAAAAATCATATAAAACTCCTTATTTATCTTCAAGGCATATGTATGTCTAATACAAGCTAAAATATACATACATATCCAAAACTCAACGAGTCCACTAAATGAATATTCATGAAGGCACGTGGCTCAAAAAGATGTATATGTATAAGATTAGTTTGAACTAGATAGACATATACATGAAGTTAAACATAAATACATGAAACATGAAAAACTAAATTTTCATCACAACAAATTTCATTTCAAGGTATATGTATGAATTGTCAACACAAGAAGTATACATACATATCCCTAAACACAATTTGAGTCCATAATATAGATTTGCATGAAAGGCAAATGACTCAAGGGGTATACATGTATATCTTAAGGTTTGGCAATACAAACATATACATGAAGTGAAATACACAATCATAAAAAACAAATACCAAAAATGGAATACAAGTTTAAAATGTATGAATCATCAAAACTAGACTATACTAGCACATCTAATGGGAACAAACAAGCATTCAATCCCAAACATATATAGATTTGTTTGTAGCCCATCATATGTACAAATATATAACTAGTCTTAATGAAAACTAACATCTAAACATATATTCAAAACATGAAGCATCAAAAACACATATAAAAATCATCATGATAAAAGTAAAACATGATTATTATGTAAATTCACATGTATTAGATTCATGATGTACATTATAGCTCAAACAAAAGTGAGAACACTAATTATGGGTTCATATAAGCATGTGTGTCTCAAATACTATATATGTATGTCAAGGATCTAATAAACATGGAATGAACATACTAATCCATAGACATCAAAAACATGCTATAAACATTAAAGCATGGAAAGCATGTAAACAATAAATGGGAGTAAAGGATTGTTACCAAAACCGAAGAAGCAACTCTCCTTGTCTCCAAAACATGGTGGTCATCTCCACCAAATCTTCCCTTGAAAGTGATGCATCCAATTTGATTTCCATGAAGTCCGGAACGCATCCACTCCAAGGTGTCATCACTCTCACGTCATGTGAGAGCCCACACCTACATCAAAAATAGGAGGGGTGGTCTTTGGTACCCACATCTTGTTGGGTCCATGGGGGTTAGTCCCTTCTCTAACCCAAACAAATTTCTTTGCTAAATTAGTAGTATGTAATCTATCAAAACAAAATTTAGCAAGGTGGCCCTTACGTCCACAATGTGTACATGTGTACACATGAGCAAACATGTGATAGGTGTGTCCGTGAGGAGCATGTGTATGCCGTGAAGGGTGTGCATGCATAAAGGATGGAACTTGTTTCTTTCGAACCAAGGTTTCCAACCGATTGTGGTTCAAGGCACATTGGCTCATAGTGGAGCCCAAACAATCAACCTTCTTCTTAAGCAAACAAATATCATCATTAATCTTAGAAAAAGAAGTGTGGCATGCAATAGGTGAAGTGTGTGATACTACCCTAGCATGGCAAACATGTGCATCAATCTTATTTTGCAAAACAATGTTTTTCTTTAAACACACATCTAAATCATTTGAAATAGAAATAATTTTATTTTTCAAATCAACATTCTCTTTTAAAACAAAATCAATTTTTGAAGACAAGTTTTCATTTTTCTTCAAAAGAACATGGCAATCATTTTTATTTTTCAAAAACTCATTTTCTTTAAGTGCAAGACCAAGTTGAGATTTTAATGAATCCCTTTCATTAGCAATCTCCTCTTTCTCTTGCAAAACAACATCAAATCTAGATTGTAAACACTTATTTTCTTTTTCAATTCCTAGACTTTTCTTTTCAAAATCTTATATTTTTCTATAAGTTTTTCACAAACAATTGAAAGTTCTTCATTTATAGCATGGACATCAATATGATCATTTGAAGAACTAGAACAATCATCACTATCATAGTGGGGTTCCGAATGTACCTCAAGGGAGTCATTCCCTTGGACCATGAAGCATTGAGAATCGGATTCTCCACTAAATTCCTCTTCTTGAATTTGAACTTGAAGCTCCGAGGTGGTGGTTGTTGTCAATTTGTTCCACACTACAAAAGCGGAATCAAAGTTAGAAACACATAAGAGATAATCTTTAGGAAGAGTGCTTCTAATGGCCTCTAGGGCTTGTGCATTGGCCCCTATATGATTACCATCACCAAGATAACATCTCTTGGTGGCGGCAAGGAAGACATGCAAACCTAGGGTCTTTAGGTACATGGACATCCTATACTTCCAAACATCAATGTTAGAAGGGTCAAAGCTAGGAGGGGTCATGAAGTCCATGGTAAACTATATATGAATGTGCAAACAAACAAATGCAAATGAGATTAGCAAGCAAATGGATCACTCCTAGGATGTTAAGCCTAAGTATCAGGAGCACTAACTCTGATACCAATTGAAAAACACCTAGAGGGGGGGTGAATAGGTGTAATTGCTAATCTAAGAAACTCAATGCAAACTAAGTGCGCTAAATGCGGAAGCTAATGCAAATTATGCACAAACTAATACAATACAACAAGTGTAGCCGAATTCCCCTTGCGAGGCTCTGGACTAACTCCCCTTGATTCCCCTTGAAATGGGTTGAGGCGCTATGTGAAGCTCTTGTTGGATGAGTACAAGTTAGGCACACACACACAAGCAATCCAAGCAATATGAAATATGTGCACACACAATCAAGCCAAGCAATCAAGGATAAATTACAATATGAAAGATGCAAGGCAACACAAGCAATGTATATAATATGAATGCTATGAAAGTATGATGCTTTGCACAAATGTAAAGAGAGAGAGTTAGAGAGACAATGGATCAAAACGCAAACACCAAGATTTGTTTCGAGGTTCGAGCACCTTGCTCTACATCCCCGCCTACACCACCGTGTAGGATTTCCACTATCTCAACTCCCACCGAGGGAACCTCTACCGAAGAGGATTTCTTACAACTCTAGGAGTACCAAACTCCTCTCTCAACAACAACCTCCTCACAACCGAGGGGTTAGGCCCGTAGCCAATACAACAATCAATCCACACACCTCTACCGAAGAGGCTCACAACCAAACTCCACCTCTACCGAAGAGGGAGCAAACCAATACCACTCTGATCACCTCTACCGAAGAGGGATACAACAAATAAAGGAGGGTTTACAACAAGTGGTTCAAAACCACAAACTCTCTTTTTCTTTCTTTTTCCACAAAAACAAAGATCCTAATAGTTTAGGATAGAAGATAGCTCAAGTGTGGAATCAAAGTGTTTTTGGAAACAAGCAACAAAGAAAAACTACTTGGGAAATCTCTTGTAGAAGATAGAAAAAGCAAATCAATACAATCTCCCAAAACCCTAACTTTCTTTGATTTTTCAAAAACCCAAAACAAATAGAGATGAGAAGTTTAAAGCCCAAAAACTCTTTTTAAAACTCTTTTAAACACTTCAGAAAACTGGAAATTTTTCTCTTAGAAAACTTGGCCAAAATCCCCAAAGAGATGGGGTTTATATAGCCCCTATACAAAACTAGCCGTTAGGCTGAGCTGGCAGTCTGACAGACTGCCGGTCGACCGGTCCGGTCGACCGCCAACGGTCAAAAATGTGACCGTTGGGCAATAGCGGTCGACCGGTCCGGTCGACCGAAACATCCTGAGAGCAGAACTCTCATCTCGGTCGACCGGCCCGGTCGACCGGCCCAGAGACTCCAAAACGTGCACAGACTTGTGCACGTCGGTCGACCGTCCCGGTCGACCGGCCTATGGTGCGGTCGACCGGTCCGGTCGACGACTTGGCCTGTCAGCCAGTCCTCAGTTCTGCACAGATACGGGATTTGAAAATAGGTATTTTCACTCAATAAAAATCCCATAAATTCACAGTAAATCTAAAAAATAGTTTTAATCACAATAAAAACTGTTTTTCTAAAATATGTTTTTCTAAAACTTGTTTTATCATTTTACTTTGATAACCAAACTTGTGATAAAAATTTCAAGACATATATCAATCATATCAATTCATTTTTGTGTCTTGCCAATTTTATCAAAAACAAAACTTGTATTTTATCAAACTAGAATTTTCCAAAACATGAATAGGATAGTCAAAATAAGTTTGTCTAGCAAGTTTAAAGCATGTATGTATATCTAGACCATATCTAATATACATAGGTATAAAGTAAACTTGTTTTGATCTATTATTCATGAAAACCAAGAACCAAATCATGAAACGTGTGTGTTTTGTGCACTTGAGCATATCAACTAAACTAAGCTTTACAAATGGATCTAAAAACACAAACTCTAAACTAGATACCTAAGTCTTCTTGACAATCTTCATCTTCAAGTAGACTCGGTCCAAACTCCGTGATTCTCCAAGTGCAAAAGTATGATCTTTAAGCTTTGGCACCGGAATCATCATGAATAGCTTCTAATCATCTTGTTGAAGCTAATCACCAACCTAATATCCTGTTAATGATCTGAAACTTAGAAACACAAGAATATTAGTAAACATAACTACATGAGTGTTGATCATCATCAAAACTAGAGTGGAAGGCCATTGGGCCAACACCTTTCATGAAAATCTTCTCAAGGACAAGAATACGGTGGATCATCATTTCAATGATCATTTTCTAATAATCAATTTCACATAGAAAATCAATTCAATGCAACACCATCTGTCCCTCTATATTTCCCTCCTAATCAAAGAAAACCATCTTCAGAGGACACTCCAACAATTCATGCAGAGCTAAGCCATAACTAATTAAACTCAAGCCCAAATATCTCACAATCAGAATCAGGTGATAGCCCGGCTCGAGGTTCAGATAGATTAGTTAGCTGCATCTGTTAGGGAGAGAAATGACATTTCCTTAGTCAAACTGTGTCCAACCCGAGAGGACAACCTGCTCCTCAAAATACTCCTACAGGCCAGTTTGAAATTGGTGTTGGTTCAAACCGTGAAGTCCAAACCATCAACACTTTACGGTCGGACAAGAGAGTGAACAACCAAGTCCAAGTTCCACCAAATCATCCTAATGTTGTCAAGGAAAAAGAAAAAGAGAACCCAAAAAAGTCAACAAAGAAATATGACCAAGTTGTTGACAATCAAGAGAAATCCTTTGTATCCAAGGCCCCATTTCCTCAACGTCTTCACCCAATTAGGAAGAAAAATCTCTGTGAGAAAATTTTAGAAGTTTTCAAAAACGTCCAAATCAACATTCCTTTCTTGGATGCCATCAATCAGATTCCTTCGTATGCCAAGTTTCTAAAGGACCTAACCACTGTCAAGAGGAAAAGTTTTGTGCCTCGTGAAGCTGCATTTGCTACACAAGCATCCTATCTCATCCAACAACCCATTGCACCCAAGTATGAGGATCCGGAGAGTCCAACTATTTCCGTTTGGATAGGAGATGATCGGTGTCTGCTAGATCTAGGGGCAAGTGTAAATCTTTTACCCTATTCTGTGTACAAACAATGAGATTTAGAAGAGTTACAACCCACTAACCTTACATTGCTTCTAGCAAATAGGTCAGTTAAGATCCCCAAGGGAATTATTGAGGATGTTATTTTGAAGGTCGGCGAATTTTATTTCCCTGCGGACTTTGTGGTCTTAGACACTGAACCAATTAGAGATCCAAGCAATCACTCCCCGGTGATTTTAGAAAGACCATTCCTTGCTACTGCTGATGCTAGCATTAGATGTAGGAATGGAGTCATGACTTTATCGTTTGGGAATATGACGGTTGAGCTAAACGTTCACACTATTTTCCAACCACATGTAATGGATGACCATAAGGAGGTCAATATGATTCATATTTCGGTCGGTCACACATTTAAGGAGTCTTGTTATGAAAATCCCTTGGAGAAATGCTTGGCCCATTTTGGAATAGATTTTGACATTGAGGAGTCTATAGAAGAGGTCAACGCATTGTTAGATTCTATTCCCATCATGGACACCAACCTATGAAGACCTAAGATAAAACTCTTGCCATTGCTAACATTTGTTTCTGTTCCATCAATCATTGAGCCCCCCAAGTTAGAGCTCAAACCTTTACCTGACATGTTGAAGTATGCCTTCCTCGGTGAGTCAGAGACCTTGCCTGTGATAATTTCTTTTCATTTAGACAAGGACCAAGAAGAGAAGTTGCTAGATGTTCTTGGTGAACATAAGAAAGCCATAGGATAGACCATAGCAGACATCAAGAAAATTAGCCCCTCTGTGGTAATGCATCAAATTCATCTCGAAGAGAATGCCAAAACCTCGAGAGAACCACAGAGGCGTTTAAAACCCTGTTCTAAAAGAGGTAGTAAGGGCAGAGGTCATGAAATTGTTAGATGCAGGTATCATTTATCCTATCTCCGATGGTCAGTGGGTCAGTCCTGTGCAAGTTGTGCCCGGAAAGTCTAGAGTCACAGTTATTGATAATGAGAATAACGAGTTGGTTCCAACTCGCGTTCAAACTGGTTGGCGAGTGTGCATAGACTATAGGAAACTCAACTCCATGACTAGGAAAGATTATTTTCCTCTGCCCTTCGACCAAATCTTAGAACGTTTTGCCGGTCATGCTTACTACTCCTTCTTCGATGGTTATTCTGGATATACCAAATCCCTAATGCTCGTGAGGACCAAGAGAAAACGACATTCACTCGTCCTTTTGGTACATTTGCCTACCGTCGCATGCCCTTTGGGCTATGCAATGCACCAGCTACTTTTCAGCGGTGTATGCTGAACATCTTTTCGGACATGATCGAGCAATTTCTAGAGGTTTTCATAGATGACTTCTCTGTCTTTGGGTCTAATTTTGATGAGGCTTTGTATCATCTATCATTGGTTTTGATAAGATGTAAGGAGAAGAACCTAGTTCTTAATTGAGAAAAATACCATTTCATGGCGAAATTCGGAATTGTCTTAAGACACATTGTTTCTGATAGAGGTATAGAGGTTGATAAAGTTAAGGTAGAACTAATCTCCAAATTATCACCTCCTAGAACTGTTTGAGAGATGCAATCTTTCATAGGCCATGCTGGGTTCTACCGTCACTTTATCAAAGACTTTTCAAAAATTTTCAAACATCTGTGTGACCTTCTAGCAAAGAATGTTCCCTTTGAGTTTACCCCTTCTTGTTTGGTAGCCTTTCAAAGACTCAAGACCGAGTTAACCTCGGCACCCATCATCCGACCATCTGCTTTGAATCTTTCATTTGAGGTGATATGTGATGCTTCTGACTATGCAGCAGGGGTTGTCCTAGGGCAGCGAGTGGATAAACTTCCTCATGTCATTTGCTATGCCAGTAAGACTCTTAACGATGCCCAACTGAACTACTCCACCACTGAAAAATAGTTGTTGGCAGTCGTTTTCGCTCTTGACAAATTATGTCCCTACCTTGTAGGTTCTAAGGTCCTAATTTACACCGATCATGTGGCTTTAAAGTACCTTCTCACGAAAAAGGATGCTAAAGCCCGTTTAATCCATTAGATCTTACTCCTACAGGAATTCGATATAGAAATTCACTATAAAAAGAGGGCTAAGAATGTTGTCGCAGATCATTTGTCTCAGATAGTGATCAAATCTGTATCCGACTAGCTACCTGTCCTTGAGATATTTCCTGATGAGCAGTTAATGCTTGTCTCTCATTCGACTGTTTCATGGTATACTGACATTGTGAACTACCTTGTCACAGAACAAATGTCTGATTCATGGACTAAGCAAGAACGATTGTGTTTCTTAACTAGAGTCAAATGGTTCTTCTGAGATGAACCATATTTGTTTAAATACTGTCTCGATCAGATCATTCGACGCTACATTCCTGACTCTGAGTTCAGGAACGTCCTTTCATTCCGTCATGACCAAGCCTTTTGTGGTCATTTCAGTGGGAAGAAAACTGCTGCAAAATTTTGCAATGTGATTTCTATTGGTCCATTTTGTTTCGTGACGTTCATGTCTACTGTCAACAAGGTTTTCAATATTGGATATCGGGATCGTATCGGATGGGGGTTTTTCATATCGGATATCAGATATCGGGGAGATATAGGGGATACGCGTACATATCGAGTGTTCATATTAGATACTATATATATAATGAAATATTGATAACTAAAAGTTGGCTTAGTGTTATAGATATCATCTACCTAATAAAAATAATGTAATATGCATGCACAAGCAGTAAAAAACAATGTACATTTGCATGCAGTCGTGCGATAAATAAGTTATTTCATATCGGACGATATATCGAAGATTTATCGGCCGATATCAGGCGACTTATCGGCTGATATTTCAAATATCGGTCGTTTTTTGCTACAAATGATATGGCAAACGATTTTCCCATATCGTATCGACAGCATGCAAAAAAGGAGATATCGGACGATATCTCGTACGACTCGGCCGATATTTAAAACAGGGACTGTCAATCATGTGATCATTGTCAACGATTAGGGAAAATTGCACGAATGAAAATGCCATTAAACCTAATCTTAGTTGTCGAAATCTTCGATGTTTGGGCATCGACTTCATGGATCCCTTCCATATGTCTCATGGATACCAATATATCCTTGTGGCAATTGACTACATCTCAAAATGGATAGAAGTCGTAATATGTAGAACCAATGACTACAAAGTTGTGGTTAACTTCTTGAAAGAGAATGTATTTTTCATTTTGGCTTCCCTCGTGCAATCATTAGCGATGGTGAAAATTCTGCAATCTTACATTTGAAGCCTTGATGAGGAAATACTGCCTCAATCAGAGGGTAGCCACCCCTTATCACCCACTGACTAGTGGCCAAATAGAAGATTCCAACAAAGCAATCAAGACCATTTTAGAGAAAACTGTAAACATCATGAGGAAATATTGGTCTCTTCGATTGACTGATGCCTTATGGGCATACAGAACTACGTTCAAGACTCCTATTGGAATGTCTCCATGTAGGTTAGTCTAGGTCAAAGCTTGTCATCTTCCTGTCGAGTTAGAACACAAGGCATATTGGGCGATCAAATGCCTAAATTTTGATCTAGACAAGGCAAGAGAGTCTAAAACTTCAACTGGATGAGCTTGAAGAGATAAGAAACGATGCATATAACTGTGCAAAACGGTACAATGACTTTATGAAAAAGATGCATGATCGGATCATAATTCGTAAGGAATTCCAGCCAGGACATAAAGTCCTGCTTTACAATTCACGTTTACATCTCTCTCCAGAAAAACTGAAATCCCGTTGAACCGATCCCTACATTGTTCATAAGGTGCACCCACATGATGCAGTTGAGGTCCACAATACCACGGATGACACCACTTTTCAAGTGAATGGCTATCGGTTAAAGTCATACCGTGAGTATCTGAGCCTAGCGGAGGAAATCTTCTGGAAGATCTTGTTTGTCTATTATAATTTTTGTGTTTTCTCTTAACTAGACAATGATGGATGACATCCACTTGTCCTCATCAGGTACTATCTTTTTTTACATTCTTACAATTGTATCATTCTGTGCATTTATTCATACATTGAGAACAATGCATGAGATAAAAGTGGAGAGGGTTCTATAGGTTTTCTTTTAGGTTTTCTAATACAAAAAATAAATAAAAATTAATAAATAAAAACTTTTTTGAAAGAGAAAACACTACGTTGACGTATTTTTGCAAGAAATTAAGTTAATTTTAAGAAATAAGAGAATCATAATTAAAATTTCTTATACTCGGTTGAAATAAGAATATTTGTTTGATTTATAGGCTTAGGAAGAAAATTTAACAAAGTAATTTAGTCTTGATTTTTACCTTGATGAAATATGCATACTTTATACACTTACACACTTAGGGTTCAAAAACAAAGATTCTTATGCCCTATAAAAAAAGAGAAAAAGAAATATATATATATATATATATATATATATATATATATATATAAATAAGAATCCTCTGATTAAGCTGGGTTTTTGTGCCTCATAAAGCATAATTATTTCTCCAGGGTTTCAAAATTAGAAAACAATTAACAAGGGGGGGAAATGTCTTCTCTTAAGTCATATAGGAAAAGTCCCAATTTAGCCCATAAGATAGTTGGCGAGCTTGTAGGGATCTATTAAACCAATCTAGGATGTGGGCAGAATGCTTTTTTTTTTTTGGGTGGGGTGGGGGTCCTCTTATACTGTGAAGAATAAGTTAGAGCTTAAAGCATCAGTTGACATAATTCATTGGTTAACATTTCAAGATTGCGCTTTTCAAGGAAACAAGGTTTATTTTCTTAATACCCCCTTAAACTTTACCTGTTTTCCCAATAAAAAACCTCTCAACTTTCAAAATCTCAAAATACCACACTCAACTATCTCAAAAAATCCCCAAAAAACCCTTTGTTAACTAGTTGTTTGCAAGCAAGATGATTGTCCTTACAGAGCCTTTGCATCATAGATCAGAGACAAACAAGACCAAATACATTAAACAGAAGGGAGTTTCTGGAAATTTTGAGATAGTTGAGGGTGGTAGGTGGTTTTCTGGGAATACATGTAAAGTTTAAGGGGGCGGAAACGATGAAGGTGCAAATTCAAAAAAAAAAAGGAAATCTTATTGAAATGATCAAAACTCTTAACATTGTGTAATGATGAGGTCAGTAAATTTGTTCTTGGTAATGCACCAAGAAATGCAAAATATACATCTCCACAAATTCAAAAGGAGAAATTACACATTTTTGCAACTTAAGTCGAGAACATAATTCGTGAAGAACTTGGTCAAGAAAATTTTCATTTCATCATTGATGATTGCCACAAATGAATCTCAAAAGAAGCAGATGGCTCTTATTCTTAGATATGTTCACAAGGAGGGATTTATCTGGGAGAGATTTTTGAATTGGTACATGCTGATACATCTGCATTGACCTTGAAAAATTGAGCTAAGAAGAGTTCTTTTTCATCACTATCTTAGCATTTAAAATATTAAAGGATGCAATGGAGAGTAATATGTGCGGTGAGTGGAATGCACTGCAGGCTTTTTTTCCTTAATGGATTGCCCTGATGCATATTATATTCACTGTATTTGCTCATTGTTTGCAATTGGTTTTAGTTGCAATATCAAGAGAGTTGATTCCTATCCACCAGTTCTTTCTAATCTATCTTCTGTGAATCAGTGCATCTCGCAAATGATATGATGAGTTGCTAGCTTCTCAAGCTGCAGAAATCACAAGTCTGATAGAACTAATGAAGTTGAGACCAGATGAAGACTCAATCAAATTGGTGGTTTGCAACAGGCAATCGATGGAGTTCTCATCTTGGTTCCATTGGCAGCCATATGAAGATGTTTAGTCAAACTTATTATAACTTGGGAAATATTGTAAAAGATGGGACAACATATGTTCAAAGAAGGAATTTGTAACTCAATCACCTTATTCGAGCTTGTCATCATATTGCACTACGCTATGTAGCACGGACACTCCTATCATGAACCCTTGTCGTGCAAGAAATGTGTCCGACATGCCTGTCGGACACGTGTCGTGTTTATTTTTAAGTTGTCACGTGTCCGCGTGGCGTGTCCATTTCAATGTTGTCGTGTCCGTGCAACATAGGCACTACGAGAGAACTTACGGGAATCACTAGTGAGTTGTGTTATAGAATGATTCAGCCTCAAATAAACGGATCGGCAAAAAAAATATACATAAATATGATTTTACATGCTAATCATTTTATTAATTTCATGTCTAATGCCAAAATTTTAGGTATTTTGTCGGTGGAGATGTGGAAAAAAACATTTTGGGCTTCATCCATCACGTTGAATTTACTACAAAATTTGCAAAGTTCAATGTATACAAGGACACCTTAAATAAGTTCAAAATAAAAGACTATCAAATAAAAAAAATAAATTGGTATCATCATATATAAGTTTTGTTTTTTATTTTTGAATTTATCTAAGATTCTATAAGCACAGAAGAAAGTTGAGATGTTGTATTGTAGTTGTCTTAACATAATAACAGGCAGAAATAGCGTTTTTAAGATAAAAGATTGGCCTACCACGCATATGATCGTGTTCATCATGATGATGATGATCATGGTGATGACTGTGATCATGATCATGATCATGCTCATGCTTTGAGTGGTCTTCTTTTGAACCTTCATCGTTTACTACACTCTCTATTCTGCAAAGGTCAAAAACAAGCTGGTTAATAAAGCATCCAATTCTTATTTCAATGATTATATAGAGCATATAACCAAGAAATTTTTATTGCATTATATACAGTGTTAATTTTATAAATCTCAGGGCCTAGTTGACCCAAATCAACATGTCTGAAGAAGAAATTTAGAACAAACAAAATCCTTAGAAAGACTGAATATAGACTGGCCTATAAGTCAGATTCAACAAAAACTAAAAAGTCAAGGCCTGATGAGAGTCTTACCATGCCCAAAGAGTCAGAACGCAGAGAGTATAAATGTATAAACTTCAAATTCTTTGAAGAAATTAGACTTTTGATTGCAATTTATAGCGACACTAGATGAGATGAAACAAAAGGGATAGGCCAGCAAAATGACTAATCAGCTCAGTAAGTGAAAAATAGGCTCGTGCAAGTCTGATGTTGTGACCTTTGAAAAAGCCTAAAGGCTAGTTAGAATTTGGATAGGAGGCAAAATATGGGTTCAATGTGGACTTAGCTTTATTTAATAATCCATGTAATAATTCTTGGGCTATGGTCTAGACTCTAGGTTATATATGGAAGTGGATTGGCGTAATTTTTGGACACTTGTAACTTGAGCCAAAACCTTGCAGGCAAATTAGAGTGAGAGTATCATCTATTGAGCGTGAGTCCTCTCAAAGGTTGGCGAGTGAATCCCAATTTGGGTTGATTGAGTCCTCTTCTAGTTGGAGAGTGTGCACAAACTTGGGTTGAGAAAGTCTTCAATCTACCTTCTCTCTCCAACTATTCTTGTAGTTGTCCCCTCAAGCTATCATTTTAATGGAAGATTTCATCGTCACATTTGTCTTTTGAAATTCATTCACAGATATTACCCATCAGAGTCCATAAAGAATATCAAAATTTCCATATGCATGCTGCAACTGAGAGAATAAAATATGCAGTAGATATAGATGCCAAAATTTAGTGGGAGTTATGGATCATCATCATTATATGAGCATCAAAACAACTTAGGTGATGATATCAAGTGCAACACCAAATGGGGAAGTGCCCACAGAAAATCCAGGAAAAGAAATCAATGACCAGCAACCAAACTGATCATAATGTTAGCTATAGGTAATTCAATTCATTTTCAAGACATAAATTTCTCTATATGTTTTACAGACATAATAACTAATATGTTAACATAAGCATTGCTCAGGAAGTTTTAATACAATAACTATAAATTCGCAGAATTATCTCATTGAAGTCTCACAACTATCATGTGGATGTTTAAGTTTTCTTACTTTGACCCGCATATTTCAGATGAAACATAGTTGAAGTGTTCTATGAAGATGTGAAAAAAGTACAAGAAAATCAAGTATACAAAAAAGACTGGCATGCCAAGAAAATATGGCCATGTTAAAAGTATATGCATGCAAATGTGCTGATTAGACAAATACACTCAGTATCATGAAATATTTGAAGGTAATTGACTTAATATTAATTTATTAATTTATCCTTTGTTGGATAAGTGTGATAGAATATAAGGCTGTTGCTCAAGTTTACATGAAAAGAAATGACTGAAATAACTCCTACTCAAGGTTTAAAATTTGAAGTGGAAGGAAAATACCACAGGGCTTGAGTGTTGTATTCTTAATATTACATACTCACGTTACAGATTCAAACATAGCTAAATTTAGGGAATAATGGAAATAATTTAGGGCTCAACATTGTACTCTAGGATATTAGATATTTGCGTTACAGATCCAAACATACTTAAATACACACGTCACAGATTCACATAATATTACATACTCACGTCACAGATTCATAAATTAAGGAAATAATGGAAATAATTTAGGGCTGACCATTGTATTCTATGGAATTACATACTTGTGATACAGAACCAAACATAATTAAATAACTGTAGGCTCGAAACCCATTAGTAGCCTCTCTGTAGCAGCAACCTTTGCTGAGGAAAGAATTAAGTAATTAATCACATTCACCGATAGAAATTTGATGGTTGACATTACAATAAGTTTGTTGCCTGTAAATATTCTTTGTAATTACTTTATTGCATCCTTTATCACTAATATCCCCTAGTACTCCCAGATCATTTGCTAAGACTAACCGTGAAAATTCATCATTCCAAATGCCAAATAACCTCTAAAATAAATTGAGGGAGAGTAAATGTTATAATACTATGAAATAGTTGTCTAGCAGATTATGTAACTACTGCCTAACGTTATATGAACAAATTTTTCGAGGATTTTCTTTTTTGAAAATTCTTCAATCCGAAGACCATCAACAGAAGCAATATCGCTCAAGGCTATGAATATTTATCAAGAAATGAAACAGAATAAGTTGTGTATACCACAATATTGAGGGTGATTGCTCAAGATATTTTTAGATTCAGGATGCACACGACATAATCAGAGTCATAATAGTTCTAACCAGGATCCACCTTGAACTGCAGAGTACCTGAGACTGATCAAGTATGAAGGGTGGTTACTCGAGGTTTTAGATTCAAGGTGCCACCAGACTGATTCAGAATCATGATGGTTCTAGCAGGATCCATCTTGAGTTGCAGAATGCTAGGATTTTGATTTTGATTATAAAATCCTTTTGATCCTAAATCCTGAAATCTATCCTGGGTTATTAGAAGGGGGGAAAAACTAGTTGTCATGCCACAGCAGATGGGTTCCAATAGATCATGTTAATACCTGCTAAGGACAAGAAGATGTTGCATGGAGGGATACCAAGAAGAAACTAGTGTCAAAAAAGAACAAGAAATGAAATGAAGTGGGAATTGACAGATGCACTAGCAGAGGAACCAGATATCGGTCGGTCTAGAGAAAAATCAACGTTCTGCCAACTGCCTTGGCTTTCCATGATTTATGGAAAGTTCTGTAATCAATGTTTCCACAACCAATAATTTGGCACCAAATAGAAAAGATAAATGCCTGGTTGCATAGAACCTTATGTTCCATAGCCAACCCCATTTTGATGAGAGAAGGCTTCAATGCTGACAATGATGATGATGAAGGTAAAGAATTGCCTGTAATATTGGGACCCCTTCTTTGTTCAGAAAAATAGACTAGCATTCAAATAAAAGGAGAAAAGAAGATAACCTCTCCAAGTCAAAGCCTCCAATGCCTAGTACATAATCCAAATCAACTTTACCATACTCGGTCTTCTTCAAATGAGCCATGCTATTAATATTCTGCAGGCATCGCAAAAAGTAAATCAAACTCTCAAATGAAACAATGTGTTTAAACTTAATAAAAATAAATTATTACGTGATGCAATGTTTAACCTTTATTCGTTGGACCAAAGTAGAGACATCCGAATCACCAACAAGGTCAAGCTACAAATTATAAGAGAAAACCATCAGATAAGATAATGGATTATGATTCTTCATGGCATCATATAAATATTATGCACAATTCAACATAAAGACAGAGGATGATATGGGTATCAAACTGATACCTTTTATTGATCTCCTCAGTAACAGCAAACAGTCAATAACAGGTTCAGAAAGGGACCAAGTAGGTACAGAAAAGCATATGATAAACTAGGGACATAACCAACATAAACCGGACTATGAAAGTATGCCAACGGATTCATATGTTTGTAGTTTTTCTGATAAATAATTTGAAGATCATAAAGATCATAAATATGATTTTCTTTTCCAAACAAAAAAAGAACTGATTCATATTAGTAACTTCAGGGTGAGAAGGGCAAGTTTCAAGAAACAAGAATTCTTAATATATAATCTGAAGCAAAATATTACTGAACCCTTATTATGACTCATTGACGAGAAGAAATGTGTCCATTGGCTCTTTGGCTAACATTTTGCCTCCCAAGATCACAGCAATTTCCTATAGCATATCATATCATCATACCTCTCCTTTTGATGCTTCCATGATCAGGGAAATGGGGCTTGCTCCCTGGTTGCATGATCTTAAACCACATGACAAAAAATGGAAGACCTACCAACCTGCAACAGTCAAGGTTGTGACACATGTCCCTCTAGCACATGTCATCTTGGTCTGGAATTCCACCACAACTCAATAGGAAAAAGAATTCAAGTTGAGAGTCCAACCGCAAAAACTTGTCCACTCTTTCTGGAGCTTTCTTGACTTTGATTGTGCTCCACAGACAACCACAGGGTGGTGGGAAAAAATCTTCAATGATTATGATGATGACAAGGAGATGAATAATTTATGTAGTCGTGAAGTTAATTAAGCATATGAAGCACATCAAGATGAATGCTGAGTGTAAGGAAATTTCTTTGTGTACAGTGAAAACAATAAGAACTGGATTTGCATTAACTACGACCAGCAATCAGTAAATCTAATTCAATGATCTAGTGAATTGTTCTCAATTTCATTCTAAGTATGAAGGAGGCAATACAGTGAGGCAGTTTCTGGCACACAAATCTCATAGCCATATTATAGTATCTACATCCAACCAAAGAAACAAATATCTTAACAAGTAACTAATCTACCATTGATTACTGAAGAGCAGCAGCATCAACTCTGAGCTTTTCAAATTTTCAATAAGATATACTGCATAATTGCAATCGAATCTATGCAAAATGAATACTTCACAATAAGATTTACCTTGTTCACTATGATTCTATCTGCATATGCAATTTGCTCAACTGCCTCATTCACTACTCCTTTGGGTTTTACCTCATCGAGGTGGAAACCCGCGTGTTTTGCATCAACCAAAGTAACAACACCATCCAGCTTGACATCATTGAAAATCTTATCTTCTGCATAGAATGTCTGGATAATAGGTGCTGGATTTGCTAAGCCTGCAACCAACTAACGGTGTTAGTCAACAAATGATTTGATAAGTACACAGGGGAAACACGAACTAAATGTTAAAGAATGAAGAAGAGAACCACCAAAAAGGAAAAAAAAGAAATTATTCTTGATTGTGAGGAATGGTATAATGACTACACAAGGATGACACTTGCGTATCTACTTCGGTTCAGATGATGGAGAGAATCAAAAGTGATAAATAGGTATGATAAAATCTGCAAGAAAGCAGATTAGTGTCAATAGGTTAACATGCCAGCTCAGCCATTTTACCAATTATGAGCCATTCAAACATTACCTCATCTAAAAAATTATACAGATAGAACAGAACAATATTATTCATTCATAATAACTGGGCTGATTATTACTCTCAATCGTTCAACTTAGCCTATCCAAACAATAAAAGCAGCACATCTCCACTTTCACCAACATCCATAACTCTTATTTGAGATTAATAAAAAAAACAACTTCACTAAAAGCACAGACAAAAGGCAGGTGAACAAGAGTTTCCTTTGGCCATGTATTCTTGATTTACAAGTGTATGACCTGCCAACGACTTAAAAGAAACAAAAATGAGGACAGGTAAACAAGAAGATAATGCGCTTGTAATTCAAAAAATCTTTTGTCAAAGTAAACTCTTGATATCGAAATCACTACTAGACACAAGGATCTGAGAATTGGGATTAAACATTCAGGTTGATTGCAGAACACCGAGCACGGATGGAACTAGGAATTCATTGTGATTTTTTTTTTTTTTGTGTGTGGGTGGGGGGGGGGGGGGGGGGGGGGGGGTTGGTTTGGGAGGGGGTGGGGGGGCAAATCTAAAGGCGTATGAGAACTTAAATCTAATTATTCTAACAAAATTTCTTTCTTATAAAGTAAGACTAATCTTTTAACACCGAAATTCTTTCTATATTTACAAATAAGCAACTAAATTCATAATAATGTTAAGTTATAACTCATTTGTCTTATTGCCTAAATATATGAGAATAGATAAGTAATATATAGATTACTCTAGTACTTATCGGTGATATTTAAATTTCATTTTTATAGTACTTATTCTCATGTAGTCATCCATTGATCATCTATATATTTGATATTATTTTTGGTTATAAGTGGAAAATACAGAATTAATTAGTTTCCTAGTTGATTAGAGAACTTTGAGGTGTAGTTAGGAGGAATTAATTAGTTTTCAAATATACTTAATTAGGAGAAGAGTTAAGAGTTAATTGGCTTCATCATATATTGAGAAGAAATTTGCGAGAGTAGTTACAAATAGGAAATTAATTGAATTTCGTGGATATTTGGTTTTTTTTTTTTTTTTTTTTTTTTTTTTTTTGAGGGGGGGGGGGGAGGCGGGGGCGAGGGGGCGGCATTTATGAGGAGAATTAGGGAAATTTCATCTAATGCCTATGATATATACTAAATATTTTCGAAAATTGTAGGGGGAGCCATGGCCCCCTCAACCGCCTATTAGCTCCGTCCATGACTAGTCTTTATAATTCACAATGGAGGCCTCAACAATTTCATTCCTATTTGATTACAAAACTTTTGCTATTTTCAACAAATTGAAAGTTTTCTAGCTCTTCTTTCAACAATTATAGGTTGAAAATCTGTATTGAAAGTTTAGCATATAGATGTAGGGGAAAATCCATTGCTAGATCTACAGAAATGCTTGAAAAATGTAAAACTGGTTCACGTTATATTCCATTAGGAATTCTGTGTAACGGATCATAATAGGATGCTAATTTATAAATGATTTTTAATTCCATAAGCTTACAAATTCTGCAGGTAAATGAAATATGTAATCAGATTCAAGATCCAATCCAGTTAACATAAAATTTCTATGATTTAAATCTTAAGTTTTACAAATATTGATTTTTAAAGTAGAAAACTCATGCAAGCAGAACAACAGTTTCCAATCTATGAACTGGTTCAACCAGCGGTCTAAACCTCTGCAACATAAGGTGTAGAAGTCCATTTAAAAACAGAAGATGGAAATATTTTATATCATGGAAGAAGATTATTAATAGAGTCCCAGCTTTTGTACGGAACTTCAAAACCTCATAATCCTGATTTAAAACAAAAAAAAAATAGAAGTAACTTTATTATTGTGGGAGAAGATTATTATTAGCCCTCTTCAGATCTTAAAATCCTCACTTCACATTTAAGAAAACCCAAAGTAAGCCAAAAGATAGGAAAGCCAGTAAAAAGATTTCTAAGTACAGCAGTTCTATTCACATAGCAGCACTAGCAGGTTCCTGTTCCCTCGTAATGGTGCCCAGGTGGTGCAGTAGGTTCTTATAAAACTAAGAACAACATCACCCACCCCATCAAAAAGAAAAAAAACACACCTCCCTACAGGACAAAAAAGGAAATTAACAATAAGAAACCCTGCCCCAGCCGACAGGTTTTTAGCGCTCCTCTCCTCTTCTACTGCCTTGTCTTAAGACTATGCCCTTTTCTTCAGGGATGCTAAAATTTTAAAGTTTAAACTATTTGCTGGTTCTTTTTTTTGGAGTTATATGATTAATCGGCTAAGATCCTAGCAGAGACCAAGTTTACATGCTAACTCCTGGATCTGCTCGAGGCAAAACCAAACCATTCCCACTGGGCTCTTCAACCTTGTCAGGTAGAGCAGCAGAACAAAGTTCAGCAAAAGAAAAGTGATTGTCTGTGAATTGGGACTGCAAATTTTTCACTTCCATAATTGTTGACAAGTGACAAAACACTATTAGCAAATTATTATGGTAGAATGTTTTCAAGCTTCAAGATCCAACATATATCTACTTCTAAATGCAAAGCAGTTGCTTTTGGTCCATAACCAGCATGCTGGTGCGCAGAATTAACATGATATAACAAAAATATTCAGGATCCAGATGAAAATGAAATGATAACTAAAGAGGAAATGATTAATATAAAAATATGGGGCTGTTCATGTCAAACCCTGCTCAAGACTAGTTGCCAAAAACAGAAAATATTATCTTAATAGGGCCACCCACACCCACATATTAGCTATTGGATATTTAAGAGGAAAGAAATGCTACTAGAAGTATTTTTACCTGTAGTTTCTATTACGATGTGATCAAATTTTCCTTTTTTCTTGTCAACCAATTCAGAAATCATGCGAACAAGGTCACCTCTCACAGTGCAACAAAGACAGCCGTTATTAAGCATAACTATATCTTCGGCTCCCGTAGTTTTTGAAGCTACCAAAGAACCGTCAATATCAACTTCACCATACTGTAAAATCAATACCATTAGATTTATTAAGCACAAAGTAAAAATAATAAGCACCAGAAACAAATTCCAAGCATTACAAGTGAACATGAAAAGGTAAAACATAATTTCACAAATCAATAAGAAAGCAACTAGATCACCAACACAAAACCAACAATCAGGTCCAACTATTGGGGTCAGCTTCTAACATTCTTCTAAGCCATTTCCTAGGAAATGGTTTTGCCCTCTTCTAAGAAAGTGTTTCTAAATCTAACTTCAAAAGAAATTAACATAAATTTGACATAGAAGTTACAACAGAAAATTTGAACAAGTTGTTTTACAGCACACATAATAATTTGACGGTAGTTAATTCAACCTAATATGCATTTTTTTCAAGTAACAAAGCCAAGATAAAGCCATGACCTACTCGTCTCACTTAGAACCTACTCGTCTCACTTAGACGTCATTGCATAAAGAACTAAATAGATCTTTTAATCGCTTAAAGGTATGAGCTAACACAGTTGCAGTTAGAACTCACGCCTTGTGGGAAACAAAGGTCTTATATTAAGTTGATAATAAACCATAAAAAGGACAGACTATTGGGAAAAAAAAAAAAAAAACCTTTAGGTAAACACTCACATATTTGCAAAAAAGGATTAATAAGGGCAAATCCAGGTAGATGGAGGCTTGAGAATATTTCAAAAGTTAAGATTGCAGATTGATGAGGGACTTAATAAATTTCTCCTCAGGCCAATCTCATAGCAATCATCATCTTGTTCATTATCATGATGATAGGACGGAAATAAAAGCATAATGCTACATGAATGATTTGAAAGGAAAATTTTGCAATCATCTTTCAACCTTTTGACAACTGTCTAAATTCATGCCAACTTCATGGTGACAATAAAGGGGATTGCTATAAATCTTGAGAGAGTAGGTAGGTGCAGGCAACACAATAAAAGTTGACCAAACAAAGCATTTAAAAAGAAATTCAGAAATAAATTCTGAAAACCAAGACCTAAATTTGATAGCTAGATAGACTCCAACAAGAATAGATTATGCTCAAAGAGCCGAAGGACTGGTTTACAAGTGAAGCAGATAGAAGGTAGCTAAGAAGAGTAAGGTGGGTTTGAAGCACGATGAACCCCATTTGACGGAGTGGTAGATCAGAATCACATCTCTGAAATCTCTCGATCTGAAATATTCCTCTCTCTCTCATCTAGAATTTATTTATAGATAAGAAACTTGACAGATCATGTCAAATCAAATTTCTCAAGGATAGCAAGCAAATTAGCTTCAATTTACAATTCAGCCTCAACCACAAGATTCACTACCAAATCCATTAAGATCACTTCTGCACCACTAGTTTCCTATTTGTAATAAGAAACCCACAGATTTTAATTATATAGGATGATAACCATATGCATAATGTAATTCAGAATCAGATCTTAATGGTTTTAGGTACTATTTTTGGCAGTGCTACAGTACCATAGACCAGAATGTGACTTATCTGAAACTTACCAGGGTATTGGACCACATCTTTTAAATAGAAAGATGTGGAGTTTTGATGTGATAGGAAACCTAGATTAAGCTCCTAACCTAACCACCTAACTCGAACATAATATATATAAGATCCTAAATTATTGTTGGCCCCTAGATCTAATTAGTCAATCAAAGATTGGTGTAGAGATCCCCATACCTAGGCCTACCTTTAACTCTAAAACTAATTTCAACCAAATTTATAATCTGAAATATAATAACAAATTAAAAGTTAAAAAATAACATGACAGTTTCATCTTATACCGGTTGCCTAATTGGCCACGCAATTTAATCTCAGCAGCCAAGGAGCAACCCTCCAAAGGTCCTCTAGACTAACAAATGGTCTAGAGGAAAGGAAGACATAATTGATTTGTTAGCACCAACCTTGTAAAGGGGTATCTGGTACCTCATCCCTACCTCTATATGTGTATGGTATGTTAAAGCTTGGACGCCATCAAATATGAAACGTACCAAACACAAACATTTATATAGCATGCATATGTAAATCATCATTTGCGCTTCAATGCCTCTCTCCGTCAAAATGAATACAAATATGAAGAAAAAGGAAATCTTTGAAAGCTCAAAGGAAGTACTGAACCAAACTTTCAAGGACCAGTTTTCAACATTATATCAACCATTTAATAAGTTTGCAGCAATTTTTTTGGACAGTTGAACTAAAAACACAGGGGGGAGTTTACTAGAAAAAGAAAGAAAAATTCTTTTCTTTTCTTGTTTAGGGTGGATGAGTTTGGTTTACTGTAAAATATTTCATGAAGCTTTCCTGTTGGATGCAACACTGGACACAATCAACCAAAATTCCTCTAGGTTAGGAAGAAGTCCGCATGAAGGAAATAAAGGTCTTCGCTAATGGCCACAGCATTCCTCTCCGGCAATATACTTTAGTGAGCCCACAGTTGAAACTCATCCCAATGATGTATGGGCAGTCTTATACAACAATATTCAAAGATCGCAATTTCAAACAATCAGCAAAATTTAGCTAAATAGAACAAAAAAGTAGCAAGTTTAGTTGACTACAAATGATTTCAGTTATTATGGGTCAACCAAACCAACCAATACATTGAATATGTCCATCTGAGTTTGACTTCTCAACCTGTTCGGCTGATTAGACCCTTCTGCATAATGATAATTTGTGCAAATTTGAAATTGTAACAAAATTGTTTAGGGCTTTGAGAATTCTGTTGTTAACCTGTGCCCAGGTTCAGGTATTCCTCCGAACACTTGAGAAATCTGTTGTCAACCTGTGCCCAGGTTCAGGTATTCCTCCAAACACTGGTCAGCTTTTTACTGTACTAAATGGGCTACATGGATCAGCTTCAGGATCCTATTTCAACAACTCATTTTTAGGTTTGACAATTTTCCCAGTTATTAAATGATTTGGGTTTAGATTGGCAGAACTTGTCTACCATATGGTCTCAGCCAACCAGTACCTCTCCAGACTTCTTGCTCCCCACTATATACAACTAGGCCAATCCTACCCACATAATAAAATGTACCCATGTTGGGAGTGCACAACAAATCTGTCCGTGTATAATTTTTGTGCAGAAAATGCACCTTAAGGACCACATGTTGACAATATTCATTAAACTTGTGCCAAGTTGGCGAGCATACATATGCATGTACCTTAAGGACGACATTTTAACAATATTCATTAAAGTATGTGACTATGTACCAAGTTGCAGTGTTTCATAACATTGCAACCAACCACCCAACACTCTCTTATTAATTCCTTTTTAGTTCTTAGATTTCTATTGTGGAACCAAAAAAAGAATGATTTTCAGTTTTTAACAGTGGCAAATTTGAAATTTTCACTGTTAAATGATGATTCTTTTCATATGGAATAAGTCATAGTCTTAACTTTTGGTGCTTGCTAGCCTCAAATCTTTTGTTTCAGTCATAATCTGCAAAGTCTTGGAGGTATCAACTGGGTCTGATTAGCATGCCAGAAATCCGATATGATATGGATGATATGCATCGGTATCGACCAATATTTCAACCATGTTTTTCACCATAAGTGATGGGGACATCTCTCCAGGATTGCGATTCTACACCAGAAGGCATCGTCGCACACTTTCAATTTGGTTCGATTAGGGCTAGAAAATTCAAGCGACATTAGGATGCTCGTTTTAGTTCTTTTTCCCTTTATTGTAATTTTTATTTATTTGGTAGTTTTCTTTTAGTCCCATATCGGTTGTAATGGGATCTTTCTGTTGATGTAGGCCTATTTAAGGCCAAGACTGGTATTGTTATTGATAGTTTTTGGAATGAATGAAAATTGCTTTCAAAACTTTGCAGCCTGTGTGCTTTGGGTGAGAACCCCAGGAGAATTCCGCCCGGCTCTGGAGCATTATGAGAGCCGCGGAGGTTCACATTCGACAGAGTCGAATTTTTCCCAACCCCGGGGGAATGATGGGAACATCTCTCCAGGATTGCGATTCTACACCAGGAGGCGTCGTCGCACACTTTCAGTTTGATTCGATTAGGGCTGGGAAATTCAAGCGACATTAGGCTGCTCGTTTTAGTTCTTTTTCCCTTTTATTGTAATTTTATTTATTTGGTAGTTTTCTTTTAGTCCCATATCGGTTGTAATGGGATCTTTCCGTTGATGTAGGCCTATTTAAGGCCAAGACTGTTATTGTTATTGATAGTTTTTGGAATGAATGAAAATTGCTTTTAAAAGCTTTGTAGCCTGTGTGCTTTGGTTGAGAAACCCTAGGGAGAGAATCCTGCCTTGGTTCCCCATCAATAAGTCTCCTAATCTTCTATATTTTACATATCACGCTATGATTTACAATGATTTCCATATATTATAAACTCTCATCATGTAGCCTACAACTTGGCAATATGGCCTGATAGCCACAACTTCTTTGCCAACTTTTTATAAGTTATCCAAAATACCTGCATGCCACACAAAACTATGAGGACTCCTCCCCAAAAAAACAAAAAAAGAAAGAAGAAAAAGAAAAAGAAAAAAGAAAGAAATTCACAACCAAGAGAAGACGCCAACACTTATAATGTATAAAGAACCTTTTGGTTGCATTTGGCTGGGAGAGTTAGGTTGAGTTAGAGTTCTTTAGGAGTTAACAGGTCAAATCACGAGTCACGTCCAAAGTTAAATACCACCTAACCAACTCTTGTTTGGGCCCAAAAAAGGAAGGGGGCTAAGTGTACATGTTTTTTTTTAAAATACCAACATTGCCCATAGTCCCCATGCCATCATCACATTCTCACTAAAGTTGCATTTCGAGCATTTGGCAAGAGTTAGCTACTAACACCAACTGACTATTGCTAAAAAAGACAAACTTTGTGATATGATTTATCTTAACGTGCACTATCTAAAAATTTCATAGAATTCAAGCATGGATAACCTTTTATGGATGTGATACCCGAGGGTCTTTAAAGTATTATTCAGAATATGTGCCTTGTTTGTCAATCCAAAACAAAAATTATATTAAATTCAATTGACAAGAAGTTCACTCATTTCCCATGAACAGACATAAACTACCTAATAATATTTTCAATGAATCCCATTATAAAATTTCCAATAAGACTATTCATTTTCTAATTTGATAAGTGTCACACTCATAAGGATTAAGGCCCCAAAAGATGGTACGTTTATCATATCTTAAATCGCTTTATAGAATTCACTAATTGCATGATATTCATGCATTCTAATGCTTTAAGATCTCAACCATTATAAAGGATCTTTTCTCGAAAAACCATTTTAAAAGGATCAACATATGAAAGCTTCCCTCCATTTAACAGTATTCTGAGGATTCTCAAAGATTTTTCTAGAGTCCATATTTCAAAATTCTCAGGGAAGGAGTCGAGGGAGTTTATTCACCCACCGACAAAGAAAGATATCATAAAGGTTGTTTCTATAATTTGCTCCACTTGGCCACAAATTAGCAGCTTCAATAGAAACCGATGCAATAAACACTACCTATTTTGCACTAAATCCTTATGTCCCATGCGTACCCTTACACAATACTGCTTTTACATCCTTGGATACTTGCAAGACACCCTAACACAATACTGCTTTTACGTCCTTAGAAACTTACAAGACACCCTAACACAATACTGCTTTTACATCCTTGGATACTTGCAAGACACTTATGTGTCTATAATTGAGGGAAAATACCACACACATCATTAATTTTATAACGATTTTCTGATTTCAGAAATATTTTTAACCCTTTATAGCTGCACTGTGAAACTTGCTTTACTTCCTTTTTATGTATTACATGTATTGTTATTCGCTTCCCCTTTCAATTTTCATGTTAACTTATATTATGATGAGAATATATCATGCTAATAGTCTCACCATAATACATGAGACATATTAACTTCCACCATCTTTACTATTATAACCCAACCTGTTTGATTGAAATTCTGATTTGAGTGGACTCACGTTTGTGTCACGTCCAAATCAAATCTATCCATACGTTTACAAACTTTTAGTATCTCTTGAAATCAAGCCATACATCTCTATCTCCATCAAAAAGAATTTTTATAATAAAAAGTAGTATTTATTAGATAGAGAAAGCAAGATACTTATCTCTCTTCATGATTGCATACCTAAATTTTCCCAGTGTCATCTCTCTCTCTCTCTCTCTCTTTATCTCCATCTCTCTCTTACACACATACTTATGTCAAAAAGAGAGTGCAATAAAAAATTTTACAATACCCAAAAATCTAGCCATGAACATGTACATGATTACATCTCCATCTCAAAAAGGGTTTGAAATAATAAAAAAATATTTATTAGGGATCCCTATTCCAAAAGAAATTGAAATAAAAGAAACAACAGTTATTAGAGAGTCACTACGATACTTATTTCAAAAAAGAAGATGAAAGGTTTCTTTTTTTTAATTAAATATTAGAATTCTCTAGACTTAGAGCAAAAATGCTATAGGAAAGGTACATAAAAAAAACTCAGTAAATTTTATTTTACATCAATTCTACTTTTGTTGCATGTGTGTTGCACGTGTCCAGAATTTAGTTGAACATTAAAGAAAACAGAATGCCAACATCTAATTCCTATATATTTATTCAAATATATGAAATATTTATACTTATCATGTGTTGATTACATTTTTTTTCTCATTGTCATCAACAAGCAATTCGCTGATTATGGCACATGTGGACATATATATTGTCGTATCCATATTATGACACATGTCATATTCATGCAGCGTATCCGTGTCAGGCAACATAGGAGACTACTTTCCTTAGAATATAATGTATTTTAATTCGTGTAACAGAAGAAATGATCATTGAAATTTATGTGTTCAACACGTGTGCCAAAAGCTAGTAAGAAATGAAGCTGACTTCAAAACGTCTAGTATTCACCAAATGAGACTAAGGAGCTGGAAGGTACAGCAGCCTTGAACTTCATCTGACAAATTTCTATAGAAGCAAGAGCTCAACGTTTTATAACAATTATTCCTCAGAAACACAAGGAATCAAATGAAATGTATAAACTTTTCACGAATTCGCTGTCTTTATTTTAATATATAACAATGAAGCACACTTTCCTTTTACCCTGTTATTTCCAAAGCAATGTAGCCTAACAAAATATATGAGAATTAGCTGAATGATAAGGGCTAGGGAGCAGGCTCAATACTGGTAAGCTTTCAAGTCATCGTCAAACTCAACTTGGTATGAAACAAATAATGGTTAATAACTAAATGATAAAAAAATTCACTATATTGCATTGTCCGATCAACTTTTCAAACGTTGTGCCTGTATGGCTGTGTCATAAAAAGGACAAGCACCTTCCATGCTGGATGGAATTCAGGGGGATTCCAAATTGACTGGGCAAGCCGAACTTGAGGTACAAAACTGTTAATTTATTATTGGTGAAAGATATGTAACACATTTGAATTGAATCAAAGTTGGAAATAAGAAAAGGAGTTTCCTATCTTCTTTACAAAGCTTGGTCTATTGGCACGAACTATAATATCATTACTTCAAAATTTTCAAACAATAGCTCATATTAATTTGTTCCCATCATTTAGCATTAGCAATCAGCAAAGAGAGGATGCCTGCTCACTAGGAATCTGCTCCAAACCATATATTGGAAAAAAGCGTAGTTTGACTTGGCAAACACTTCCAAGAAAGCCAAAACATAGTTGGTGGATAAATATATTTTTTTTCATATACGCTTTGCTAAACAGAAAAGCTAACCTTCCAATCACTGTCATCCATTAGCGGGATCAAGCTGCAGTACCCACACTTGGATTTGACAAAGGGGCTGTTATGGTTGGATATGCAAGTTAGTGGTGGAAGTTTAATCATTTCTAGAAAATGGATCAAGTCTGCTTCAAAGATGTGACCAGATAATATTTCGAGAATAAAACATTCGCCTCTTTCATTACCAGATGAAATGCATTCACTAGGACAGATCATGGCATACCACATCAAAGATCATTACAGTTTCGCTTGAAATAGAAAGTTGAAGAAAATCTTAAAATATTAGAACATATGATAAGGTTTTGTCCAAAAACAACAAATGCTTACCTCATTCTCAATAACTGCTATGCGCTTTCCATGGTCAGCAGTCAAGATGTGATTCAACAAAGTTGTCTGTCAAGTAAAAAAAAAAAAAAAAATCCAAATCCAGTCAGTAAAAATTTAACTGAATTAAGTTATAAAACAATTCATAACTATTTCTAAGTCGTAACAGCTTAGTTTGGCCTTCTGAAGGAAGGTTTTTTAAGTTTACAGAGACAATTACCAAAGCAATTGGATTTTCCACAAACTAAATTTCACAGCATTGTCCGAAGTATGTCTATGTGACTCGAAGGATATCCAAACAAGGACTTTACAGGGCTGATAAATTAAATAAAGCTTTGAATTTGGGGAAGGAATTGATCTCCATAATAAGAGCATTTTATATGTTACAGAAATTCAAAGATATAAACCCAGTCCTTCATGTCTTGGACTATATAATATCCCTTTCATACAGGTTGAGTGCTGAATTTAAGTTGCATGTGTTGCATATCAGTCAATGATGTTAAAATGTAAACATAGAATTCTAGAGATTCCCCAGGACTGTTGCAAACATGTCTTAATATATATTCTTTTGGTTCCAATTAATATCAGTGGATGTTGTCGTTGATCATAGATTTGATGTCACTGGGGACAAGAAGAGATAGATTCCCCAGGAATGCTGCAACATAGAATAGTACTAATATTCCTCATTGGTTCCATTTAATATCAGTGGATTAGATTTGATGCTATTAGGCAAGAGGAGATAGACGTTTATTTTTTTCCTTTAATGGGTTTTCATAGTTATGCTCCATTTTCAAATTTTGAAATATATAATAATCTTAAGATAACCTCAGGCAACATAAACAGTGCAATTCTAGGACATAACCAAGAGAGCTTGGCTAGGTGCTACCACAACTCCTCCTCTCGTATAGGAGGTTATGGGTTCGGAATTTGAATATTCCCGTTTGCATTGACATTGGAAAATTTAACTAAAATGTGGGGTTGTGCAATTTTGCAAGCTCATTAATATTAACTTACCAGGGTTCAGAAAAGCATGGTGGATAGCAGTTGCTCGTTGTGATCCATGAACGGACAAGTAAAATTGCTAAATATTAAACTTTTCTACTTTACTAGTTCTAATATTCTCTCACTTTGAAGGCAACTTGGTTCTAAATCAGTTACTACGTAAACAATTAACACGTCGCCATCCGAAGGCAACAACTGACCCCACAGAATCAAGAGACTCTAATACAAATTTGAGGCCA